>CM072816.1:16107828-16707828 GCA_036937905.1 Salvia rosmarinus | reverse complement strand
TGGCGTCCCTAAGGAGCTCAAAAGGTTTATTGTACTAAACCCCGCAAGTTGAGTTATCTCAAGTACAATAATAAGGTTGAGTGGTACTACTTAAGAATTAAAGAGATTAATTATTTAAGCGGTTAGAGAGCTATAAATAATTAATGGACGTCATGATATTTTAAATACGGGTTTGTGAAGTCTAAGTGCAAGCCCGACTCAACTTCTGAAATAAAGGGGTAGGTCAACATTTATTCTCTAGTGGCATGAATAAATGTTTATGAATTAATTTATATTCTGGACTGAACTTAAGATAATTAATTTATTATATGCCCATCTTTATTCCTTGCATTTGATCCCTGGACTGGCCCATCAAGGCATGGAGTTGCCAAGAATTCGTCCATCTCAATAAGAGTCTCATTGGGACTCTGTTTTGATCCTCTCTATCTGGAGAGATATGATTATATTTATTAGATATACAGAGATCCTATCCTGATAGGATTCTAGGGTTGCATTATAAATATAAGGTGAGAGAAAATCAAAATAACCATAATCTAGAGTGAAAGTTTGAAAATTATATTATTCATAGTTAGGATTTTCGAAGTTTTTCATAGTAAGGAAAAGCAATTTCTGCAAGATTTCCATAGATTGCTTTCACTCGGCATTTGAGTTTTGGCGAATAGGATACGATCTGGAAGATCAAAGCACGAGTCTTGATCGATTCTTGTCAGATAAAGAATCAATTTCTAGTTTTAAATCTGCAGATCTATGGAGAGTTTAACTTCATCTTTGTAGATTTGATTGTGAAACTACTTGATGCGAGGCGTATGATTTGAATCGTTTTGATTTAGATCGACATCTCAGATTCGTCCATCGATGACATTCATCATCGTGCTGCTTGATGAATCTCGCTATGTGAGTGTCGAGATTTATATAAAGCAATAAAGAACACCTGAGGCTTTTACGTGGTTCGATCGTTAATGAGATCTCGTCCACGGAGGAATGATTCCTCAATACTTTTACTAGAGCTTTTAAATGCAGTATTGGTTCTGACCTTTGTATTCAAGATGGGTGCTAACCCTCTAACATCGTTTTCCTTCTATTTATCATTTCAGAGATACCGCCATTTATGCGCCGCCCGAGCCTCTCCATTGGTGGTGGTGTGACTCTTCCTCCGGCATGCCTTCCATTGGCGGAGCCGGGACCTTCGCCTTACGTGCGCCACGTGGAGGTGGCGCTCGACCTGCTCAGTTGGGCGTCCCTCTATGGCCGGGTGGCGGTCACGGGGCTGGGTTTTGAGCGATGATTAAGTCTCGCCTTGGGCTCATTGCGTGGGCTCGCTACCAACGTTAGCCCACTCGTTTGGGCACTGTTAGTGGGCCGGTCGGTTGGGCCATATCCCATCATAGCCACGAATAGCCGGGGACGGCGAGGCCGGTGGAGTGAAGGCAGCCGCCGGGTGAGGTGTGGCTTGGTGAGATTGTTTCTTGGATGTGAGGGTCTTGGCGCCGATCGAGTTGGGTTGTTTATTTTCCGTCGCTTGGAGAAGATGTGGCACCGGAAGGAAGTCAGAGTCCGACTGGATAACAGCCGCTGCGTTGGTTATGCCGAGGTGCGGTCACGAAGTGGCATTACTCCGTGGTGGCTGCGGTGTCCGACACGAGACCGTCCTTTCGGCGATTTAGTGGTGTGCCCGGCCGCACCGAATCTGCTGACTGGTTATCGAGGTCCGATCGGATGTAGGCTTTCCGTAAAGGCGAAGCTCGATGGCGACGCAGGGGTCCGACTGGATTCCTTGGTATTTGTGGGAAGGGCGGGTGCGATCGAGGCGCGACCATCACGGAGGATGCCGGGGTCCGTATGATGATTGCTAGGTCGGTGGCGGTCCATCTTATCTGGCGTCGTCATACTGCGCCAGCGGTAGTTGGTTACTCGAACCCGCGTGCGCGCGTGTAGCATACACGTCAATCACGTGTTGGCGTGTGTCGAATTTGAAACGGCAATTTCTGCGCCCTAGTCTTATAAATAGGCGTAAAGGCAGTTGTTCACTTTCTTCTTCGACGTTATAAAATTCTCGAGAGAATTTACGAGAGATTCTCGAGTTGATCCGATCTTATTTGAAGTAGCCGTATACTACTTTGAAAAGTAAGTATGTTTCTTCATCTTCTTCTCGCTCGAAAGTTCCCTTTCGCCTCGGGTTACGGGCGTGAGTTTCCGGTGTAAGAGATTATATGTGCTACAATGGTTTGGGTAGGTGCGTGAAATTTGAGCTCTAGTATTCACCGGTATCCTCTGTATGGGATGGTATGAAGGTGGGCGCGCGAGGTCGGGTTTGGCGTTGCGAGGAACTTTTGAAGTTGTTAGGGAGCTGGGATTAGGGGAGGCGTGGTGGTGTGCCGCATCCGGACGATAGAGCGATGGCCCTCCAGGAGGGTTTATTCTTGTCTATGTAGAGCGGTTTGAGGCAGTCTTAGGTACCCTCTGTCCCCATTTATCTTAGCTTCAAGAGTATTTCCGGATCCCCGTTTGTCGATTGACCCGAATTTCGTTAGAGTGGTTGGTGGGTGGGGCTCTCTTGTTATGGCATTGCCGAGGAGTTGTCCTTGAGGTGTTGATCTGTTTTAGCGTGAAGACCATAGGAGGGTGTACTGTCCGTCACCCCGGCTGAAATTTAAGGTGGCCGTCCTCCAAGGTGTCCCGTTGGCGGAATAGGTATTTCTTTCTGCGAGTGAGGGCACCGAGGTATGAGTGGGGTATCGGCACGATGGCGGATCAGAAAATCAAGCCCCTTGGGCCGTATGGAGGAGGTGTTAGGCAGCCTTGGTGAGATCTTGTCGATGAGTTACAGAGGACGACTGAAGAAGGCAGGTTGAGTGTTTTGGTCGGAGCGTCGGACCGAGTGCGGGCGGGGTGAGGCATCCCCTTTTCTTAGTCCTTATTCGTTCGATTTGTTGTGCTAATGTGTGTTTCTCGGTGATGCGGTGAAGGCGAGGGGCGAGGCTCGCCATCGCCCGATCGAGGCGGCGAAAAAGAAGCGTAATTTGGCTGGACCTAGTAGGGGCAGAAGAGGTGGACAGCATGGGCGGTGATGGCGGGCCTCGGCGAGTCGACCGGCATCAATCTCGACCTCGGGGCCGCCAGTCTGATGTGCCGCCCCAAGTTTGGCCGCATCCTCAAAGTGCGTGGGTTTCTTCCTATTAGATGTGTTTGCTTGACGATTTTTATTGACTCTCGCCTCCCTTTTCGGGGTGGGAGCTCGATGATGGGGCCCTTGGTGTAGCTTTGCCGGGCTGCAGTCGTCGCCGGTTTGCCGAGAGCTCACCCGCAGAGGCTGCCGAACGGATCTTGCCGCCAGGGCGGAAGGCGAGACAGCCGCGATACAGCTGGCGGAAGCCGAGGAGGCAGCTGAGGCCGAGGAGGATGGGCTGCTGAGGCCGCCACAGAAGAGACCTTGGAGCCTTGGAGGCGCCTTTGAGGTCGGGTGCTGAAGAGGAGCTGGCGGGCGGAAGGACCTCGCAGACGCGAGGAGGTCTGGTGGCCGACCGGGGACCACTTGTTGAGGGCCTTTGCCGGCCGGCTCATCAGTGGAGAGCTCTCTGCTTTATTGCCGATCTCGCCGCCGTCTTTGAAGCGAAGGTGGTGTCGAGATCACACAGGGAAGTGGCGGCCGCCATGCCCGATTTTGATAAGGTCAAGCATGGGTGGACCGCGGTCGACCCAGGGAGATGGACAAAGCTTACGCCGGGTGATCTCTGGTGACTCCTTCCAAAGGCTTGGAGCTCGGCATCGGCTCTACCCTCGGATTGCGGGTCGTCGCCCGGTGTAAGGAGGGCGAGGATCATGACCGGGAGCTCCTGCTGAGGTCGGTGGCGAGGAGGAGGAGGCGGAGGCGGGAGGAGGAGGCGGGGTTGGAGCTCCGGCCGGAGGTGGGCAGCCGGGGAGCATCGGGGAGGTCGTCGAGACCGGCCATAGGCTGAGGTCGATGGACTGATGTAATAGCGTGAGCTAGGGTCGATAGGACCACAGGTCTTTGTAATAATTTTCCCTTTTCGAGTAATAAACGCAATATTTTGAAGATTTGTGTTGTCTTGTTTATTTTCGACTACTCACCGAATGGATCGGACTTGACCATGACTTGTCGACAAAGTTAAAAGAGGTCAGGGTGCCTTGGTGAGAAGGAAGAAGAGGTGCTTTCTGGAGGAGCGGTGTGCCGGTGACCCAGTTTGGCCACTATGGAAGTCGGCTCGGACCGTCTGGCGATCGAAGAGGAAGTTGGACGAGGCTGATCGGGAAGTGGCCCGCCTCTGGCCGAGAGCAGGCGCTAAAGTTAAAAGTCGCGCAGGCGGAGTCAGGCGGACATATCTGCCGACGCTATCGAGGGCGTTTGATGCGGTCGAGGAACTTGAATCGATTGCGGAGGCTCGCTCGGTTGTCGGAGGAGCATGCGAGTCTGAGAGGCGATCGCCGAGCTGGTGGGACTACCATATCCGAGGCGGCGATCGAGTCGAGCTTTGTGGCGGAGGCATGGTCTTTGAGGGATGAGGAGGGCCCAAAGCCGAAGTTCAAAGCTGCGTCGACTCCGTGGTGAAGTTTATGGAGATGTATGATATCGTCATAAGCGTCGCATGCCCGGCGCGACGGCGAGGCCTGGCGGGCTCCGCCGGCCGATCATAGAAGAACCCGCAGAGAGGCGGCTACTCGATCATGCCCAGTCTTGAGGTTGATGGGTCGGCAGGGGTGGATTATCCGCGCGATCCTACGAGAGCGGCGGCGACCGAGGACCTCGGTCGGCGGGGGAGGCGGCGGGTAGGGGCGGTCGTACTCCCGGTCGGTGTGCGGATCGGGGGTCGGGTGTGACCTCGGTGCGTCCCCACTCCCGGAATGCCCGTCTTGGCCTTCGCCACTTGAAGTGTCGGAGGCGGTGAAGATGACCCCACCCCAGTCGCTTACGTTCGGGTGCCTCTCGAGCCCGCCGCGCGCCGGAGCGAGCCGTGGTGATTCGACCTTATCGACCGGGTTGAAGGCACGAGTTCGTTCGGGCATGCCACCGTCGGCCCTGGAATTTTGTGAGAATTGGTGCGACCAGTGAGTCTGCAGGCGGGCCGGAGGCGGAATGAGGCCGTGTATAGTATAGGACCTTGTATGTAGATATAAATGTATTTAGACTCGTTTGAAGTGTATATTTTCTCCCTTGAGAGGTACAAACATAGCTTAGGACTTCGTTTTGGTCGTAAATGTATTTATCTTGTATCTGAGTGTGTATTTTCCCAATAAAGGGGTATAAGCGAGCTCGAAGCCCGGTTGTCTTGTATATGGCTTGGTACTTTGTTTGTAGTCGTTAATGCATTTAGACTTTGTACCGGTGCATATCTTCCCAAATAAAGGGGTATGAGATGGCGAGATCGATGCGGATGTCGCTTGCATGTAGGCGCCCAACTTAATGGGTGTCTGTATGCTGCGTGTGGGCGTCCAACTTAATGGGTAATCATGCGCTTTGCGTGTGGGCGATCCAACTTAATGGGTAATCATGCGCTTACCCTACTTGGTGGGATTTTCATCTTCGTAAGGCGTCGCGTGAAGATTTAAATGTGGTATATCAAGCAGATGTTCACATATGTGTGAGGCAGTGAAATATTCATTATAAAAGCGGTGTTTTATTGAACATGTAATCAACATCGTACTTTGGCAAAGCAATTAAGGAACTAACATGATCTTAGTCTTTAAATCGAAGCTATGTAAATACCTCCTTAAATGCATAATGTGCCAGTTAGGAGACAAGTGCAGGACAAGTGAGCCGACTTGTAAGCCGCTTTGCGAGGTCCTCGTGAGCAGCAGTGCAGGCCTTCCGTGTCGGATCCGACATTGAGCCGCTCGGCTCTCTGGCACCATTATTTCTAGGGGCGAGTCGCCCACATGGGCGCGGAGGCTTTGACCCTTTGTTGTGGTGCCGTGCGACACGGGCCTTGTACTTGGCCGTTTATGAAGGCGAGCTCGCTTCTCCTCGAGGCGTCGAGGTTGGCCAGAGTCTTCCTCGTTCGGCACTGGTGAGTGTAGAGTGCGAGGCTTGGCTTGCCCGATCTCAGCGGTATGACGCCTCGATACCGTGACCCGAGGCTAAAGGGGTCTCCCGTCTGCCGTCAGGGTGTGGTCTGTGGGACCCGGAGGACTTGAGGAGATTTTCAGCCCGATCGCTTTAGCTCGATCCAGCCTCTTCTTCAATCCTTATGCGATCGTGCGGTTCGTGACCTCGGTCGACCATTAATCGCTGCGGTGTGCGACCGAGGTGAAGCGTTGATCGATCTGACTCTTCGCACCACTCGCTTGAAGTTTTGTCGATGAATTGGGTGCCGTTGTCGAGACCGAGGATGTGCGGTATGCGGCGGCGAGACTATATTTTCCACACAAGGTTTGAATCATACGCTCGTGAGGCTCGAAAGTGGCTCGGCCTCGACCCATTTGTGAAGTAGTCTGTAGCTCACGACTAAATATCGAAGCGACACGGTGCTCGGTCGAGCAGGCCGGCGATGTCGATCCCCACTGCATGAAAGGCCACGGACTGCGGTGCTCAAATCGATCGAGGCGGCTTTTGGCGTGGAGTGAATCGGCACTGGGCACTTCTTGGCGAGCTCGGCCGAATCTTATGCGGTGGGCGATGTATCCCGACCTCGCGTCTTCTTAACGAAAGTGCTCGCGACGATGTGGCTTCCACAAGACCCCGGTGAATTCGTTGAGCACGTGGTAGCTTCTTCCGGCACGAGGCATCTCGGGAGGGTTGAAGGTAAGACTTAGGTGAGGCGCCCTCGTGCATGAGATATACAGGATTTTGCCATCATTTTTGGCTTGAGCCGATCGAAGGTAGTCGCCGTGTTCGGGTAGGCGCCGGAGACATCTAATCGGCTCTATCTGGGTGATGATGCCGGCGTGGGACTCCGCTATGCTACGGGCAGATCTCTCCACTGGTGGACTTGTTGTGACGCGGCTAACTTGCGAGGGCGTCGGCCATTGTTTTCCCTCGGGGATTCGGTGGATCTTTGAAGTACGAGAGCGGTCAACATCTCGCTGCATTCTCGGTATTGTTTCATTCGGTCCTCCTCGGCCTCGTGTTGCCTAACACAGTTCACGACGACACAGGAATCGCGAAGATTTGGATCTCGTCCACCCTCGGCTCCTTAGCGGTAGTCCGGAGATTAGGGCCTCATACTCCGCCTCGTTGTTGGTGGTCGGGAAGGTAAACCGGGTCGTGGGTGACTTTTGCTTGCTCTGGGCGAGGAGGAGGATGCCCTTGCTGCTGTCTTGCGATGCTCGATCCACGTCATCCGCCAGACAACCATCTGGTGGTGTTGGGGCGGCTTCCTCCGCCGTGGGGGCGGGGCTGGAGTTACCTCATTGGCGAGCTACCTCGGTGAATTTGGCCTCAACGGGAAGTCGGCGAGCTTGCCTTTTATGGCGGTGCAGGTGAGTGCGAAATGTCGTGCTCGCCGAGCTCCGGTGCCCACTTAGCTATCGTCGGACGACTCGGGTTTCAACAAGACTTGTCTCAAGGCGAGTCGGTTGCTTTGGACGGAGTGAGCTTGGAAGTAGGGTCGGGCGTCGCTTGGCGTTCACGAGGCAGTATTTACTTTTTGAGGCGGATGCCTTGTCTCGGTCCTTTGAGAGCTCGGTGATAAAATAGATGGGGAGTTGTCGTCCGCCTCATCCGCATACCCGATCACAGTGATGGCCTCGTCGAAGCTGCCAAATATAGGGAGAGATTCGCGCCTTGCTTTGGGGCGGACGGGGTCGGCGTGGTCGTGAGTACTCCTTCGGTGCGAGAAAGCGGCTGGTGTTCTTCTGCGGAAGTCCGGAGCCTCCTCGAGGATTTTGAAGAATGGGGCTGTTTCTCGGCTCGAGAGAGATCTGCGAGGCGGTAGGCACCGGTGAGTTTGTGGATCTCACGGATGGTCCTTGGCACCTGCATGTCGAAATCGCCCGCCTTGGTGGGATTGGCCTTGAGCCCTCCGAGAAACCCAAACATCCCAAGAACTTGCGGTCTTCACCATAAATGTACATTTACGGGGTTGAGTTTGAGGTTGGCCGACACGAGGAGTTGGAGGATGGTCTTCGAGGTCGTCGGCGCAGCTCTCCGTTCGACTTTGACTACTATGTCATCGGCGTAGACCTCGACGATCTCCCGATGTGGTCTTTGAATGTTGCATCCACCATCCTCGGTAAGTAGCCCCGCGTTCTTGAGGCGAAGGGCATCTTTCGATGTGTAAGGCGCCAAGTCGGTGATGAATGCGGTCTTTGGTGCATCCTCAGGGCTCATCGAGTTTGGTGGTACCCTTGTATAGATCCGAGTTGAACATCTCGTGGCCCACTAATGCCTCCACCTTCTTGTCAATATCGGGGAGGGGTAGCAATCTTTGGGCGGTGCTTGTTGAGGTCGGTATAATCGACGACACGCGCCGCCCTCCACGGGCTTCGGACCACAGCTGGATTAGCCATCCGTGTGGGGTATGACCTCGAACAAGATCTTGGCCTTGAGTTGAGTCACCTCGTCCCTTATGACCGGCACAGCGCCCGCCGAATATCCTTTTCTTCGCCGGATGGCTTGGTGGCCGGGTCGATGTTGGCGGTGAGTTATGAGCTCGGGTGACACTCCGGTCATATCGGCGGGGACCAAGCAAACACGTCCTATATTCTTTCGTGAGTCGTATGACATGCCACGGACGTCCCCGGGCCACAGGTGCTTGACTGGATGACCTCGAGGGATCGTCGTCGTATAGTTGGAGGCCACCGATCGAGTCGTCCCGGTGTCGGCCTCAGGGGCTCGGTAATGCTATACACAGGGCGAGGCCGCATCTTGAGTTGAGAGTCGTAGGCATTCTTTTCTGCCGTTTGGTCCCCTGGATCTTGAGCACTCCCGGGGTGGGAATCTTGACGGTGGTGGTAGACCGAGCAGACGGCCTTGGTGGCGTCTGACCAATCTCTCCCGGGATGATGTTGTGCGGAGGGGCCGGACTGGGAAGAATCGGATGGCCTTGGTGACCGACACAGGAGCCCGCCCTACGGTGACCGGAAGGGTAATGACCCTCGGGTGGGCTCGCTTCGAGTGGCTCCGTGGCGGAGGCGCGGAAGTACACAATGCCTCCGACCTCAAGCTTATCCAGACAGCCACGGAAGATGATCTTGACGGAGGCTCCGATGTCGATATAGACCCGGTGGGCGTTTTGTTGCCCACCGCGCACTGTATGGTGATGGCGTCACGTGCGGCATGATCTTGGGCACGGGTCCTCCTCGAGAACGTTATGTTCTCACCATCCCGAGTCGCTTGTTCTTCGGCTCTTGAGGGTCGGCCTCGCGTCGTTCTTGAGGACGACCTCGTCGTCGAGGCGATCGGTAACAACATAGACACTGCTCCATAGCGTTGGGACCTTCGTCCTCGTCGTCTTGAGTTGGGTCGCGGCGGGGGGTCGGCCCAGATTGTTGTCGCCTCCATTCCTTCTGCGCTTCACTTGTTCTTGGACCAGCTCGTCCGATGTATTTCTTGAGGCCCCGCCTTAACGAGCTCGTCGATCAGTGAGCCCGAGTTTCTGGTCCTCGGTATCATGACCATACCTTGGTGATAGTCGCAATACTAAATACGTGGACCTCTTGGATCCCTTTCATAGGGGCGGGCCGAGGAAGAGCTCGGTGAGCTCGAATATTTCCGCCCTTGATTTGAGCGGGGGAGGCGCGCGGCGAGGGTTGGGCGAGGTCGAGCACAGACTCCAGCCGGCCTCTCTTGATTCGATCGAAGGCGCTTTCCTGCGATCTGCGCCTCGACTTGATCGTCCGCTTTTTTCTCGGACTTACGCCGTCCCAGATTTCCGCTTCTTTCGATCCGACTCGTCTCCTCGACAAAGTTGTCCACCAGGTTCCAAAGCTTACTCGCCGTCTTTGGTTTCTCCACGGTGATTTCTTTGTTCATTGGCGGGTCGGATCCCGCTGAACGCGTTGATGATGTAGAGGTCATTCTTTGTCGTCAATTTTGAGCGACTCTTTGATGAACCTCGAGGCAGTTGACATCGTCTCGTCCGCCTGGCGGATTGTGAGTAGGTCGGAGGAAGGCTGCTGGGACGGCATCTTACGATAGAAGCGCCACAGGCGATCCGTGAGGTCCCGGAAGCGATGTATCTTTGTTACGGAGCGAGGTGAACCAACGCCGCGCGTTGGAGATCAGCACCTCGGGGAAGATTTTGCACATGTGAAAATCTTCCATTCCTTGATTCGCCATGTTGGTGGTGTGGCGAAAAGGAAGTCGGAGGGTCTCGAGGCCATCGTAGGCCGCTATGTTGGGTGCCCGGTACCGCTGGGGCAGGGGCGTGTCTAGAATCTCCCTGGAGAAAGGGGAGATGATTCTCCCGTACCGGTCGAACCCCGGGAGATCGTTGCCGTCTCTTTCTGGAGGGGTGGGGGATCGATAGCGACGCCTATCGTCCCTCCGAGGGGGAGTTCGACTCCGCCTTTCTTCCCTTCTGTTTCGCTCGACTCTCTGGTCGGCATGACGAGGTGGAGAGCGGCTGCGCGAATGGCGAGGGGGCGACTGTTGGTGGCGGCTCGCCCGCGGTGAGCGGCTCCGCGAATGAGGTCGGCGGCTCGGCCGCGGTGAGCGGCTCCGCGTCGGGGCGCGATGCGCGTTCTTGGCTATCACGGCGAGTGGCCGGCTGTTTCGGATGGGGGCGGCGGCCTCGGGCGGCCGTGGTGTTCGGTCAGGGAGCCTCGAGGGCCCGCTCCTTTAGTCCTCGGTTGAGAAGCTTTGGAATTAGCCAAGATTGGCGTGGAGGAACTCGGTCACAGCTCGGCCGAGGACCTCGTGGACGCAGAGCTGTTTGCTCGTCCTCGTTGAGGTCGGCGCTTCCCCACGTTGGGGAGGCGGTCCCGAGGTGTATGGAGGCGTTTTCCATGTTGCCCTCGAGTGTGAAGCGCTTCGTGGCGTCTGCGACCTCCTTCCCGCGACGCCGAGTGACCACCGGTCGCCCTCAAGACGGTTGTTGCCAGCGTTGGCGCGGTTGTGCGTGTTCTCGCCATTAAAATGTAGAAAAAGCGAAGCTTTTTGTTGGATGTTCCCACGACGGCGCTAATGATGAATCTCGCTATGTGAGTGTGCGAGATTTATATAAAGCAATAAAGAACACCTGTGCTTTTACGTGGTTCGATCGTTAATGAGATCTACGTCCACGGAGGAATGATTCCTCAATACTTTTACTAGAGCTTTTAAATGCAGAGTATTGGTTACAAGCCTTTGTATTGAAGAAATTGCTAACCCTCTAACATCGCTTTTCCTTCTATTTATACAGCCCGATCGCCATCAGAGAGCGCCGACCTCTCCATTGGTCGTGGTGTGACTCTTCCTCCGCATGCCTTCCATTGGCCGAGCCGGGACCTTTCGCCCACGTGCGCCCACGTGGAGGTGGCGCCCGACCTGGTTACAGGCGTCCTCTCTATTGGCCGAGGGTGGCGGTCACGGGGCTGGGTTTTGGCGATGATTAAGTCTCGCCTTGGGCTCGACTGCGTGGGCCTGCTACCAACGTTAGGCCCAACTCGTTTGGGCTTGTTAGTGGGCCCAGTCGGTTGGGCCATATCCCATCACTGCTGCTACTCGATTTTTGAGAATTTGTTGCAACCACTGCACCTTCTTGTATACAAGAGTTATGATTTCTGGAGAAAAATATGTAAGGCGTTCCATCGTGTGCATAAGAGAAATGACAGCAGCATAAGCCATCTCTCTCTATCGTTCTCTCTCAACTGTTTCCTGTAAAATAGAGCAATGCTACGGCTTATAAGCATTTGTTGATGAAATTTTAACGACTTGCTCTGTAAAGATGCATCATAGGTCAATCTTATGAAGTATATTTAAGGTAAAGTAGTCGTTAAAAATATTAGTTTCGTTGTTCTTCAAATTTAATCTTGGGGTGTGTAGGGATGACAATGGATCGGATCCGGACCGGATCCGCTAGAGTCCGCATCCGGATCCGAGTTTTTTGCTTTGGTTGGATCCGGTCCGGATCTATTGGGTCCAAAATAATTAAATCCGGATCCGGTTCCATAAGATCCACAGGTCCGAGGTCAGACCGGATCCATATGTTTTCGCTTCTAAAATAAATTCTAATCAACTATAATTCACAAGTAACACCATAATAATCTAAATGCGAATAATACTATAATAATTATTTAGAATTTCTACAATTATCACTATATTGGAAGGCGTTAGTTACAAATTTACTATAAAGTAGGAAGCAACAAACAACTCGATCGTCGGTGGTGTAAGTGGACGCGACCACCGTGAATGCCGATAGATACATAATTGAGAGTAATTGAAATGAAATTTGGAACATATTTGTTTTGGAATAATTTGAAAAAAAATTGAAGAGTTTTAAGTTGGGATTATGTATTTAATTATAATAAAATAACATATATATATATATATATATATATATATATATAAAACTAAATGGATTTTGGAATGGGAAATTGGGAATGACGTGAGACGCACGAACAACAATTATTTAGGTTAACTAATTTAATTATAATAAAATAATATATATATATATATATATATATATATATATATATATATATATATATATATATATATATAATTGGCGGTCCACGGGCGGATCCGGATCGGATCCGGATCTTAAAACCTAAACTTCGGATCCGGATCAGAAATATTGTTATATGTTCCGGATCCGATCCGGATCCGTCGGTCAGATTTTGAGGATCGAGATCCTTAAAATGGATGCGGATCCACGGACCGGATCGGGTCTGGATCGTTGCCATCCCCAGGTGTGTGTTGACCTAATGGTTAATATCCGAGGGCAAATGTCTCAGATTCGAGTCCACATGATGCAACTTTTCAATTTTTATACTCCATTCGTCCAAATATTCATGGCACGTTTTCATTTTTGGGTTGTATCATTAGTTGGTCCGTTTCCAAAAAAGGAAACACTTTTTACACTAAAAAGTGCTTCGAATTTCGTGTCACCCACTACTTTACACACAAAACACAATTTTTCTTAATTTACATGCAAAAAAGAAAGGAGCCATGAATATTGGGACAAATGGAGTATTAAATTAACAAAAATAAAAATTACCGTAAAGCTAGCATATTTGTATAATTTTAAAACCAACTAGCACAAAATAAATCAAGGGTTTGTGTTGAGTTATTATCTTAGTGATCCACTCTATCTGGGTTGGGATGTATCCAAATATATGTAAAACAAATTCCAATTAGATTCACCATCATACTAATGAAACTAATATGCGACCATATTTTTTTGTTTACCTATAATCTGTCGATAAACAATCCATGCAGCAACTTCTTCCATTTTCTGTGTGTGTGTGTTGGCCTAGTGGTAGAGTGGTTAATGCCCGAGGCCAAAGGTCTCGGGTTCGAGTCCACCGTGATGCAACCTTTAAAATTTATGTATTAAATTACCAAAAAAAAAAAAAAAAACTTCTTCCATTTTCTTTTTTAATTTTTATTGATGCACTCAACTAGATCAGATATGCTAAAATAACTAGCTTGTATCTCACCACACGCACACGTAGATATAAAAATTAGTACATTCACCTTGGGACTACTAAGTGGTAAAATGAATTTTTGTGGTAAAAGGTCATAGGTTCAATTTTATTATGGATAAATATCAATTTAAACCCTAAACTATACATGTTTTATAAAAATATCATGTACTTTCAAAAATATCAATTTAAACTCCAAACTATCATATTGTATCAATTTAAACCCCAAACTATCATATTTGTATCAATTTAAACCCCAAACTATCCTGAATACATGGGCATTTTTGATACAAATATCGTTTGGGGTTTAAATTGATATTTTTGAAAGTTCGGGATATTTTTGATAAAATATGTATAGTTTAGGATTTAAATTGATATTTACCCTTCTATTATTGTGATTTATAGGCTATTGTGCATGAATTCGTTTGTAGGCTATATCCTATAGGAACGTGGGGTTTACCCAGTGCCCACCTGATTTTTCAAATGTGTTTTATCCGTCATGTATGGTTTCTAGACTATTCCATAGGAACGAGAGGTTTATCCAGTACTCCATTTTGTTTTTTAACTACTATTCCCTCTAGTTTTTTTATAAAATGTACTCCCTCCGTCCCATTATTCTTGGCTCGTTACTTTTGAGCATGTGGATTAAAGAGGATTGTGTTTTATATGTAAATTAATATTGTACAAAATTCGAGATATTTTTTAGTATAAAATACATTCTATTTTTGATATGTACCAACAATAATCAGACAATCCAAAATGAAATCGAATCAATAATACTAATGAGACGAAAAGATTATTAGATTTTGATTTTGGTTTTTGGATATAAGACTTTTACATTTATCTAGGTGATTTGTTTCTTATCTTATTAGAATTTTACACTTTTCACTCTAAGTTAAAAATCATACATGCATTAATTAAAATTATTTGTACAAATAGTCAAAACATCTTATATGGCTCTAGTTTTTCAATAACGATAATTAATGTTTTATGGCTCGAGAGTCATTATATAGATAACAATTAATATTTTCTTAATTTTGTGCAAATAGCTAAAATATCTTATAAAAAAGATTAGAGGAGTAGAATTTAAGGTTGGGCTTTCAAAATTAGCACCCGAACCTAAAATTAGGCCGACTCTGAGGAAAGTTGCTTTATACATTGGTTGTTGACCCGCTATTTGTCGGTCTGGGCCCCCAATTTAAAGATCTGTCTGAGCTAGAGGTGCAATGTATTTTGGACTCAGATCCATGGATCCAGATATATTCTTATGATCTGTATTATTAAAAATTGGACCTGAGCTTCCACTTTTGAGATCTGGATTCGATTCAGATTCGGTCAGCATATACACTTGCAATATATATATATTGCAATATAGGAGATGGATCAAGTAGGAAATGATAATTTGGTAGGAAATAGGAATGAATCGGGCCTTTAATTTGCTATATCAATGGTTGAGATTTAATTTAGGATGTCTATAGTTTTGTGTTTTGTGTCTACACGGATTATTGTGCGATCTTAGAACTCTTCTTGTCTTCTGTTGCAATGAAAGATGTCTTAAACTAATATATTTAGCATATGTCTTCTGAATGGATGAAATATGTCTAAACTAATATGCGATATAGTAATTACGATTGTCTACATAAATGTGAAAGATGTCTTCTTATTCTATTTTCGTACATTAAGAGCTTTCTCACAATAACCAACAATATATATATATATATATATATATATATATATATATATTATTTTATTTTAATAAAATTTTATTCTTACACATAATATAATTCTTGTAATTTCCTTCTTCCAAACATCTGTTGTGACTTGTGAGTTGATTCAAGGGTGATTTTGCGTTTTGAGACTTTGACCATTCTTCTTTATCAATAAACTAAAATAAAATAAATTAAAGACTTTTTCAAGAGATTAGGAGATAATTCACATATTTTAGGTACATAATCAATAATATATCACCAATTCACCACATATATTGTTATATTGTGATATATCACCAAGAATGTCAAGCCGACACCAATTGTCTCCTACTTTTTATTTATTTTTATTTTAATTATAAAGATGCGCATTAAATAATTAGACCAACGACAAACCCACCAGGCCGACGCCCACTAAATCATCCGTCGTCCAAGCTCCACCATCTTTTGCGTTAAAATAAAATAAATTGTTCACTATACAAATATATGACATTCCAAATTGATACTATTGGATTTTGCCTATGGGAAGTGATGAGCGCATGCTAAAGAATTTCTATGACGATATCATTTTAAAAGTACCTATAAAACAACCAAAATTGGTTGTTGAGTCTTCAATAATCTTATATATCTCATTATTGTTGGTTCGTTTTCTTTTTGAGAACCATCATTACTATTTTCTCGTTTCAAAATGAAATAATTTCACATTAAAAAATATCTCGAATTTAAATCAAACACTACTTTACACACAAAACACAACTCTCCTTAATGTATGTGCAAAAAGAATCATACCAACAATATGGGTACGGAGGGAGTATAATTTAGGAAAAGTTACATTTTAATATTAGATTTTTCATTGACTTTTCTAACAGAAAAATTATATAATATACATAATTATAATAAATATCCAGACTATTGATATTTTAAGAAAAATATTCAAATTATACATAATAGTAATTAAATACTCGAATTATAATAAAACTAACAAATGTGTCCATAATCGAGTTCTAAAAAGATTGTGTAGTGCGTCAGACATTTATGTGGTTTCTATAACAATTATATTGAAAATGAGCTAGCTTCAAAATAACAATATTTTCTGCCTTAGTTTTTTTCAATAAGAACTAGACGAGCTATATAATTTATCTGTAACTGAATATTGAATTTCAGAATATTTTTTTGGCTAATAGTTTAGGCATTTCATTGTAATTGATATCATGCTCAGTTTCGAATATTTTTATTAAAATGTTAGTATTTCATATATTTAATAATAATATAATTTGGAACATATTATAAAAAGCCAATATTTTAAGTATTAAATTGTAATTCTGTTTATAAATTAAACTATAGATACTGTACATCACTTTGGAAGAAAGATAATCACTTGATCAATATCCTATACATAAGTAATATGATACAATTTATTTAAACAATATTTAAAATAGATACAATATCATTTCTAAAACAATAAGGTGGTGGCTAGTATGCAATGACGGAGCCACATAAGGGCATGGGGGGTGGCCCCCCAACTATTTTGAAAAAATGCACTATATATTTGATATTTAGTAATATACTCAAGTGTTTCCTATAGATCAGTTGGTTAGGACATAGGATGTTATTTTGATTGACACGGGTTCGAATCACACATCTGCACTTTTTAGTTGTTTCTTTCTTTTATCTTTTTTTTCTCTTTCTGTAATTTATTCTTTCCTTTGTCTATTTTCTTTGTAATTTGTTTTTCATACCTTTTCTCTTTTTTTCTGTAATTTGTTGCTTTTCTCTTTCTTCTCTCTTTTTATTTTCTTTTCTTTTTCCGCAATTTGTCATTTCTTTTCTTTTCTTTTTCTGTAATTTGTTGTTTCTTTCTCTTCTTTTTTTTTCTTCCTGTAATTTGTCATTTCTCTCTACTTTGTGCTTTTTTCTATAATTTATTCTATCTTAATAAAATAAAATATATATGCAAATAATAATACTTTATATATGAATTAATATGATTAATTCAACTTTTCAAAAGATTATGATAAATTTATTTTAACAACAATCAACTGAAAGCATCTAAATCATTTGAATTTTTATTTTAAGCCCTTAAAAATATTGTTGATGATAAAACAATTAAAATATAGATTGATTGAATATATGAGGATTATTTTAGAAATATACTTATTGATCATGTTTTTATTTTCACAAGTCGAGTATATAACTTCTGTTTGGGGTCGACTTTTAGAGTAATGAGTGTCTGTGATGTCGTCTTAAAGAATAAGAGATTGTGTTAGTAGATCCCAAGAAAAAAATTCGATATATTTTCAAATATTTTTGGGCCCCCCAACTTCAAATTTCTGCCTCCGTCACTGCTAGTATGGATGGATGAAAATTGATTGGAATGGAATTGAATAAACATGTGAGTCATATGACTATTGACTAGTATATACATGAAATGAATGAATAAGATTGAAATGAAATAAATGGAATAATCATTCTTCCTATAATTTATGTTATAATAATAATAATAATAATAATAATAATAATAATAATAAGTAATTATTATTATTATTATAATTATTATTAGTAATTATTATTAGTAGTAGTTTTGTTATTGTTATTTTTTATTATTTTCTTGTATTGTTACTATATTTATTAACTTATACTATTATTATTATTATTATTATTATTTATTATCACTATTAATTCATATTATTACTACTATTATTTTCATATTATTATTTATTAACATTATTATTATTACAACTATTTTATTAAAATTATATATTATAATAAATATTATTATTATTATTATTATTATTATAAAATGAATAATTTATTAAATAAAAATTATTAAATTTAATTAATTTCATATTCATAAGAATAAGTTATATTATAAAAAATAGAATGATTGATCTCAATCTTCATGATTAATTCATTCGAATGTCATATATTTGTATTTTGAATAATTTATTATTGTCATTTTATTTTAATGCAAAAGAATAGTGGAGCTTGAACGATTTATTGGCAGGCAGCCTGGTGGATTTGTTTTAGAGAAAGATATTTAGATGGTGATTGGCTAAGCTTACCCTAAGTATCTTATAAATTTTAATATTTTTAAAATATTTTAAAAGTTTATAAATTATCAAAATGTTTGTATAATTGAGCTTATAATTTAAACAAAAAAAATCATAGTTACAGGAAAAACGAAAGAGAGAGAGAGAATTGAGAAGAAATGAAATAAAAAGAGTATGTTTGAATAACAAAATATAGTAGAGTTATTTTTATAAATTGATTGTTACTTATAAGATCGTAAAAAAATAAAATGGGATTGATGGACTTATTTTTTGAGAACTCATTTTTAGATGTTATAAATTTATCTAAAAACTTATTTCAACAAATACTTTTTAAAAGCTAATAAGCTCCTAAACATAATATAAACTATTTTAATGAATTTATAAGTTCCATCAAAAACTTACATCTTTATAATTAGAAAAACAACAAGCAGAAGAGATATATGGTATTGGGTTGGGTTATAAGCTCACGCCTCACATAATAATATGTAAGATAATTTGGAGTAAATTCACCATCATATCTGAAACTAATCCAGGATTTATCCATAATTCATTCCCCCTCCAGCCTTGATTATGTACCCAAAATATTTGAATAATCTGCTACTCTTTTGAAGGAGTCTTTAATTTATTTACTTTTTATGGGTAAATAAATGCACAAAAATAGATAAAAATATACAACATATACAACCCGATAAAAATGGTCGATATGCAAAAGCCACATCACTGCAATCTAGGGCTGGCAATTTTAGACACGACACGAGAATACGACAAGAACACGTACGAAATTAACGGGTTAGTGTTCAACCTTATCGTGTCGACACGATAAAGACACGATAATTTCGTGTCGTGTTGTATTCGTGTCGGATCCGTGTCGTGTACGTGTAACACGATAATTTTCATGTTGCATTCGTATTCGTGTCAGATCGTGTCGTTTTAGTATAATTCGATAATATTTTATATATTTAATATTAATTTAATTATATTTTATATATTTTTATTTCTTTTGTCAATTTATTTTCTAATTTTGATTTGAATTTATCATTTCGTGTCGTGTTGTGTCGTGTCGTGTCAACATGAAAAAAATCCTGTCATATTCGTGTTTGTGTCGTGCTCGTGTCGTGTCGGTGTCAGTACATTTCGTAATGTGTTCGTGTTGGACAGATCCTTAACGGGTCGTGTTCGTGTTTGCCCTTATCATGTCGTGTCGTTATCGTGTCGACACGATAACGACAGAACACGCACAAATTATCGCCCTACTGTAATCCCACCAACAATAGCGAATGAACTCAGAGCTGGGCCTCAGCCTGCCAGACTACGATCAGAATAGGCCTAATCCCGTTATAAAAGCCCGTAAACAAATATAAGGATTTTTCAGCCCATTAGGATATAAAATTTAGGGATTCATCATAATATTCATTCTTTGATAATTTTGAGTTGAAGATTAGTTCGTTCTATAATTTTTAGGATGCTTCAAAATACTTTAAATACAAAATATGTTAAAATAGTTCTGAACATAAATTTTATGATATGCCATGACTTTTTATCAATACGTCAACGAAAAGAATTAATAATAAGATTACCTTAAAGCTTAAGGAAAATTATGCGGTACTCTAATACGAGGGTTATTGATCTTTTAACTAAAATTTCCAAAACTATACATAATCATAATGAAGTATCTGAACAATTGAACTTTTTAAACAAATTTATCCCCAACTGTACATAATGCTCGAGTTATCACAAAATCAATAATACATATATAAAAAAATTCAATTGGTCAGACAATTAGTAAGCTAGCATCAAAGTAACTATGATTTAGTGTCTAAAATTTAGAAGAAGAAAATAATTTCCACAAAACTTTCTATTTCATTTGGCCGTAAGAAAGAAGGAGAAGGAGAAGAAGAAAACAAATAATTGCAGTCATGGGACTGTTGAATAAATTATATATGAGCTTATATTTGGAATCTACATTTTGTGTAGATCAATTTAGTGTATTTATGTGTTCAAATTCGATGTGGGATAAATGAACAATTAATGCACAAAGTTACTTTCTTAATGGTTGAGAATTATTTTTATCCCACATTGAAAAATTAATGAAGTTCTAAGCTATATATAAATAAGTTCATACAAATAAGGAATAATCAAGTGTGCTCCATCTATGGTGCACCATAATGGGTTTTAAATTAGCTATTTTATAGCTAACTCAAATGCCACCATCCAAGTCCGAGAGTCCGAGCACGAACACGTGCACGTCGCACTTGTTGTATTAGGCGATTTTGAGGCGCACTTTGCACTTCGCACGTGCGCATCGTCTCGAGGAGCTTTGGTTCGGGCCAACATGATCATTCATGGATCGACGCACTGGTTCGGATCAGCAGTTGGGCATTTGCACCACTTCACGAACAACCACTTTGGGCTATAAAAGGGACCCTACAGAAGATGATTAAACACACCAATTCGAAGATAATCAATCTACTTCATACATTCTTCAAAACCTCTCTATTCCGAGTAACTAGTAGTTGATAAATGCACATTTTACTCGTTTATTGATGATATATCAAGATGAAATAGATCTATTAAATGCGTTTATATAGTCGATCTTTATGCTTTTAGCTATTTTTGGAAGATACTGCTCTTGGGGTTTCTCTTTGGTGTTTTGTAGGTTTTTCAGGTAATAATCGATGCATAAGGCAAAGATGTAACCAAAGATGATGAAATGGATATGAAAAATATGGATGTGAAAAGTTTACAATGTTAAAGAGCATCTCGATAGGAGTCCATAGGCGCAAACGGATCGTAATTCGGAGTTCGGACGAGAGAGAACGGAGCAAAACAGTGAAGTCAGCGAGCTAGCGACCGACCTCGCAGCTGTCATCGTCGAGAATGTTTACGGGGCGCGATTTAGGTTTTCTCTACCTATATATCCCCAAACTTGCTCCCACGCCCCCAACCTCTCTAAGCACGATTTTCTTCAGTTTTTCTCTAGTTTTTCATATTTTTGCACTTTAGTTTCGATTTGATTCCGTTCTAGCTTTAGTTTATCGTCGTTCTAGTTTAGTTTATCGCTTTGTTATCGATCGGAACGTTTTGTCCGATCGTTTTCCGTTGTTTTCCGTTTTTCGCTTGGGATTGGATTCAAGACCAACCATTGTTCATCCAACGCTATTATCCGGGTTTTATGCATTTAATTTCCGTTTTTATGATTTATTTTATTTTATTCCGTTTATTATGTCTAGGTAATTTTCCGTTCTAATCCTAGGGTTTGCATGATCCGATCCTATATGTTGTGATTCCTGTTATCTCTATTTACCTTCCAGGCATTGATTCATGATTCTTGGTGCTTATTTATATGTGTTAATTTCTGATCAATCTTGATGCATATCTAGTTGCCAGTTAATTACGTAACTGTATTAATTGTCAATCGATCTTGAATGCATGATACGGATAAACCTTGAGTCGTAGCTGAGATAGGAACATCCGTAGGAAGCTTATTCTTTGTGATCTGTTTGGAGTTGCTTGTTTTCACCTAGAGACGTAACAGTAATAGGGAAAACTAGTAATCTACGTACGCAATTGTAAATGGCGAAGTTGTTGGTTATATGTGATCTTCCATCTTATGCGGATTAAAATTGGCTAATAGGAAATATGATAAACTTACGTTGTGGATATGATTAATGTATCCCTAGGGTTAGTCTTTCTTATCTGTTTTATCATCCGTAATTTTATTGCTTTATTTGCTTTGGATTAAATTCTGAAGCCCTTAAACCTCTCACCAAATTTCTGTGCTTGAATAATGATGAATTATCGTTGAGCTAGCTTCTATGTTTTCATGATACAATCCCTGTGGATACGATACTCTGCTTACCTTATACTTGCGCGTTTTTCGTGTTAGAAAAGTGAGCGATCAAATTTTGGCGCCGTTGCCGGGGATTGTTAAGATTGCATAGGAATAATTTGACGATTTGGATTTATTAATTCAAGTTATATTATTATTATTTATTTATTTTTGCAAGAGTTGAATTCTCTCTTTTCTCAGGTAGTATATGTTTACAAGATCTCAGGGACCTCATGAAATATTTTTTGATCCCGAGATCGAAAGCTCTCAAAGGAGAATAGACGAGAGAAGGGTAAGCAAGTTATGGCAGCGGTTCCAAACTACGGAGTACCCCCCGAGCAAGCTGCGTAGCTCCTGGCCAAGTATACCGAGATGAAACGCCAAATGACGAACATGGGACTCCTTGTCCCTGTTCAAGAGACCAGGCCGTTAAATCACATGTATCCACCTCCCCGAGCAGTTCCAAGGAGGATGGAATCCGGTACAACCCGCACAATGAGATCATCATAATCGTCGATGCCAACCCCATTACTTTTCGGCAACATCCGGAGGTTTCGCCGTTCGTAATGTAATGATTCAAGAGGCGAAGAAACCGAGTGTGGAAGAGCGATACAACAAATAGCGATACAACGTAATTCATTTATAAGCGATCGATGGCGAAAATTACACGATTAGAGTCTCTTGTGATGGTATGAGAGAACACATGAAAGTAATGGAGAATCGATTGGTCACTAGCATTGCGGATCGTAATCATCCCGGCGAGACGAGGCGAAAATGGGCTGCAAAAGGAACTTGCGACCGAGCTCGCGATAGCAAGCTCAAGAGCAAGCAATCGGCCAGTGCCGAGACTTCGGCTGCAGCGCGGTCGCGGCCCGCTAGCCCAACCGCAATAGCGAAGGCCACATCGGTGACACGCTAGCGACGACCGGCGATCGCGGTCGATCGCGAAGAACCTCCAATAGCCGTTATTCGCGCGTACATTCCTCCGGTGAGCGCTATTTGATCACGACTCTGCGCTACACACGTCGCATACTTAGAGGGCAACCGACCACGATCGAACGCGAGAAGAAGAAGTGGACTCGGCATGGAACTCCGAGTGAATCATCCGAGTTTGGGGGCACTTCCACGCTCGATGGTGGTCGGCGGTGAATGCGAAATCTGAGGAATTCGCAATTTTGGAAGGAAGTCCGTTGCTACGAGCGCGGATTGAACAAGGTTAGTGATGGTCTAGCTAAATCGTTAAATTAAGCACTTGTTGGGAGGTAACCCAACGTTTTCTTATTTTGTTTTGTGTTTTGTTTTTCGTTTGTGTTGCTTTTGTCATGTTTTTGTCTTTCTTTTCGTGTTGTGTACATCGATCAACGAGTTAAGTGAAGTGTTTTAATCCATGTGGCCAATGATGATAGAAATTTTTGTGAAATTTAATGATAGTGCACATGATATGTTAAAAATAGCGCATGAACGACTTGAGATTGCTTAAACTTGTTGTTTTCACCATTTGCTTAACCCGTGAGACTTGAGCTTCATTGTATAAACATCTTGATCACAGTTTCTTTTAATTGTGTGATATCATGCATGTGATTCTCTTCTAGAACTTGCCGCTTTTACGTATCGAGACCGCAATATGTTTTTCGAATTTGGAAAGGATAAAGGCCATCTTTGTTAACCACATATTCACCCAAACACTAACCCGATGATGTATACCATTTGTCGCCTTCTTTGAGCTTTTATTAGACTTATTCTTTCGAATAACCGGATGATAGGAGGTGAGGATGAATATGAGAATCAAAGGGGTTGAAATTTTGATGTAGTTATGGCGAGAAAAATTACTTTTAGAGAAATACATACGTGGTGAAGAATAGTACCTTTGTTGTGAATAAGAAACCTATAAGCTCTAGAAAAGAAAAGAAAAGCAATGATAAGTTCACTATGTGTTTTGAGCATAAAGGGTCGTTAATCAAAGTATAGGTACCTTATGAGGATAAAGCGTCGATTTAGCACGTTGGAAAGAAGAGGAAAATGGACAAAGTCCATATGTGTCGAAAAGTATAAATGGGGTGCTTGGAATATTTTTGAGTCACTTAGCCATATATTATCCTACCTTAACCAATATGCCTAGAATATAACCTATGAAAAGACCTTTTTGATCCTTATTTGAACACATTTGACGCGGTGGAGATATTAGAGAAATGGCAAGCCTATGGTAAGATGTTGCATTGCATTGATCTGTGAGTGTATACACGTCCTTAATTTCTTTATGAGTTTGAGTGTATCCTCCATATTTTACACACATGCCTTTGTGAGGGTTGAAATAAATAAGTTTTTGCTTTCAATCGTTGTTTGTGTGAAGTGACTAATGTCGTCATGGGTGCTAATATTTTCGAGCGTTGAAAGATATTTCCGAGGCTTGATTGTGTTTATCACCTTTGCTATTCTCGTTGATCTTTTGTTGTGTCCTTCGTTTGTCTTTCTGTTCTGTTTTTGTTTGAGGACAAAAGATGTTTCAAGTTTGGGGGTGTGATAAATGCGCATTTTACTCGTTTGTTGATGATATATCAAGATGAAATAGATCTATTAAATGCGTTTATATAGTCGATCTTTATGCTTTTAGCTATTTTTGGAAGATACGGCTCTTGGGGTTTCTCTTTGGTGTTTTGTAGGCTTTTCAGGTGATAATCGATGCATAAGGCAAAGATGTAACCAAAGATGATGAAATATATATGAAAAATATGGATGTGAAAAGTTTACAATGTTAAAGAGCATCTCGATAGGAGTCCATAGGCGCAAACGGATCGTAATTCGGAGTTCGGACGAGAGAGAACGGAGCAAAACAGTGAAGTCGCGTAGGAGCTAGCGACCGACCTCGCGGCCGCGAGGACGGCCGCGAGAAATCGTCCAGAATGTTTCTGGGGCGCGATTTAGGGTTTTCCTCTACCTATATATATCCCCAAGCTTGCTCCCACGCCCCCAACCTCTCTAAGCACGATTTTCTTCAGTTTTTCTCTAGTTTTTCATATTTTTGCACTTTAGTTTCGATTTAATTCCGTTCTAGCTTTAGTTTATCGTTGTTCTAGTTTAGTTTATCGCTTTGTTATCGATCGAAACATTTTGTCCGATCGTTTTCCGTTGTTTTCCGTTTTTTCGCTTGGGATTGGATTCAAGACCAACCATTTTTCATCCAACGCTATTATCCGGGTTTTATGTATTTAATTTCCGTTTTTATGATTTATTCGTATTTTATTCCGTTTATTATGTCTAGGTAATTTTCCGTTCTAATCCTAGGGTTTGCATGATCCGATCCTATATGTTGTGATTCCTGTTATCTCTATTTAGCTTCCAGGCATTGATTCATGATTATTGGTGCTTATTTATATGTGTTAATTTCGATCAATCTTGATGCATATCTAGTTGCCAATTAATTACGTAAGCGTATTAATTGTCAATCGATCTTGAATGCATGATACGGATAAACCTTGAGTCGTAGGCGAGATAGGAACATCCGTAGGAAGCTTATTCTTTGTGATCTGTTTGGGTTGCTTGTTTTCACCTAGAGGCGTAATGATAATAGGAAAACTAGTAATCTACTGACCATGATTGTCGTAACTAAAGTTGTTGGTTATATATGTGATCTTCCATCTTATGCGGATTAAAATTGGCTAATAGGAAATAGGATAAACTTACGTTTTGGATATGATTAATGTATCCCTAGGGTTAGTCTTTCTTATCTGTTTTATCATCCGTGATTTTATTGCTTTATTTTATATTTCTGCATTATTACCTTTGCTTTGGATTAAATTCTGAAGCCCTTAAACCTCTCACCAAATTTCTGTGCTTGAATAATGATGAATTATCGTTGAGCTAGCTTCTATGTTTTCGTGATACAATCCCTGTGGATACGATACTCTGCTTACCTTATACTTGCACGTTTTTCGTGTTAGAAAAGTGATCGATCAGTAGTTCGTCGAAAATACATCTGGTAGTACAACTACTCATATTTGTTAAACCGTTGTATCTTGGAGACGGTTGCTGTAGAACCGTGTGCATTGTAGCAGAGCTAATTTTTTTTGTTGAGAAAGTCCAAATCTTGCCTCGGTTTTAATCCTACATTGTTTTCGTTATATTCGCATTTTTACATACCCGTTTCTAATAATCACAAGACAAATTTTTGTGAAAATGGTGACAAGTCGAAGCAACGTTCTGAATGCCCTTGTTCATGCCAAAAAGTCAGAAAATTTCTCAGGTTTTGAATTTAAGCGTTGGCATTATAAAATGCTTTTCTACCTTATTACTCTCAATTTGACTCGTTCTTGAATGAGTCATCTCCTACATCGGGAAAGGTGAGACCGACCAACAAAAACGTAATACTTTGATGCATGACACCACAACAACTTTCTATGTTGCAACTACATCCTCAACGGGCTAGACGACACTCTCTGTAGTGTTTACTCTAATTCCAAGACGTCAAAGGAACTATGGATCTCTTTAGAGACAAAATACAAGACGTAATATGTCGGTCTAAAGAAGTTCATTGTCGGACGCTTCCTAGATTACAAAATGGTAGCTAGCAAGACAGTCCTTGAACAAGTGCAAGAACTCCAGTTGATCCCGCACGATATTCTCGGCTAGGGTGTGAGTTTGGTATTGAATATTCGGTTAATAGTATTACCGAACCAAATTTTCGGTTATCGGTTAATCAAATAACCGATAACATTGGATTCGTTTAGGTATTTGGTATCAAAATATTAGAAAAATAGGTTATCGGTATACCCGATAACCGAATGGATATATCGATAACCGAATTGATTATACTATTTTAAATTTTATAATTATAATTTTTAAATTACTATTTTAGTGCAGTTGGTTTAGGCGAGTGCCTAAACTTTTCTTTCGCCCTATAAGGAGGTTTCGTGTTCAATTCTCCTTTAAAGCAAAATTTGGTTTATTTTTTTTACTGGTAACAAATTAAGAATAAATAAAATTAAACTGAATATATTACAACATACTATCGTAGCTTAGTTTGTTTACCCAGTCACCTAAGCTTACTCCACTTGAAGGAGGTCGTGTGTTCGAATTTTTGTGAGAGCAAGAAATTTAATTTTTTTAATTAAAATCGGTTAACCTATTAATCGATCGGATTAATCGATTGGTTGATCGGTTAACCGAATTAACCGATTGGTTTGGTTTCGGTATCAGTATTCCATGCATTTTTGGTTTCGGTTAACCGAAAATTCCCGAACTCCCACCCCTATTCTCGGTAAAGGTATGGACTTTTCTGAAACCTTTCAGGTTGCTGCAATCATCGAGAAATTGCCATTGATGTGGAAAGACTTCAAGAACTATCTCAAATAAAAACGCAAGTAGATGAGGCTTGAAGACCTCATTGTATGCTTGAGGATTGAAGAAGACAACCACAAATCTGAAAACATGGGAAATACATTGTCTATGGAGGCAAAGACGAATCTAGCTGAGTTTAGCACCAACAACAAGAAATGGAAGTTCAACGAGAAGAAGCAAGACCTGAAGAAGCAAAAGAGGATCAAAGAAGATTGTTACAACTGTGTCAAACCCGGGCACATGGCGAAGAACTGTCGAAAACCAAAGAAGAAAGATAGTCATCAATAAGCAAACATGACGGAAGAAAAAAATGGTACCCCTTGACTTGTTTGAACTCTATTTATCTGTTGGTGTAGATGAGGTCAACATGGTGGTTAACCCAACTGGGTGGTGGGTTGACACCGGTGCCACAAAGCACATCTGTGCTGACAAGTCAATGTTCTCCACCTGTGAATCTGTCACTAAAAAGAGGAAGTTGTACATGGGCAACTCCGTGGCTTCCAAGATCGTTGGAACGGGAAAAGTAGTGCTAAAGATGACTTCGGGATTGAAAGTGATGTTGACCAATGTGCTGCATGTTCGATATTCTTAAGAATCTTGTGTCCGGTTCATTTTGAGCAAGGCTGGTTTTAGACTAGTGTTTGAAGCAGATAAAGTTGTAATGACCAAGAATGGTCACTTTATAGGAAAATGCTATCTAGATAAAGGTATTTTCAAGCTCAATGCACTCAATGTATACTCCAATGATGAAATAAAGAATAATGTTGCGTATGTGATTAAATATCCTAACTTATGGCATAATAGATTAAGACATGCAAATCTAAATACACTACGAAGATTAGTGAATTTAAAGTTATTACCAAAACTATCTTTTGATCAACACAATAAGTGTGAAATTTGTGTTGAAGCAAAAATGTCAAAGAAACATTTTCATTCGGTGGAAAGATCAACTACACCTCTATAATTAATTCACCCCGACTTATGTGATTTAAAACTTATGCAAACTAGAGGTGGAAAGAATTATTTTATAACATTCATAGAAGATTGCACAAGATTTATTATGTGTATTTTTTGAGAAGCAAAAAGGAAGCATTCAAAGTTTTCAAAAGTTGCAAAAGTAAAGTTGAAAATCAACTCAACACCAAAATTAAGATGATTCGAAGTGATCGTGGTGATGAGTATGTTACACCGTTTGAAGAATTCTGTCGTGAAAATGGTATTATTCATCAAACAACGACACCTTACTCACCATAATCGAATGGTGTTGCCGAACAAAAAAATAGAACGTTAAATGAAATGATGAATGTTATGTTGATCAGCTCAGGCTTATCACATAACATATGGGGAGAAGCTATCATTTCGGCAAATAAAATATTAAACAAGTTACTCCAAAAGAAACAAGATAAAACTCCATATGAATTATGAAAATATAAGAAACCGTCCTACAAATACACAAAAGTGTGGGGGTGTCTCGCAAAGGTCGAAGTACCAAAGCCAAAATAAGTTAAGATAGACCATAAAACTATTGATTGCATCTTCATAGAATATGCAAACAATAGTAGCGCATATCGTTTTTTGGTACACAAGTAAAAAATACTCGACATGCATAAGAGAATTATTATAGAATCAAGAAATGCTACATTTTTTGAAACTATATTTCCCATGAAAAAAAAAGAACGATGTAAGTTCTAAGAATAGAACTTATGATGAAAACTCGTCAGAAAATTTTGGATCAAATGTTGGACCAAATATTGACAAAAATATTGAGTCAACACCCGAACCAAGACGAGGAAAACGAACAAAAACTGCAAAGTTCTTTGGTCCATATTTTGTGGTTTATTCGTTAGAACATGGTCCTAAGACAATCGAGGAAGCATTGTCTAGTCCTGATGCTGCTCTATGGAGAGAAGATATCAATAGTGAAATCAAATCTATCTTGATCAATCACACTTGAAAAATCGTTGACCTTCCTCTTGGTTGGAAGCGTTGTTTGTCCTCAAACAAAAAAATAAAAACACAAAGAAAGACACAACGAAAGATCAACGAGCGTCAGCAAAGGTGATAGCCATAACAAGCCTCAGAAATCTTTCAAAGTTCAAACCAACAGCACACATGACGATATTATTCAACTCGACAATGTATAACAATTGAAAGCCAAATCTTATTCAATTCAACCCTCACAAACACATGTGTAAAATATAGTGTACACTCACACTCAGAAGAAAATTTAAGACGTGTATACACTCAAAGATCAATGTCATGCAAAATCTTACCATAGGCTTGCCGTTTCTCTAATATCTCCACCACATCAAATGCGTTCAAATTAGGATCAAAAATGTCTTTTCATAGGTTGTAATGTAGGCAAATTGGTTATGGTAGGGTGATATATGGCCGAGTGACTCAAATACAACTCCAAGCACTCCCATTTATACTTTCAACTTATATGGACTTTGTTCATTTTCCTTTCGCTTCTCAACATGCTAACTCAACGTTCATGCATACTCAAGATACCTATCTTTGATTAATAAATATGCTCATATTATTCATAACTTTTTTCTTTTTATTTTCTTTGTACTAGAGCTTATAGGGTCCATTCTTTTCCACAGAGGTACCATTCTTTTTCAACATAGGTACCATTCTTTTCAACACAGGTACCATTCTTTTCAACAAAGGTACCTCTCTATCTTTTAACCCGACTTAAATACATCAAGAAATTTCAACCCTTTTTGATTCCCATATCCATCCTCACCTCCTATCATCCGGCTAACGAAATAATAAGGTCTAATAAAGGCTCAAAGTAGGTGACAAATGGTATATTAACGAGTTAGTGTATGGGTGAAGTCGTGGTTAACAAAGATGGCCTTTTATCCTTTCCATATTCGAAACACTTATTGCAGCCTCGACACAGAAAACACGGCAAGTTCTAGAAGATAATTACATGCACGATACCATACAATTAAAAGAAACTGTAACATAGAGGTTATACAGTGAAGCTCAAGCCTCACGGTTTAGGCAAATGGTTAAAAACAACAAGCTAAGCAATCTCAACTCATTCATGCTTCGTTTCCTAACACATCATGTGCACCATCAACGTATTTTTCAAAAAATTTCTATCATCATTGGCCAAATAGATTAACACATTTCACTTAAGCTCGTTAATCGACAGACACAACAACAAAAATAAAAGACACGACAAAAGCCCCAAAACATAAAAACTTTACAAGATAAAGCAAAAACATAAAAAATGGCTCTCAACCAATCAAACTCGTCTACTCCCCCCAAACTTATTGTGAAAAGTGTGAAATAAAGGCAATAAGATTTGCAAAAAAGAGTGGTTGGGAGAGAGACCTTACCTCATACGCCCACTTTTTTTTTTTTAATAAAAAAAATTATACTTTGGGACATAAAAGCGACCAACAAAACACGACATGATAAAAACAAAGAAAAACAAAACAAACAAAACGAAAAACATAAAGCGGGAAAATATGTTGGGTTACCTCCCAACCAGTGCTAGATGTTTCATCGCTAGCTCGACGTTACCTTTCATCAGTCGGGCGATTTGACAACTGACATCTTCCCAAACTTTTGTTTGCCCCTATGCTTATCATTCACAGCAGACCACCATTGAGTGCGGGAGTAATCTCTCCCAAACTTGAATGACTCACTCGGAGTTTTATGCCGAGTCCACCTCTTCTTTGTAGCATGCTCGTCAATTGGTCGATTGAAATTCAAGCTCAAAATTGGGCTGGCTGTGGTAGTGGTGACCGAACAACAATCTTCATTCTTTGAGTTATCATGTCGTTTCATGGCATCATAGATTGAAATGGTCAGCTCCTCCTTATTGACCCTGAATGTGAGGTCTCCATCTGGCACGTCGATCAGTGCCCTGCCTATGGCTAAGAATGGTCTCCCAAGAATGAGAGACGTTTTCCCATCCTCTAGCATATCAAGAACCACAAAATCGGCTGGAAAGATGAACTCTTTGACTTTGACGAGCACGTCTTCCACTATCCTCATTGGATGGGTAACTGTTGCGTCTGCCATCTGGAGAGCAATAGTGGTAGGCTTTATTTCTCCGATCTCCAATTTGTTAAATATGGACAACGGCATCAAGTTGATGCTTGCCCCTAAGTCGCACAGAACTCCGGAGAAAGTATGCCCTCCAATGACGCAGGGTATAGTGAAGCTGCCTGGATCTTTTTGCTTTAGTGGCAACTTCTTTTGCATCACAACACTGCACTCTTGAGACAAATTTATGATCTCAAATTTCTCAAACTTCTTCTTGTTGGCAACAGCTTCCTTTAAAAACTTCATATATCCCGGAGTATCTCTGAGCGCATCTATCAATGGAATATTGATATTCACCTTCTAGAACATCTCCATAAAATGGGCCAGCCTCTCTTCATGTTTCGGCTTTGCTAGTCGACTTGGAAATGGGACCGGAGGGTTGTACGTTGGGTATTTCTTCGTCGGATTTACCTCGCGGCCACCATTGCGATCGCGAGGGTGGTCGCTACGCACTGGAGTTGCGTCTGTCTTCTTCTTCGTGGCTGGGCTGGCGGTCGCTAGCTCGGTTGCGCGTTCTTCGTCAGAGCTCTCTGGACATTTCCTCGCGGCCGTCCTAGCGGTCGCTAGGTCGGTCGTGAGCTTCTCAGGAAGACGTTCTGTATCATTCCTCGCGTCCAGGCTAGCGGTCGCGAGCTCCTGCTCGTTCAGCTTTCGTTCTTCTTCTCGTTGATGGTTCTGGCACTCTTTCCCATTCCTCAACTGGATGGCAAAACACCGATTCTTCGGGTTTACCTCCGTAGTGCTAGGAAATTGGCCCAACTTATGTTCGCGATTACATTATGCACTATCCGGTGATCGATTCTCCATTATTTTCAGATGTTTGCCCATCGCTCCTACGGTGGATTCCAGCTGTGTCATCCTCTGACCAGTAGTACTGATGAACGAGTTCTGTTGTGTCGTCAGTTGCTTGTTGTTCATAACCAACTGTTGCATCATCTCCTCTAAGCTCTGCTTTTTCGGCTCCTGAATCATCCCATTCTGCACAACGAAGCCTGCTGGAGGTTGTTGGAAGTTATTGGGGTCGGCATATGACAAGTTAGGATGATTGCTGTTGTTAGGATGCTATGCCGGATTTTTCCCAGGACGGTTCCTTTGATTTATATAATTCACGTCCTCCATCTCGAACTGGCTCTTCAAAAGAGTGAACTTCTCCATGATATCGTCGTATCTCGAGTTGACCTCTACGACAGCTGCTTTAACTACTGGCATCCTCTCCATGGGCCATTGATAACTGTTGGTAGCTATTTCTTCTATAATTCGGCTGGCCTCCTCCACTCGACGGTTCAACAGGTATTTTCCTGCCGACATATCCACGATGCTTCTAGTGTGAAGTGTCAATCCACTGTAGAATTGCGTTATTTGCTGCTCTTTGTAGAATCCATGCTGCGGGCACTTTCTCAATAAGCCCTTAAATCTCTCCCAAGATTCAAATATAGATTTATCTCCCAGTTGGGAGAAGTGGGAGATCTCGGCTATAATTTTCTGCGCTTTAGCCGGTGGAAAATATTTCGAGAGAAACTTTCGCAAAGATTTCCCAATTTTTATGCAAGTATGTTCGTGCTCTTGAACGATCTTTTACTTTGCTGCTTGAGAGAAAATCAAACATCGCGCATCCGGATCGTATCTTGTGGTACCCCATTCGGTTGATGGTGTCACATATATCGAGAATGTCTCGGATGAGCATTTGGATCCTCGATCCTCCTCACAATTGCTCTCCTTGTACCATACTTATGAGGGTCGGTTTCACCGAAATTATTCTCATTTACTTTGGGCCCCATCCTCCTCCTGGAATTGCTCGGTTGGTGGTCGGTACATGTAGTTTGATCTCATCTCCGGAGCAGGGAGGAGTCCCATGTTCGTCATCTAGCGCTGCATCTCAGTAAATTCTACCAGAAGACATGCAGCATGCTCAGGAGGTACACCCCCATTGCTAGGATTCGCTGCCATCTCTTGCCGTCTCCTTTCTTGTCTCCTTCTCTTTTGGGTATTCTCGATTTCTGGATCTAGAGGTTGCTCAGGAGGTCCCTGGGACCTTGTGATCATAAACTACTTGGAGATAAAAGGAGAACTTAGCTCTGGCAAGTAAAATAAATAAAATAAAATTACAACTTGAATTAATAATTCCGAATCATCAAGTTATTCCTATATAATCTAAACAATCCCGAACGGCGCGAATTTGATCACACTATTTTCTAACACAGCGTGCAAGTAGATAGGTAAGTCGAGTATCGTATCCACGAGGATTTATGTGAAAATCTGAAGGTAACTCAATAATCCTTCATCATTATCCAAGCGACATTTGGTTTTGAAAAGGTTTGGGACTTCAAATCTTAGATTCAAAGTCGAGAACAAAATAAAGCAATAAAGACAAATAAAAAATATTCAAAGAGATAATAAGGCGAAAGACTAACCCTAGGGATGTATTAATCCTACACACAATGTATGTTCATCCTGCTTCCTATTAACCAATTTTAATCCAGACAAGATGGAAGATCACATATGTAACCAACAGTTTCGATTCGACAATTGTAGAGAATACTAATTTTCCCTATTATCATTCGTCTCGAGGTGAAAATTAGCAATTCCAAAAGATCACAAAGAATATGCTTCCCTACGAATGTTCTTATCTCGACTACGACTCGCGCTTATCCGTATTGTGCATTCGAGATCGATTGCGATTAAAAGCGTTAAGTATTCAACTGGCAACTAGATATGCATCAAGATTAATCAAAAATTAACACCATAATTTTTAGCACCAAGAATCACAAATCATTGACTGGAAGGTAAATAGCAAATAGCAGGAATCACCACACTTAGGAAAGAATCCTACAAACCCTAGGATTAGAACATGAATTTAGCTAGACATAGAAATTGAAATAAAATACGAATTAAACATAGAAATAGAAATTATATAAATAAAATCCGTAGTGTAGCGTCGGAAGAACAATGGTTGGATTCGTATCCAAACCCAAGAAGAAAGCTGGAAAACGGACTTCGTTCGGATAAAATTGCTCCAAGCGATTACAATGCGTAAATTAAATGTAGAACAATAAAAATCTAAAGTCTAGATGAATGTAAATCAAAGCTAGATTGAAAGCATGTGAAAAACTTTTAAAAACTGAAGAAATTCGTGCAAAATAAGTATATTCCCAGTTGGAGGCGCATGAGCAAGCCTAGGGGTATATATAGGCGCAGGGCTGAAACCCTAATTCGCACCCATCCGCCTCGCCTCGCGGCCGAGCTCGCGGTCTTGAGATCGGTCGTGAGCTCTGAGTCAGTCAGTCCTTCGATGCACTCGCGGCCAGGTTCGTGATCGTTTGGAATGCCTCGCGGCCGAGCTCGCAGTCGCGAGCTCGATCACTAGTTTTCAGGCAGAAGCTTTTTCGGCATCTTTCGCAGGCAGACTTGTGGTCGCTTGGCTTTGCCTCCCGACCGGCCTAGCGGTTGCTAGGTCGGTCGTGAGAAACTATCCAGAATATTTTCGCACGAGCTTGCGAGGTCGCTAGCCCCTGTTCTTGTCCGTCTTTGGCTCGTGCTTCGGTTCGTGCTTCGATTATCATCTTGAAAGCCTACAAAACACCAAAGAGGAACCCAAGAGCAGTATCTACCAAAAATAGCTAAAAGCATTGAAATCACTTATATAAACGCACTTAATTGATCTAAAATTATCTAAATAAAGCATGGATAAACGGGTAAAAAGCGCGTTTATCATGGTTGCAAACCTTTAGGATGCAAGTAGATTCTAAAGAGAAAATTCAACGTCAATGGAACTATTGATAAGTATAAAGCACGTTTGGTATCCAATGGTTACAAACAAAAGAAGGGTATGACTACTTTGATACATACTCACCTGTTACACGGATTACATCCATAAAAACACTACTTGCTATAGCTGCGTTGCATAACCTTGAAGTACACCAAATGGATGTAAAAATGACATTTCTAAATGAGGATTTAGAAGATGAAATTCATATGGAACAACCTAAAGGGTTTGTTATCCCCGGAAAAGAAAATAAAGTTTGCAAACTTGTTAAGTCTTTATATACGAACTTAAACAAGCATTTAAACAATGACATGAGAAATTTGACCAAGCAATGATATCAAATTGTTTCAAAATTAATGAATGCCATAAATGTGTGTACATTAAAGGTACATCCGATAATTTTATCATTGTATGTCTTTATATATTCACGAGTACTAAAGAAATGTTGAAAAGAACATTCGACATGAAAAACTTGGGGATAACTGAAGTGATTCTAGGAATTAAATTTCTAGAATACCTGATTGTGCTTTTGCTAGATTTGATATGTAGTCCTCAGTGATTTGAAGGCAAAGGCGGTTGTGCGCTTGAAAAAAAAAAAAAAAAGAAAATATAGAGTGAAAAAGAGGGTAATGTATGTACGTTTAATAGAAACAGAGAGAGAATAAATTGAGTTGGACTTTAGTAAAATAAGTAAAGGTAAAATGAGTAATAAAAGCGTTGTTTTGGGTTTAATTCTAGACTAAGTTTACGTAAGAAATATGGTTGTCCATTTACTCAATTACTTAAACGTACTCTAGTATATGTCTAATTACAGATGGTATCAGAGCCGAACCTCTCCAAGTACGGTGTGGTCCAGGGACGAACCAAGCGAAAGCTGGTGGGAATGTGACGCCCGGGATAGAAGTACGGAGTGATTATCGGTGCGGATGCATGGACAAGGAGCAACTCCGATTAAGGTTTCAAAGTGGAGGGGTACATGAATGAACCGAAATGCACAAGAATGAGAGGGATTTCGAGAATATGCAGGTATGAGACTGCATATTCAAGGAGAGCTTAAAGGATTTGATATGTGCTACTCATACCAACAAGATGCATCTTCTTTTCGGGAGTTCATCTCATAAAAACTCTAAAGTTAAGCGTGCTTGACTTGGAGTAATTGTGGGATGGGTGATCCCCTAGGAAGTTTTCTCAAAGAGTGTGTGAGTGAGGACAAAGCACACTGAAAAGACTCGTGTTGGTCTGTGGGGTCAACCGTCAATCATAAGCCGGGTCGTTACAGATGTAGAAGCAAACAAGCTGCCTAAGGACAACAAGATTGATCCTTTGATTATTCAAAATGGACCAATTACAAGGGCTAGAGCAAAGAGAATAAAGGAATCCATGATGCTTTTGCTAGCTGAAATAAATGCCCAAGTCCAAGACCAATCTACATTGGGCCGAATGATGAATATTATTCAAGTTGATGGGTTGACTTATACTTGAAGTGTGGGCTCACAATTACATCAAATATTGGAGGTTCAATTGAAGAATAAAGGCTGAATTTTTGTGCATGAAGAGGAGGCTAAGTGAAGAGTTAATCTAGCTAATTAAGTGTGTGTTAATAAGTGACTCTTGGAGTCCAAGAGTTATATCTATGTTTATGAGTTACAATTATGTTATAATTAGTCTTTTAGGAGTTATATTTAGTCATTTAAAGAATCTTAAGTAGTGCTATGAATGTAAGGAGTTCAAGAGTTATTTGTAGCCTATAAATAAGCTTGTAATCATGTGTAAAAGGGAGACATTGATATAGAAACGAATTTGACATTTGCTTTGTGAGTAAAATTCTATTTGTAGAGTATTTCACTTGTTTAGGAACTTATCAAGACATTTGAGCAAGGTCTTGTGACGTTCAACCATACCGAGGTTCTTGGATGATTATATAGTCAACGGGTCGAGGTTTCTACGCTCTAGGGGTGATCAAACTGGATTCTCGATCTAGGGAGGCTGTTGCCTAACTCTTTTACGTGGGATTCTTGGATCTTTATATCCAACGGGTCCTTCGTCCGTATCATTTGGTATCAGAGCAATCTGGTATTGATCCAAACTCTATCTTTTAAATTCGTCCAAGAAAAAAAGTATTATTCTATATTTCATCTTTATTCTCCTTGTATTGTTTCTTAGAAGGAAAAAAAATGAAAAAAGTAAAAATAAATTAAAATGAAAATCAGTTCAAAAATACACAAAAGAAAATAAAATTCCTACATCATCCAATTTCAAAGTTCTTGTTCCTCCAAAGACTGAAGTTTGGTGAGCTCTACTAATCTTGTCTTTCTTGATTTGTTCTTATTACTTGTGAATTCCTACAAACGAGAATTGAGTGGTAAAAGGCTTGAGATGTGAGATTATTTGAGGGGAGGTAAAAGGCTAAATGAGTTATACACGAGTGTTTGAGTGATACACGAGTGAATCGTGAGGACATGGACGACACAACTAATAAAAACTCAACTGAATTTATGTTACAAGCCATGCAACAACAATTTGCTAGGTTTGGAAATATTTTGGAAAATGTTATAGATCACTTGGAGAGGTTGGAACTTCGTACACCATAAAGGCATGAAGAGGAAAGATGGAGTGAAGGAGAAGATGATGCATTATCCGCGCATCGAAATCCTAGGCGGTAAAGAAGTAGAGGAAGACATCGAAATGAAGTTGATCGTGACTTGGGAAGTATCAAACTTAAGATCCCTACATTCCAAGGAAGGAGCGATCCTGAAACTTATTTGGAGTGGGAGCGAAATGTGGAACTCATCTTTGAGTGTCACAACTACTCCGAGGAGAAAAAGGTTAGACTTGCTGCAATTGAATTCACGGATTATGCTATAGTTTGGTGGGATAAATTGACAACAAATAGAAGGCGTTATAGAGAGAGACCAATTTCATCTTGGGAAGAAATGAAAACCATAATGCGTAAGAAATTTGTACCATCTCATTATTTTCGTGAATTGTATCAGAAACTATAATCTATGAATCAAGGTACTAAATCTGTTGATGGGTACTACAAAGAGATGTAGATTGCTATGATTAGGGAAAATGTTGATGAAGATCGAGAAGCAACCATGGCTCGACTCCTATGTGGACTGAATAAGAAGATCGCAAATATTGTAGACCTTCAACACTATGTGGAGCTGGAGGATATGGTTCACATGACCATGAAAGTGGAGCGGCAATTGAAGAAGAAGGGAGCCATCCAAAAGAGTTTCCCAACAAGTTTTCAACCTTCAAAGACAAAGGAGTGGACATCGTCTAAATCAACTATTGGGACAGCCTCTAAACCTCCAAATGAGACGTCAAAATCAAGGTCAAATGAAGTTGAAAAGGGAAAATGTATTTCTACTTCTACTTCTATTCCTAGAAATAGAGATATCAAATGTTTTCGATGTCAAGACATTAGACACATTGCATCACAATGTCTAAACAAAAGGGTGATGGTTCTGAAACCGGATGGAGAAATAGAATATGAAAGTGAACGAGAAGATGATGGTGAAGAAGAACATCTTGAGGGGATCGAACCGGAACATGGAGAACTTTTGGTGGTTCGAAGAGTTTTAAGTGTTCAAATAAAAAATGACGATCAACAAAGGGAGAACATCTTCCACACAAGATGTCTGGTTCAAGGTAAAGTTTGCATGTTAATTATTGATGGTGGAAGTTGTACCAATGTTGCAAATTCCGAGATGGTGGAAAAACTGAGCTTAACAACTGAAAAACATCATCATCCATGCAAACTTCAATGGCTTAATGAATGTGGAGACATTCGAGTTACCGAACAAGTTCTAATTACATTTTCTATTGGCAACTATAAAGATGAAGTTCTTTGTGATGTGGTACCAATGTGCTAGTCACATTCTCTTGGGAAGGCCTTGGCAGTTCGATCGAATGGTGACTTATGATGGATTTCGCAATCACTACACTTTCAAGCATAACAACAAATCTATCTTGCTTGTTGCTTTAACACCCCAAGAAGTTCAAGAGGACCAGCTGAAGTTATCTCAAGCAAGGAGAGATCGTGAGGTTGAGGGCAAGAAAAGTGAGGAATTTGAAAAAAATCGAGTGAAAAAAAGAGTCGAGAGAAAAGTAAGAGTGAGGGAAAAGAAAAAAAAATTACGTGAGGGCAAAAGAAATAAAGAGTGCAATAGTTGAAGAAAAGAGTGTGTTGTTCTTGGTATACAATGAGTCCTTCTTTATTACTAATGAACTAACCTTATCTTTGTCTAGTTCTTTTGTGTCTCTTTTGCAGGAGTTTGAAGACGTCTTTCCCGAGCAAGAACCAAGTGGTTTGCCTCCATTAAGAGGTATTGAGCATCAAATTGACTTTGTTCCCGGAGCTGTTCTACCGAACCGACCAGCTTATAGAGTCAATCCGGAAGAGACTAAGGAAATTCAAAGACAAGTCCAAGAATTATTGGAGAATGGGAAAATTCGTGAGAGCATGAGTCCATTTGCTTTACCGGTAATTGTTGTGTCCAAAAAGGATGGATCGTGGAGGATGTGCACTGATTGTCGAGCAATCAATAAAATCACGGTAAAGTATCGCTATCATATTCCTAGGCTAGATGATATGCTTGATGAATTACATGGTCTTGTGTTTACCAAAATTGATTTGAAGAGTGGATATCATCAAATTCGAATTCGAGAAGGAGATGAATGGAAAACTGCTTTCAAAACAAAATATGGTCTATATGAGTGGTTAGTGATGCCTTTTGGATTAACTAATGCACCTAGTACTTTCATGAGATTGATGCACCATGTTTTGCGAAGCTATATTGGAAAATTTGTGGTTGTATACTTTGATAATATTTTGATCTATAGTAAAAATATGGAGGAACATCTTGAACATATACGTGCTGTTTTAGACACCTTAAGAAACGAATCATTGAATGCTAATCTTAAGAAGTGTTCTTTTTGCATGGATAAAGTTGTTTTTCTTGGTTTTTTTGTTAGTGCAAATGGAATTGAAATGGAAAATGAGAAAGTGAAAGCTATCTTAGATTGGCTAATTCCTCAAAACATGGCACAAGTAAGAAGTTTTCATGGTCTTGCAAATTTCTATAGGAGGTTTGTTAAGAATTTTAGCACAATTGCTGCACCTTTGAATGAAATTGTGAAAAAAAATGTTTGTTTTCATTGGGGTGATAAACAAGAGCATGCTTTTAATCTTCTTACAGAGAAACTAACTACTGCACCTATTCTTGCATTGCCTAACTTTGATAAGATGTTTGAACTTGAATGTGATGCATCCGGAGTAGGTGTAAGTGCTGTTTTGTTGCAGGATGGAAAACTATTTGCTTACTTTAGCGAAACACTTAAAGGGGTTCAATTGAACTACCCAACCTACGACAAAGTTGTATGCTTTGGTGAGAGCATTAGAGACTTGGCAACATTACTTGTGGCCTAGAAAGTTTGTAATTCACACAGATCATGAATCACTCAAATACCTCAAAGGTCAAGGTAAGCTTAGTAAAAGGCATGTCAAGTGGGTGGAATTCATTGAATCATTTCCTTATGTGATCAAGTACAAAAAATAGAAGGAAACCATTGTGGCTGATGCATTGTCTCGAAGGTATGTTTTGATCTCTACTTTGAGTTCTAAACTGCTTGGTTTGTGAATCTGAATTTTGCTTCTATTTATTTAGCTTGTGAGCATACTACAATTGATAAGTTTTATAAGCATGAGGGCTTCTTGTTTATAGAAAATAAGTTGTGCATACCTAAGTGTTCTACGCGTGAGTTGCTTGTGCGTTAAGCTTATGGTGGTGGTTTAATGGGGCATTTTGGAGTTCATAAGACTTTGGAAGTTTTGCATGAACATTTCTTTTGGCCTAGAATGCGTGTTGATATTGAAAGAATTTGTGAGAGGTGCATAACATGCATGAAAGCTAAGTCAAAATCACACTCACATGGTTTGTATAAACCCCTACCAATTCCTAGTGCACCTTGGGAGGATATTTCTATGGACTTTGTTTTGGGTTTGCCTAGAACACGAATGGGTAAAGATTCTATTTTTGATGTTGTTGATAGAATTTAAAAAATGGCACACTTTATTCCATGTCATAAGAGTGATGATGCAACTCATATTGCTGATTTGTTCTTTAATGATATTGTTCGTTTGCATGGTATTCCAAGAACAATCGTGAGTGATCGAGATGTTAAATTTGTGAGTCATTTCTGGCGTGTGTTGTGGAATAAATTGTGAACTAAACTTCTGTTTTCTACTACTTGTCATCCACAAACTGATGGAAAACTAAAGAGGTTAATAGAACTTTGTCTCAACTACTTAGAACTTTGATCGGAAAGAACTTGAAAAGTTGGGAAGATTGCTTATCTTTCGCAGAATTTGCTTATAATCGAAGTGTTCATTCTGCTACTAACTTTTCTCCATTTGAAGTTGTTTATGGTTTCAATCCATTGAGTCCGCTTGATCTAATTCCAATACCAATTGAAGAACTTGCAAGTCTTGATGGAAAAGCTAAAGCTGAGATGGTGAAAAGATTACATGAAAAGGTGAGGCAAAACATTGAGAAGAGAACACAACAATATGCCAAGCAAAGCAAACAAGGGCCGAAAGAAAGTCATCTTTGAGCCGAGAGATTGGGTTTGGTTACATTTGAGAAATGAGAGATTTCATTCTAAAAGAAAGTCCAAGTTGCAGCCAAGAGGAGATGGACCATTCCAAGTGATTACAAGAATGAATGATAATGCTTACAAACTAGACCTTCCAGGTGAGTATAATGTAAGTGCTACTTTTAGTGTTGCTGACTTGTCTCCTTATTTTGGAGAATTAGATTTGAGCATGAATCCTTTTGAAGAAGAAGGGAATGATGGAGAAGCAAACAAGCTGCCTAAGGACAACAAGATTGATCCTTTGATTATTCAAAATGGACCAATTACAAGGGCTAGAGCAAAGAGAATAAAGGAATCCATGATGTTTTTGCTAGCTGAAATAAAGGTCCAAGTCCAAGACCAATCTACATTGGGCCGAATGGTGAATATTATTCAAGTTGATGGGTTGACTTATACTTGAAGTGTGGGCTCACAATTACATCAAATATTGGAGGCCCAATTGAAGAATAAAGGCTGAATTTTCGTGCATGAAGAGGAGGCTAAGTGAAGAGTCAATCTAGCTAATTAAGTGTGTGTTAATAAAGTGACTCTCAGAGTCCAAGAGTTATACCTATGTTTATGAGTTACAATTATGTTATAATTAGTCTTTTAGGAGTTATATTTAGTCATTTAAAGAGTCTTAAGTGCTATGAATGTAAGGAGTTCAAGAGTTATTTGTAGCCTATAAATAGGCTTGTAATCATGTGTAAAAGGGTGACATTGATATATAAATCAATTTGACATTTGCTTTGTGAGAAAAATTCTCTTTGTAGAGTATTTCACTTGTTTAGGAACTTATCAAAACATTTGAGCAAGGTCTTGTGGCGTTCAACCATACCGAGGTTCTTGGCTGATTATATAGTCAACAGATCGAGTTTCTACGCTCTAGGGGTGATCAAACTGGATTCTCGATCTAGGGAGGCCGCTGCCTAACTCTTTTACGTGGGGTTCTTAGATCTTTATATCCAACAGGTCCTTCATCCGTATCAGTTTACGTAAGAAATATGGCTGTCCATTTACTCAACTACTTAAACGTACTCTAGTATAGGTCTAATTAAGATTATTTTGACGTAATTAGCATGTTTATAGTGTTTAGTTTGACCAAATAATAATATATAAGTAAAATCATAATTTGAGAATTATATTTAAGTAATTAATTGATTATTAGATTTTTAAAATCAATTAATAAATGTTGATACAATTATCGAGAAAATATTGACTACTCGATTTATGAATAAGCGATCGGAGGAGTTGTGCAACAAATATTATTATTATTATTATTATTATTATTATTATTATTATTATTATTATTATTATTATTATTATTATTATTATTATTATTATTATTATTATTATTATTATTTATATATGGATGGAAGATTTGTTTGTGAGTGAGTAGCCATGGACGAACAGAAAAAAAACCGATGCAGAGATCAACATAATTTGAATTAGGAGAAGAAGGTGAAGAAATCAATGAAGCAGATCATTTGAGAGAAAGACGAGGGCTTCGGGCTCTGATACCATATCAAGATACAAACTAAACATGTATTCATGCAGATGAACATCAAGAAGATTAAAGGAAAAAATGAGCTTCATTGATTCTTTGTTCGTTCCTTTTATAGAGATACAAAGGAGTGAGAAAAATTAAGTTACAAAGCTAACAACTTCTTAACTGCTCCTAACAACCTAACTAACCTTCCATGCATATGAAACAGTTTAAAACAGAAAACATTAAATTTACTCTGATACCTCTCAATAGCTCTCCTCATAATCTTGATTGTCCTTTTTCACAAAAGCAAGAAAAAATCAACAATAACCAATCTCCCACCACTTGCACCAGGCTTTCCGTTGATCGGAAACCTCCACCAACTAGCAACGGCGTCACTTCCACACATCTATCTATCCCAACTCTCCAAACTCCACGACTCCCTCCTCCGCCTAAACCTAAGCTCAAGCCCAATAATCTTAATCTCTTGACAAAGGTGGTAAAAAAGTCCTCAAAAACCGGGACTCGCCTGCGACCGCGCAGCTCAAGCTCGTCGCTCAGCGGAAGCTCTCCTACAACACTGGCGACATGGATTTTGCATCGTATGACGCTCACTGGAGAGAAATGAGGATGATCGCCGCCGCTCACCTCCTCAGCTCGACCAAGGTGCAGTCGTTTCACGCTGTGCGCAAAGATGAGGTGGCTCGCATGGTGGCGAAGATTACGTCTTCGCCGTGCTAAAACGTAAACTAAAGGCAGTAATTCTAAGATATTGACAAAAGAAGAAAGAAGGAGAATGCATACATCCCGATGATGAAGATGAAGGAAAACTAAACTTTATTATCTTGCTTTCATTCTCTTTTATAGAAATGCTTTTACAGAGGATAATTACTTGCTAACTACTTAACAAAGATTGTAACAAACTAACCGTATCTAAAACAATATCTAACTAACTAACTACTGCTAACTAATACAACTAGCTAACAACTTTACATTTCAAATGTTTACATGTGCATGGGCTGCAAGCATAGCATTTAATACAAACCCTACTGAAACCGAACTAGCCTTTTTCAATTGGAAGTTTTCGTAACAGATGATCCAGGCGGACAGTGGTGACTGACTTGGTAAGAATATATGCGACTTGATCAATGGTTGAAACATACCAGACATCCAATTCATTTTTGAGCACCTTATCGCGAACAAAATGGGTGTCAATCTCAATGTGTTTAGTTCTTGCATGGTGAGCGTGGTTCAAAGCAATCGCAGCAGCTCTTATTATCGCACCATATAGCAAGGCTTGAGAGAAATCGTCAACCCAATCTCACGAAGAAGAGACTGTATCCACACTACTTCTACTGCAGAATCGATAAGGGCATGATATTCGGATTCGGTTGAGCTGTGCGATACCACACTTTGTTTCTTTGAACTCCAAGATATGAGGTTTGAACCAAGGTACACACAGAACCCACCCGTAGATTTTCGATCATCGAGAGAGCCCGCTCAATCAGCATCGGAGAAGGCCTCAATGTGTAAATAATGAGATGGATGGAAGGCAAGACTGTGATGGATAAATCCTTTGAGATATCGTAGAAGCCATCAACATGCCTTCAATTGAAGCTCAATAGGATTATGTAAAAACTGACTCAATTTATTCATCATAAAAAGATATATCGGGACGAGAGAGAGTGAGATATTGGAGGGCTCCTATGGTGCTTCTAAACAACGTGGGATTATGAAAAAGAGGACTGTCATTCGAGTGTAATTTGGTACCTAGATCATAAGGAGAATTTCAAGATTTTCAATCGGAAAGATTGTGTTTAGCTAGCAATTCACGCACGTATTTTGACTGATTTAGGAAATAAGAATTTGTTTTGGTTTTGACAACTTGAATTCCTAGAAAGAAGTTTACGGATCCTAAGGTTTTAAGTGCAAACACAGTAGCAAGACTTTGAATGAGATTAGACATGAGATCAGTGTGTTCTCCCGTGATGAGAATATCGTCTACATAGACTAGGACAAGAAGAAGCTTCCCATTTTTTTCTCATGTAGAAAAAAGAGTGATCAAATAAGGAAAAACTGAAACCATACGCGAGGAGATATGTTTTGAGTTTTCATACCATGCTCGTGGGGCTTGTTTCAGGCCATACAGAGATTTCCGAAGCTTGCAAACATGATCTGGAAAGACTGGGTTCACGAATCCTTCAGGCTGCTCTATGAACACAGGCTTTTCGAGTTCTCCATTTAGGAACACATTGTTAATGTCAATATGTTGAATGTCCCACTGATAGGTCGCATCAAGTGAAAACATCAGGCGGATGGAGACGGGTTTTATGACCGGGCTGAATGTCTCCATGAAGTCAACACCTGCGCATTGTTGAAAACCTTTTGCGATGAGTCGGGCTTTTAGACGATCAAGAGTTCCATCTAACTTAGTTTTCACCCTAAACACCCACTTGCACTGTATGATATTCATGTTATCTGAATAAGGAACAAGCTCCCACGTAGATTTTGAGATAATGGCCTGAAACTCAGCTTCCATGGCTTTCTACCATTCAGGTTGAGTCAATGCTTCCGAAGCTGATGCGGGTTCAACAACAGTAAACATAGTAAAACCAGATTTTTCAAGTCGTGTTAAGAAAACCTTTGGTTTAAAAATGCCATTTTTGGCTCCAGTGCTCATTGTATGCTGATTTTGTGGAATACTCAGACTATGAGAGATGAAAGGCTGAGACTGAGAAGGAGAAGATGATGGCATACCTGAGGAGGAAGGAATGCGAGATTCAACTGGAGAAATAGAAGCTAGTATGGAGTGAGTGTTAGAGTGTGTGGTCGAGTTTGAAGAGGATTGAGACCTTGAATGAGATGTAGCGGGTGAAGTGAATTGGGCAGGGAGAGGTGTTGATTGAGATGAAGATGTACATGGATTTGGATTGAACACGGGAATAGGGATGAGGGAAGTAGGAGATTCATATGAACGTGGAGATGATAGTGAGGCATTTGAGCTAGATTGTTGAAACAGATTTTGATATGGAAATTCTGTTTCATTGAATAATACAGTTCTAACACTTATCTGATCTAAATTGAAGCTTTGAAGTGTTGTAGGGTCGAAGAAAGGGGAAGCAACTACAACCAAAGGTTCTAAGCATTGAGTAATCCGGTAAAAACTTGAAGAGATATTGTAAGGGAGATGAGTTTTGCAATGTAGGAGTTGGTAATCGGTTTATGAGATAAGTGGCCGTGGAGAAGGCATCCCACCAAAACTTATATGGTAAGCTGGCAGACGCTAGGAGTGTGAGACCTATTTCAGTAATATGTTGATGTTTTCGTTCGGCTCGACCATTTTGTTGATGGGTGTGTGGACATGGGTGCCTAAATATAATCCCTAGTTTATCAAGAAAAGGTTTCAGGCTACGATACTCTCCCCTTCCCCCCAGTCCGACTGAATACTTTGAACTTTAAACTTGAACTGTCTTTCGACATAGGATATGAAATTTACAACTATATTATGAGTTTCAGCCTTTGTTCGTAAAGGAAAAATCTAGGTAAAGCAAGTAAAGTCATCAACAAAATGAATGTAGTACTTGAATCCATCAATAGAATGAGTGGAACTCGATTCCCAAAGGTCAGTATGCACTAATTGAAAAGGGGAAGTGGTTCTGTTCAGTACATTTGAAACACTAAAACAGTGCATTTTACCTTTTGCATAGGCTTCACAGAACTGAATTTGTGGTCATTTGAAGCTGAGGTTATTGGATTGTAAGGCTGCTTTTAGAACTTGTTGACACGGGTGACCTAGTCGGCTATGCCATAGATAGAGACTTAACTGATGAATTGACTGGGGAGCTGCGGTAGAGACTTTGTAGCAGCTTGGAGTTGTAGGCTTATTTTGGTTTGGCAGATTTAAATTATAAAGTCCATCCTTAAGCTTGCCCTCCAGGAGCACCTTGTCCTTGACACAACAAAATGTAGAGTGAAATTCTAGGAAAACATTATTATCATTCATGAATTTTGAGATGCTCAGAAGACTCTTTTTGATATGAGGTACCAACAAGATGTTACTTTAGAGGAGTGGAAGATGAGTTAGGTAACTTGGATGAGCCAATTCTAGTAATGGGAAGTTTAGAGCCGTAACCTACTGTAAGAGTCTCTTGGCCATTATAGGGAGAATGATTTTGAAGGTGATCCATGTTTGCAATAACATGTGCCGAGGCACCAGAATCTAAGAACCAGTCAGATTCACCTTGAGCATGTTGAGTCGAGGAGATGTTGTAAAGCCCGACACGGTGGTTTCTTTGTATGGGCTTTGTGGTGGATGAGTTTGAGAGTTGAACACAGAAGACTGATTTTGTGGTGAGGATGACTGTCCAATGTAGTGTGCTTGTGGAGGTGAACTTGAATCCATACCAGTGAAACTGACGTCAAACCTTTTAAAATATTTTATCGCAACATGATTTGACTTACCACAAATTTGACAAATCATTTTACTATGATTACCGTGTTGATACCTTCCACCACTTTATCCCCGAGCACTTGACCCTCGGTAGTTAGATCTTCCTCTTTGATTGAAATTTGGATTATATGCAGCATGTGCCTGAGGTGTGGGCTGCTGAGTGAAGGTATTTGAGAGCAAGGATGTCTGATTTTGCAGTCGAATCTCATACGTTTGTAGAGAATACTGCATTTCATCCAGCGAGAGTTCTTCATTCTTCAATTGTAGGTAGACACAAATGCTCTCGAACTCCTGACCGAGTCCTCCAAGAACATAGTGAGCAAGATCAGAATATGAGATTTGTTGTCTGATAACTCTTGTAAAAGAGTTATTATGTGACCTTTTTAATGATAATAGCCTTGAGTGTTGTGTGTTCTGTTACGTATGTTTGAGTTGTTTTGTATGTTTATGTTATGTTTTCATGTGTATGCGTGTAGGATTGAGTCGGGTGCTTTTAAGGGGTTTATGTTCTTTTTAAGCTTTATTTAATCAATCATGGCATGTAGCGGGAAGAGCGGAAAAGCCGGGCGAAGTCCTGCCGAGGCGAGCAAGATCCAGTCAACTCGGGAGCGAGCTCGAGCTCGAAAGGCGAAATCAAAGCTCAAGGTAAAAGTGGAAAGAGCGGCGATCTTTGGGCGAGTCTCGGCCGAGCTCGGAAGAGAGAGCCGACCAAAGTCGAGCTCGCATCCGAGCCGAGATCTCGAATCAAGTCGAGCTCGTTCTTGAAGAGCTCGCTAGCGTGGAAGAGCTCCTGTTCATGGAGCGAAGAGGCGAACTCGAGAATAGAACATATGATCTTTGGAATGATCTTTGGGGCGAGGTCGAGCTCGTGGCAGTAAGCGAAGTCACGAGGTCGAGCTCGTAAAAGGTCGGACTCATGGTGAGTCGAGATCGTGGGGCTGCCAAGCCCACGAAAAGAAAGATAACAGATGATGCGTGGCGAGGTCGAGTTCATAAGAAGACAAGCTCGTGCTTGTGCAAATGAAGTAGAAGAGCTCGTACTAGTGGACGAGGCCGTGCTTATGGAAGGCTAACGACGAAGAACGGAAGGTTTTGGCTGAAGGCGAAGAGGAGATCCGTAGGACCACAACCACATGCCAGCTGGCCACGACAACAGAAAGAAGGCGCGCGTTCTGTTCTCTGTCAGAGCAACGGAAAAAGGAAAGTGTCGATGATGAAGGGCTGGCGGTGCTGTCACCGCACCCTAAAAAGCGCCGGAGGTTGTTATTAAAAGGAGGAGACAATCGAGAAAATGATCATTCGGGTTTTAGAGGAAATACACACAGAACCATCTGCAGAGAAGGAAATCAGCGTGATCTCTTGGAGGAAGTCATCGGAAGAGACGACGATCAAGAGCAAAGCACGCGATTTAAACGACTAGTGCTAATTTTATTTCCAATTCTTCTTAGTTGTTATGGCTTTTGTTTATTTGAATACTATTGAACAACTCGCTATGAGCTAAACCTGTATGGCTTGATTTCTTGATGAAACCCATGCTCGTGTGACGATCTCATCTCTACGCATATCTTATCAAAATCGCTATTGCTCTTTTGGGATTATTTTATCTTGCTTATGCTTGATCACCATTAGTGAGATCTTAGTTCTATAATTGCTGGGAAGTTCTTATAGAGTGGAACACAAAAGAGTGGCGTAAGAACATGATTTTAATATTATGTGTGTGAATAGCATAGGAATATGTGTTTACCTTGCGTGGCAAAGATGAATGGAGTAGTAAAGGTATTCTAAGAGTAGTTCGATAGAGGAATATATTGAGAGGCTTTGCAGAATATATCTTAGATTTGGAAAAATACTAAGAATCGGAGAAGTTCATGCCAAAGTGATGAAACGGCGATAATCTTGTAGCATTATTAGTACGAAACATTGGTGGAATCGAGAGATCAAGTCAGTTTGTCTTCCTTGATATCAGTGCATTTTCCTCGTTATTTGTGTTTGGTGTTTACCTCGTTTTGCCGATGTCCTTTTAATTTAAGTTCGTAGTTGAGTTTTTATTTTAAGAGCTACCTCCTGTTTAATTTCCCTTTAAATCCTTTCTATAAAACAAAGTTGTTATCAGCGTGAAGCATATTACAATCCCTGTGGATTCAATCTCGGAATACTTTCGTGTATTACTTGTTGATTACGTGCACTTGCGTACATTTAATTGTGTTACATACACAAGACAACAAGTTTTTGGCGCCGTTGCCGGGGATTGCCAATTATAAATTGCGTTGATATTGCAACTTTGAGTTTCGTAATAATTAGTGGTTCACTCTGTTTATTTTCTTTTGCGTAAAACAGGGTTCCGAGCTTGTGGTATATGCGCAAGACAAAAGCGTAGGTATTACACCCGTTAGATCCGAGGATCGAGCGACCTTTAAATGAAGGCGTCGGTAAAAAGCCGCAGTAGAGCGTTTTAATGGCGCACGAGGAGGTAATGGAGAAATGCCGTAGTCATTCTTGATGGCGGGGAGAGGGTATACGTGATTATGCTAACCCCAGATTTAATGAGCTAAATCCGAGAATTACAAGACCCGAAGTGCAAGCAAATCAGTTCGAGCTGAAGCCGGTCATGTTTCAAATGCTTTAAACAGTGGGGTAGTTCAGTGGTCAAGCCACAGAGGATCCTCACCTTCATCTTTGGTCTTTCTTGGAGGTCAGTGATTCGTTCAAGTTACCAGGAGTTTCGGCCGAAGCACTGAGACTTGGCTATTTCCCTTCTCACTACGAGATCGTGCAAAAGCATGGTTGAATGTCTTCCATCGGACTCCATCACTTCATGGAACAAGCTGGGGAAAAATTCTTGATGAAGTATTTCCACCTACAAAGAATCAAGAATTCGGAATGACATCATGTCATTTCAACAAAATGATGATGAGTCGATTAATGCGAGGCATGGGAATGTTATATGAAATGCTACGAAAATGCCCTCACCATGGCATCCCATGCTGCATTCGACTTGAGACTTTCTATAATGGGTTAAGCGCGTCCACATGCTTAGTGCTCGATGCCTCCGCAATTAGAGCTATTCTCTCTAAATCCTACAATGAGGCGTATGAGATCTTGGAAAGGATTGCAAATAACAACCCGCCAATGGTCGATTCTCGTGCTCAATGGGAAGAAATGCATTGGGAGTGTTGGAGGTTGATGCCCTTACGGCATTAACTGCTCAAGTGGCGTCCATGAGCAATATGTTAAAAGGCTTGTAAGTAGCCAATCCAGTTGTTCAACTGACAAGTGTTCTAGTGGTCGCACCCACAATGTAAGTGAACGAGGTGTCATGCATTTATTGTGGAGAAGGGCATACTTTTGATAGTTGCCGATCAAACCCGACTAGTGTGCTACAGGAAATCAAAATGGCGGAGGAATAATCCTTATTCACAAACATACAATCCGGGATGGCGTGAGATCCTAATTTCTCGTGGGGAGGTCAAGGTCAAAACAAGTGGTGGTGGAAATTTTGAAAAATACATACCGACAAAATTTCCAACCGAGCGACAACGAGCCACTACGGCCCAAATCTATTGAAACTTTGATGAAGGAGTATATGGCCAAGAAAGATGCGATATCTGAGGCGATCTACTTTAAGGAATTTGGAGGTCGGATCGGACAATTAGCCAACGAGATGAGAAATCGACCACTTGGTAATCGCCAGTGACACCGAAACCCACGGAAGGACAAGGAACATGTCAAGGTTGTCACGCTACGAAGTGGAAAGAAAATGCATGGCGAGTTCTTTGAACCAAGAAGAGAAGGCGGAGTCGTCGAAAACTAACGACAAAGTGTCGAAGCGAAGCATCGAAGCAACCTCGTAATGCCTTGGGAGCTGCTGCAGCAAATCCATTACAGAAGCTTACGGACGGTGGTATATCGTCCACCACCTCCTTTCCCGAGAGGTTGAAAAAGAAGCAACAAGATACTCGGCCAAAGATTCTAGATGTCTTAAAGCAATTGCATATTAACATTCCTTTGGTGAAGCTTTGGAACAAATGCCGAATTATGTGAAATTCTTGAAAGACATCCTAACCAAAAGAGGCGTTTGGGTGAGTTCAAAGAGTGGCACCGACCAAGCAGCGAGTACCATGTTAAAGAGCAAAATTCCACCCAAGTTGAAAGATCGAGGAGCTTTACAATTCCATGCTCAATTGGAGGGCGACGTCGGTCATGCTCTATGTGATCCGGGAGCAAGTACAAATTTGATGCCGTTCTCAATATTCAAGAAGCTCGGGATAGGAGAAGCGAGGCCCACAACAGTGACCTTGCAATTGGCGGACCGATCTGTGGCTCATCCCGAAGGAAAAATTGAGGATGTGCTAGTAAAAGTGGATATTTTCATTTTTCCCGTCGATTTCATCATTTTGGATTATGAAGCAGATCACGAGGTGCCTATCATTTGGGACGTCCTTTCCTTGCAACTGGACGGACTCGATTGATGTTCAAAGGCGAACTCACAATGAGGGTGAATGATCAAAGGTTACGTTCAATGTATTCAATCTTGTAAGTATCGACGAAGTGGAAAAATGCTCGGTAATCCAAGTTACGGGCGGTCATTGTGGATACAATGCGAGCACACCTCTCGGTCCGAGAATAATGATGAGGAATATGCCGAACTCATAGAGTTGGAGAAAAGTAGGGGTTTTCTAAGCATCCTCTATCGAGAAGTGCCGTTACACCTCGTACCACCGCACCCGAGTCTGGGGCTTGCGGATCGTGCCGTGCGGTATTCAAGCCTTGATTAACAAACCTCCAACATTAAGTCTCAAGACCTTCACCGAACCATCGAAATATGCATATTTAGGCGAGGAAAACTCTTCCGATAATCATTTAGTAGCTCTCGAGCATGATCGGGAAGAATCCGCACTACGGTGTTGCGAAAATACAAGAGAGCTATTGGATGGTCAATTGCTGATATAAAAGGGACCAGCCCTTCTCTGTGCATGCATAAGATATTGCTGGAAGACTGCCATAGCACTTCCATAGAGCATCAACGTCGTCTCAATCCAGCGATGAAAGAAGTGTTGAAGAAAGAAATTATTAAATGGCTGGACGCTGGAATCATTTACCCAATCTCGGATAGTTCTTAGGTAAGCCCAGTGTAATGTGTTCCTAAGAAAGGGGGGATTACGGTGATTTCTAATGATCGGCGAGGCGATTCCAACTCGGGTGATAACTGGATGGCGTGTTTGTGTGGATTACTGGAAAATTGAACACGGCTACCGGAAAGATCATTTCCTCTGCCATTCATGGATCAGATGCTTGACAAACTCGCTGGTAAGGAGTTTTTCTGTTTCCTAGATGGGTATTCTGGCTATCACCAAATTGCCATTGCACCCGATGATCAACACAAAACCACATTCACCTGTCCCTATGGCACTTTTGCTTTTAGAAGAATGCATTTTGGACTCTGTAATGCCCCTGCGACGTTCCAGCGTTGCATGATGGCAATATTCTCGGATATGGTGGAGAAGTCAGTGGAAATCTTCATGGATGATTTCTCCGTATTTGGATATACTTATGGGATATGCCTGAGTAATTTGGGGAAGGTTCTGGAGCGTTGTGAGGTGACGCACTTGGTTTTAAATTGGGAAAAATGCCACTTCATGGTGCAAGAGGGCATCGTGCTAGGCCATCACATATCCAAGGAAGGGATCGAAGTGGATAGAGCAAAGATCGAAGTGATAGACAAACTTCCACCCCCCCACTACTGTAAAAGGTGTGCGTTGTTTCTTGGGACATGCTGGATTTTATAGGCGGTTCATAAAAGATTTTTAAAAAATTGCTAAGCCGCTATGTGCCTTGCTGGAGCAAAATCGCCACTTTGAGTTCACTCATGAATGTTTAAAGGCATTTGATGTTTTGAAACGAGCTCTTGTGACAGCCCCAATAATTATTGGTCCGAACTGGTTCTTACCTTTCGAAGTAATGTGTGACGCAAGTGACTTCGCTGTGGGAGCTGTACTGGGTCAACGGAAGGAGAAGGTGTTCCATTCCATCTATTATGCGAGTAAAACACTGGTGGAGGCCCAAATCAATTACACCACAACGGAGAAAGAGCTACTTGCTGTGGTATTCGCATGTGAGAAGTTTAGAGCCTACCTCGTAGGGTCGAAAGTGATAGTCTATACAGATCACACAACCATCAGGTATCTTGTCACTAAGAAAGATGCAATGCCACGGCTAATTCGGTGGATCTTGCTCCTGCAAGAATTTGATCTGAAAATCAGAGACAGGAAGGGAACAGAAAATCAAGTAGCTGATCATTTATCTCGACTGCCGATAGCCGAGGGTGACAAGACGCATGTCCAAATTCAGGACGCGTTCCCTGATGAGCAATTGATGAGCATCATCACAGTAGTACACCTTGGTATGCGAACTTTGTCAACTTCCCAGTGCGTGGTCTTTGCATCCGAATTCTCATCACATCAGAAGAAAATGTTCTTTGCCGAGGTCAAACATTACTTTTGGGATGAACCATTCTTATATAAGCGCTGTGCTGACGGATTGATGAGGCACTGCGTTCCGCATGAAGAAGTGGAATCAATTCTAGAGGGATGTCATGCCACTCCATATGGTGGTCATTTTTGGGACAAATAACGGTGACGAGTACTTCAATCAGTTATTTTTGGTGACCTTGTTTAAAGATGCCCGTGTGTTTGTGCAAAATGTGATCGATGTCAAAGATTTGGAAATATATCTTCTCGGAATGAGATGCCAATGAACTTTATTCTGAAAATTGAACTCTTTGACGTGTGGGGCCTCGATTTTATGGGCCATTTTCCACCCTCATTTGGTAACCTCTACATTCTGGTGGCGGTTGATTACGTATCTAAATGGGTGGAAGTTGTGGCGAGTACCACAAATGACGCGAAGGTTGTAATCAAGTTCTTGCAAAAGAACATCTTTACACGGTTTGGTACTCCTCGCGCGATCATTAGTGATGAAGGCACGCATTTCGTCAACAAGGCCGTGAGTTCTGTGCTAGCTAAGTACAACATTCGCCACAAGATTGCTACAGCATACCATCCGCAGACGAATGGTCAAGCAGAACTCTCCAATAGAGAAATAAAAGGTATATTGGAGAAAGTGGTGAATCCAGGCCATAAAGATTGGTCCATGCGATTGGATGATGCAGTGTGGGCCTATAGAACAGCTTTCAAAACACCTTTAGGGATGTCACCTTACCGCTTGGTCTATGGGAAAACTTGTCATCTCCCACTGGAACTTGAGCATCGAGCCTATTGGGCAATAAAGAAACTAAATTTTGATCATAAGGCTGCTGGAGAAGCTTGGTTGTTACAGCTAAGTGAAATGGATGAATTCCGGTGGTTTTCCTATGAGAATGCAAAATTATACAAGTAGAAAACAAAGAGATGGCATGATAACAACATATTGCGCCGAGAGTTCTTGCCGGGTCAGCAGGTGTTGCTGTTCAATTCAAGGCTGAGGTTATTCCCGGGTAAGCTGAAATCACGATGGTCGGGTCTTTTCACAATTCTCCGAGTAGCGCCCCATGGTGCTATAACATTACAAGAAGGAACGTCGGGTCGTGAATTTCAAGTCAATGGATAGCATGTCAAGCATTATTGTGGTGGCGAGGTCGTTCGCAAGAAGACCTCAACACCTTTGAAAGACGCCTGACCACGGGTAACATGGGTTGCCATGGCGATCAGGCGCCTGGCAGCCCTTTTGTTTTGTTTGTACATATTTGTTTTATTCTCTTTTGTCTCTTTGTTTTTGGTGTTGATAATAAATGGCCTTAACATTGTTAAGAAGGATGAGGTTTTATTTTGAACCGATGTGTTGAATTTTAGATTGCGGTGTGGTACATGCGTGCTCCGGGCAAAACTCGAGCAATATGCTAATTTTGTTCCAAGATTGACTTGCGGTGGAGAAAAAGGCGAAATATCAGCTTGCTACTTTGGTAAAAAGGGCCGGAGAAACTGGGTTGACTTTTTGTTTAAAAGACTGTGCCCCTTTTTTCGTTCCACCCCATGACCACCGCATCTCTTATTTTCCCCATCTTGCTGAGATTTTGCCCTCACTTCCCACGTCCGCCTTCCATTCTCTCAAGCTCTGTTTTGGTTCTGGAATTTATTTGTCTCATTCATCTTTCCCTCCAAGTTTAGCTATCATGCGGAGACTCGTGAATAGGTCAGGAAACAAGCAGTACCATTGTCTATTACGAGCAATGACGCTGATACGCCCTTTATCATTTTAGACGCTGAGATGTCGATGGAAGTTTCACCGGTTTCTCCGCAGGTTGTTGTGCCTTCTTCATCAAAGAGAAAAAATAGTCAGAGCGATAAGGGTAAAGCCAAGTTGTCGGAGGAAGCCGAGCCTGAGGCTATTCAAGTCAAGAGGGCGAGGGTGGACAAGCCCTCGTCAACGAAGGCAGGTCGGTCAATCGACGCCATTTCAAAATTCCGAGCCCATGGTGGGTTTGAGAGATTTAAGCGTTTAAAATCGAGACAATTATGGATGGAGAAGGTTTCCAGAAATCTAAAGAAACTTCAGTTTTTGTGGTAGAGTTGATATCCCTCAATGGTTGGGCGTCTTTTGCAGCAATTCCACCCCCACCCACTACGCCTCTGGTCAAAGAATTCTACGCAAACATCACCCCTCTGCCGAATAAGGAGGGTTTATCGTGTGGTGAGAGGTAAGTTGGTGGTTTTCTCCGAAACCATTAATGATTTTTATAACTTGGAGAATGATGTGGATGATGCTTCTCCGCCACGAAGAGGGCTCTCTTCCGGTAGATGATCTAGAAGAGGCGCTGAGACTGATGGCCGTAGAAGGCACGGAGTGGGCTTTTTCCACACAGGGGTGTCGCTCCATAAAAGCCGTGTCCTTACGATTGGAGGCTCATGTGTGGCTTCACTTCATTAAAAGCCGTATTTTGCCCACCACACATGATACCATCGCTTTTTGGAGGAGCGATGATGCTGCTCCCAATGTATTTTACTGGGAAAGAAAGTCAATGTGGTCGCCCAAATTTGGCGCGAGGTGGATGAGTGCCGTAAAAGGAAGAAAGGCCGTTTGTTCTTTCCTTCCTTGATTACGCAACTATGCATACAGGTCGGGGTTCCTTTCGGGGATGATGAAGATCGCCTCGCTGAGAAAACTTTTATCGACATTAAGACCTTGACTCGTCGTCATGGTCCGACTGAAGACCCATCGTTGCACGCCGCGCAAGCTGGTCCATCCCCTCCAATGCCGACCCCTCGAGCCCATCGTTTCAGATATGCAGAAGTTCCTCTGCATGCAGATCAAAGTCCTCATGCTTCGATCTGCTACGTTTCAAGACGACTTTAAGCATTATTGGGTGTATTGTCGTAAGCGTGATTGCGATTGGAGAGTGTCGAGATCGTTATCTCACGGTACAAATGTCGACCTTCCCCGAATTCCCACACCGCTATTCCGTGCTTGGCCTTTGCCATCGGATTATGATGATGACACAAGAGCGTAGATGGAGAAAGAGGCGGGCCCTAGTCAGGTTCATCCATCAAAGTCAGACCCTGCTGCCACCACCGAGGCCCAGGCTCCGACTGCCGAAGTTCCACTCGAGGCGCTTCCTGGCGTCGGCTGCCATCAAGTCCTTCCAGAAGAAGATGCGCGGGAGAAGGCGAAGAGGATGTTGATAGTGCCGCCAAGAATTGCGCTGCTCAGGTGTCTCATGATGCCGAGCTAACTGGCTCTCCTACTACCGATGTTATTTCACCTGTTGCTGCTCCACCCACCCCTGCCACTCCTACTCCCTCGGGTCCGCCCGATGCGTAGGCTAGGGGCGTTTCTCTGAACTCAATCCTTTGTTTTTGTTTTGTTTTTGTGTTTGTGTCTTATGTTTCTGTGTTGGGTTGTGCCTTGCTGAAGCATTGATGTGCTGTGTTGTGTTTTGTCTTGTTCCTGTTTTGTCCATGTGAAGCATGTTATTTCGTTTGTTTTGACTGCTGATGATGATGCCTGATTGGCAATGGATAGCTTTATGATGTTAGTGTCTTCTTGTTTTACATTGTGATCTTTGGTCTGCCTCATTGTTTGTCTGGAATTGATCCTTATTTTGTGGGGGTATGCCTCTAATATTTTGGGTATTAGCATATTAGTTCCTATCGGGATTGACCATTGCATTGGTATTCCTTAATTGGCTTACACTTTTGTATGAGTGCCTGTCTTTCCTATTCGGTTTGGAATCCCCCTTGAGACAATATACATAAGTGTGTCAATATGGAGAGGACGTAGGCCATTTTTGGATCGATTGTGCCTTTCTTAGCCTACCTTTATATCATGATTTCCTTAGGGTCCCCTTTTGAGCTTACAGCCTTTTCTTTTGTGCAGCCGCTATATATTCTCCTGTACACCCCACATATATATGTTATCTATGTTTACCCTTCACCTCGGGCATGTTTACTTGTGGCTTGGCCTTTATCTTGAATATGGCCTTTGCCCGTGTTTTGTCTCAGTAATGACTTAAAAGTACTTCATCCCCCATTTTTGTTACAATATTCCAACATTGGGGACAATGTTGCATTCTAAGTTTGGGGGTGGAGAGGTAACCTCTTGAGGGTGAAGTTTGTGCAAAAATGTGGGATATTTACGCTATAATAGCAGATCTCAAAAAAAAAGAGAAAAAGATGGAGAAGTTTTGAGCCTACCGTATATCAAAAGGGAGAGGAAACAAGGAAGAAGAAGGGGTCAGCCTTCTATAGGAAAGAAGAAAGGTATTTATAAGGCAAGTTTAAACAGAGAATGAGTAAGGGTGCCCAGGTGTTTTGAGCAACAGAGTCCCAAACAATCCTACCGTCACCCAAGCCTAACATTACAAGCTTTTAAAGACCCACTAATCCAATATTGATGATACTCGTGTTAGTGGAGAGGGGGTTAACTGAACTGAATTTGTGGAGACATTTGTGCACTTGATAATCAAAATATGGTCATATTAAGGAGAACTAAGTCATGGGAAGATTCATGTAGTTGCTAATGTGTTTTATATCTAGTGATATTTGTAGCGCGACATCCTTGCAATATGAGGTGATTGACTAGACTTGCAACGAGAAGGACTGAATGATTCATCTTCTTTGAAAATTTTAACTGAAAGCAACATCCTTAGTTGATTAGGCCATCATCTCAGCTGTCATGAAGCATTATGAACATCGCACGTGTTTTGTGTGTGCTTTTGTGTGTTCAGGCGAGCATCACTCGAGGACGAGTAATGAGCGAAGTTTGAGGGTGTGATAACTCTTGTAAAAGAGTTATTATGTGACCTTTTTGATGATAATAGCCTTGAGTGTTGTGTGTTCTGTCCGTATGTTTGTGTTGTTTTGTATGTTTATGTTATGTTTTCATGTGTGTGCGTGTAGGATTGAGTCAGGTGCTTTTAAGGGTTTTATGTTCTTTTTAAGCTTTATTTAATCAATCTATGGCATGTAGCAGGAAGAGCGGCAGAAAAGCCTAGGCCGAAGTCTGCTGAGGCGAAGCCAAGATCTAGGTCGAACTCGGGAGCGAGCTCGAGCTCGAAAGGAGAAATCAAAGCTCAAAGGTAAAAGTGGAAAGAACTGACGATGCTGGAGCGAAGTCTCGAAGCCGAGCTCCAGAAGAGAGAACTGACCAAAGTCGAGCTCATATCTGAAGTCGAGCTCTCGTAACCGAAGTCGAGCTCGTTACTGAAGAGCTCGCTAGCGTGGAAGAGCTCCTGTTCATGGAACGAAGAAGACGAACTCCAGAATAGAACATATGATGCTGGAATGATGTTGGAGCGAGGTCGGGCTCGTAAGCGAAGTAAAGCAAAGTCACGAGGTCGAGCTCGTAAAAGGTCGGACTCGTGAGCGAAGTCGAGATCGTAGGGCGAAGTCAAGCCCCATAAAAGAAAGAGAATAGATGATGCGTGAGCGAGGTCGAGTTCATAAGAGAAGACGAGCTCGTGCTTGTGCAAATGAAGTAGAAGAGCTCGTACTAGTGGACGAGGCCGTGCTTATGGAAGGCTAACGATGAAGCGCGGAAGGTTTTGGCTGAAGACGAAGAGGAGATCCGCAGGACCACAACCACGTGGTAGCCTGGCCACGCAATGAAAGGAGGCGCGTTACTCTCTCCGCCGAGCAACGAAAAAGGGAAAGTATCGAGGATGAAGGGGTGGTGGGTGCCGCACCCCCAAAAGCGCCAGAGGTTGTTATTAAAAGGGAGACAATCGAAAATGATCATTCGGTTTTAGAGAAATACACAGTAACCATCTGCAGAGAAGGAAATCAAGGCGTGATCTCTTGGAGAGGAAGTCATCGGAAGAGACGACGATCTAAGAGCAAGCACGCGATTTCGGTGACTAGTGCTAATTTCATTTCCCGAATTCTTCTTAGTTGTTATGGCTTTTGTTTATTTGAATACTGTTGAACAGCTCGCTATGAGCTAAACTTGTATGGCTTGATTTCTTGATGAAACCCATGCTCGTGTGACGATCTCATCTCTACGCATATCTTATCAAAATTGCTATTGCTCTTTTGGGATTAGTTTATCTTGCTTATGCTTGATCACCATTAGTGAGATCTTAGTTCTATAATTGCTGAGAAGTTCTTATAGAGTGGAACACAAAAGAGTGACGTAAGAACATGATTTTAATATTATGTGTGTGAATAGCATAGGAATATGTGTTTACCTTGCGTGGCAAAGATAAATGGAGTAGTAAAGGTATTCTAAGAGTAGTTTGATATAGGAATATATTGAGAGGCTTGCAGAATATATCTTAGATTTGGAAAAATACTAAGAATCAGAGAAGTTCATGCCAAAGTGATGAGGCAACGATAATGCTGTAGCGTTATTAGTACAGAGCATGGGTGGAATCGAGAGATCAAGTCAGTTTGTCTTCCTTGATATCAGTGCATTTTCCTCGTTATTTGTGTTCAGTGTTTACCTCGTTTTGCCGAAGTCCTTTTAAGTTAAGTTCGTAGTTGAGTTTTTATTTTAAGAGCTACCTCCTGTTTAATTTCCCTTTAAATCCTTTCTATAAAACAGAGTTGTTATCAGCGTGACGCATATTGCAATCCCTGTGGATTCGATCTCGAAATACTTCCGTGTATTACTTGTTGATTACGTGCACTTGCGTACATTTAATTGTGTTACATACACAAGACAACATTGTCCAATGCAGAAAAGTTGATCAGATATTCCTCGAAATTTCATTATGTAATCATCAATGGATAGATCTCTCTTTCTAATAGATTGAAGTTGAAATCTCAGTTGCGCCGAGCGAGCCTTGGATTGTGATTGGAACAGCGTTTCAAACGTGTTCCACAGCTGTGCAGATGTAGTACATCTTCCAACATATCCTATCATGGATGGAGCAATTGTTGCAAGGATCCAACTGAAAATAAATTGATCCCTGCGAAGCTAAATCAAATAAGCTGGATTTGGAGTGATTTCATTTATGTATTGCTGAGGAGCATCTTGTATAACAACATCATCGAAACCATACACATGAGCAGAAGCAAACACTTGAGTTTTCCAAAACATGTAATTTGATCGATCCAACTTTGTCGAGATTGGATGAATAGAGGGAAGATTTGGTTGATGAGTGGATGTGGTGTCCATTTTTTGAAGAAGAAAAGAAAGCCAGAGAGGTGTTGGTGAGAGGATTTTGCATAGAAGGAAAGCAAAAAAATCAGACGCGGAAGAAGAAGAGCACTGACTCTGATACCATGCTAAAATGTAAACTAAAGGCAGTAATTCTAAGATATTGACAGACGAAGAATGCATGCAGCTCGATGATGAAGATGAAGGAAAACTAAACTTTATTATCTTGCTTTCATTCTCTTTTATAGAGATGCTTTTACAGAGGATAATTACTTACTAACTACTTAATAAAGATTGTAACAAACTAACCGTATCTAAAACAATATCTAACACTAATACAGCTAGCTAACAACTTTACATTTCAAACGTTTACATGTGCATGGGCTGCATGCATAGCATTTAATACGCCGCGGCGGGTGGTCAACCTGAGCGAGGCTGCGATGGGGCTAACGACGACTTTAATATGTAGAATTGGTTTCGGGAGGAGGTATGAGGAGCAAGGGTCGGAGCTAAGGAGATTTGAGTAGCTGCTGAATGAGCTTCGGCAGCTGCTGTCGGCGTTCTTTATGTCGGATTATTTTTCGGCGTTAAGCTGGGTGGATAGATTCTCCGGGTTGATGAAACGGCTTGATTGTGCATTTGAGAAGCTCGATTCGTTTTACCAAGAGCTCCTCGACAACCATATCCGCCACGAGGATATTCTTGGCATGCAAACAAAGCTCGAACTCGACTCGAATAAACCAAATAGGATCGCGTCAAGGCATTGTTGATTTTGATTCCCCCCTATTTAAGTTTTATTCTTTTTATTAATATATATAATGTCTTTATCTCGGACTAAAAAATATGTACAATTTTATTTGTCCTGCACTCTGCAATTATGAGGGTAGTTTTTTAAGTCAGAATATATATGGCAAATTTAGAGGAAGTACTTTCAAAATGTTTAGAACTGGCTAATTAAAGTTCAATATTTTTCATTGGGAACTTGAAACTTTTGGATATGCATGGGATTTTCTATCCTATTTTTGATGTCCTAATTCTATTTTAATTCTAGTTTTTAATTAGTATTATAATTTTCAGTTTTAATTTATGTTTTAACATAACATTAAGATTATTAATTAGCGCTACTGTTCCATGTTAGGGATTATACTTATTTTCTTAAATTTATTTTGCATTTTTAAGTTATGAAATGATTATTTGGGTTTATTATTCCAAAATTATGGTATATAATTTATCTGGGGTAAGGATTTAGTGAAAATCTAAGTTCTTCTATGAGAAAAATCATAGAAATTCTTAAGAAATATATATATATATCTTCAAAAAGGTTAGTGTTTTTCGGAGGGTACAAGATTGAAATTTGACATAGAAAGAACTGAATTGCAACGTTTACAAAATTCTTAAGATTTAAAGTTTCCAACCTTCTAGAGTTACTATATTAAGAGATTGTTTGGCTAAGCTTATAAGCTGTTTAGAAATTTATAAGTTTCTGTAAAGTATTTGACAAAATAAATTCTTAAATAATTTATAAGTTGTAAAAATAAGCTCAAAGAATCGATAAGTTGTCTAAAAATAAGTTCCTTAGCAATAACTTATTTTTCATAAGCTTATAAACAAAAATGAATTTACTAAAATAACCTTATTATGGTTTGTTATTTCTTACATTACTTTATCAACCTAAACTCTAGGAAATTTTCTCTATCTAACTTACGATTCTTTCTGTAACTTATAAGTTCAATTATCCAAATACTTTGACAACTTATAATTAGCTCTTAAGAAATTATATCTTATAAGCCCCTAATCTATTTTATAAGCTCTTGGAGCTTATAAACTCTCTAAAATAAGCTTAGTCAAACACCCTTTAAGATTGTTATCTCGTAGACTAAAAGTGCATTTAACCGATTATAATTTTTTAATAATTTTTTATTGTGATTTATAACTGTTCTTTATATGTAAAGCTTTCAAGGGTAACTAGACTTATCTGATCCAACAGACTGACCTGATTTCGGATTGAGCTGGGCCTATACATTTTTCGGATGGCGTCCGGTGAGGCGGCTCGAAGTACGTATTTACTTGGTTAATTATATCTTATAAGCCCCCAATTCGAGCCGGCCAGCCTGATTTTTTATGTACATGAAAGTGTATTTTGGTCCTGCCAACCCAATTCCTTTGACAACTCTATTATACATGTTTTCTTACTACTTGCATGCAGAACTTATTCCTTGGCGGAACAGATTCAAGTGCAGCCGCGATGAGTATATATGTGTTTGTCCGCCACTATATGATGATAAAAAACTATGGCATGCGTTTAAAAATTTAAGTAATAATTAAGCAACAAAAATTGGTGGACGTGACACATACATGAAATGCTTTTTCAGAAGCTGCAAGCTTCTTTTCCCTTGTTCCAAAAGGGGAAGCTCTACCCCCGGAAGCCCCCATACCCCAGCCCATGAGAATGTGAGAGGGTAAATCATGGTGACTCAGCAGTTAAGAAGCTAGGAGGACTTTACCTAGTGCCCACAATGAGGTACTCTAAAGAGGGTGAAACTCCCACACTACGGTTGCTAGGATTCGATCATTGGTCCTTATTCCAAATCTGCAAACTTCTTTTCCCGTTTCATACTTGCTTTCTACAATAAATCTCTTTCTTCTTCATAAATAAATTTCATACTTCATGCAAAAATATGCGATTTTGGAAAACTTTGAATACACACGTGCAAAAGAATCTTATATATTCATTTCGTATTCCACGTGCATATCATTAATTCATCACACATGACATAAAATCACAACATACAAATAAAAGACTCATATTGAAGCCAAAAAAACTATATAAATCAGTTTTTTATTAAAAAGAAAAAAGTTTTCTGTAACGAATTATACTAAAACCTCTTTAAAATGATAATCTATAAATTAATAAATTCTCTAAATTGATAAAAAAATTTGGTCCCAACGTAAATTCAAAAAATCATCAATTTTAATAAGACAATAAAATAATAACTTTCTGGAGAGCCCCTTTATAAATATATAGGCCCCGTTAATATTATAAATTAATAATTATTAAATCTTACAATTATGAATATTATGGTAACCTATTAATTTTGGAGAATCAATCTTGTAATTCTTTTTGAGTGCATGGTTGGTCGGTCTCTCTTATACTCACATAAAACTTTATATATTTGATCAATTATGGATGATTTTTGGATATTTTTTAGATCAGAAATCATATTTTTATTTAGTTACATGACATGGCCATAACTTATATATATATATATATACTATAAATCATGAATTTTGTGACTGATAACTATTTTGATCGACTCTATGAAGTACCGAGTACTTACCATGTAGATAGTAAAGGCTTTCAGTTCTTTCTCATCATTTAATAAAAAGTTAAATTGTTTGCAAAGTGAAGCAACTCTCTTCAGCCACCTTTCTTTACATGCTACACTTGATCAAAATGTGTTATATGATACACTCTTCGTATGCCAAAAATTTGCATTTAGATCATTTTCTCCATTAAAAGTTTGCACACTTTTCTCTTTTGGACATGTTCCCTATATTAATTCATTAATTTTTACCCTCAATCTATATATTTATTTACAAAAATATATCATTTTACACTTATAGTGTGAGATCCATTCTCCACTCCTTTTACATCTATAACAATTTATTAAAACTCATGTCATAAAAACAATATAAATTTTGATGCACGGATGGAGTAATATTTTCAAAATGCTTAAAAAAATATAATAATTAGCTTTTATGTTTATAATAAATATTTATAAAATAGTGAAATTAATAATGGGACACGACTAGTCACAATAAATTGTAGAATATAAGATCTCATCCATATAATTAATATTTATATGCGTCAGTTCCGTATATCATTAACTAGTTTACATTACTACTTTTTAAATATTTCACTAAATGTGATATTAATATTATTCTAAATGTGACCATAATACATTCTAGCGGTTTAAACTTCACCAACTATGTTTTGAAAGTCAATATGTTTGATGGCTATACATGCTTCCATTTTTTTCTGCTTTTCTTAGCTAAGCTTTACGACATACCGACAACAAAGTAAACATATGTATTTATGCGGGAATTTTCATAGAACATGTAGGTAATCTACATTATCTCTCAGATGATAATATTTTATTAATATAATTTAAATTAATAAAATATTATCATGTGAGAGATTTATATTAATATAATATTATCATGTGAGAGATCATGTAGTAAACCTACATATTCTATAGAATTTCTCGTATTTTATGCACTAATATATATCATCATTTAATATTTCAACCATACTTTAATATTGTATTTTATATTTAATTCGCATCTCGGTAAGATACACATGAACGCTTATGCTTGTGCTTATCCTAACCGCTATGATCTTTTATACCTTAATAATAATATGGTACAAACCACTAAAATCAAACGTCAAAATATGATATGTATATATATATATATGGAAGAGTTCAAATAAAAACCTATTTTTGTAAAACCTAAAACCAATACACTTTATTTACAAAGTTAATGCACTTTATATATAAAGTTACTGAGCTACGAAATATTGATGAATAGTATTATCATTTATCAGAACTCAATGGTGCATTAATTTTATACATAAAATGAATTAACTTTATACGTAAAGTGGATTGGTATCGGACGATTTATGATTATTTAATGAAAAAATAGTTAAATCCCTCAATTTTCGCTATTTAAATATTTCATATTCAATTTTTCATTGTTAGTGTAATTCATGTTATTGTACATGTAATTGTAGTCCTTGTGCATACTATCACATTCCAATTAATTGTTATGTTCATGAAATTCACGCTGTTGTGCATGTAATCGTAGTGATTGTGCATATGAGAATAGTTACGTAAATGAATATATAAAATCCCTTAATTATAGGGTTAAACGGTTATTATTAAAATCTAAGGATGATAAAAGATTTATAATTAATCATGACCGTTATATTATAAAAAAATGGATGACCACATTAGTTCTTAGTTCTAAAAAAAATAAGAGTTCTTATTTGATCAACTCCATATATATATACATGGGGACATATATCAATTATTGATGAATCAATATGGACTTTCAAATTCAATGCATAAATTATGAAGCAAATGCATAATCATAAACAGAAATATGCAAATAACTATTTCAAATGGACACTTAAAAATAACTATTAGATTTTCAAATCTAATGAACATGATATGTTATCATTTATGTATGTTAAGGAGTATATGTGTATGAACCTATGGATGTTAATGAGTGAGTTTTACTCGGACCAGAACCAATAAATAAGTAACGGTTATGGTTCTGGAACCGACCCATTAGACACTGGATCCAGACCGAACCATGGGTCTTAAGCGGTCCGGATCGAAAGCGGTCCGGAACCGCACTGTAACCGCATAAGAACCGTAATCGAATCGAAACCGTTGCTTTATAATTTAATGGGTTATGAGTGACATATAATCGATATGGATAAAACTAGCTCATTGACAAGCTTATTTAAACTTAGGCTTGTCAATAGACGAGTTTTACTCGGACCAGAACCAATAAATAAGTATTGGTTCCAGTTCTGGAACCGGAATAAGATCCGAACCGGATCATCAAACTATGGATCTAAATTGTCCAGGTCTAAAGCGGGTTTGGAATCGGAACATGAACCAGAATAGTTGCTTTAATATTTAATGGGTTTTGAGCGGTTCCGGATCGATCCGAGTAAAACTCATCCATTGACATCCTTATATGAACCAATTCCTATATATATACCACAATACTTTTTATGATACTCTTTCTTTTATAATTATACTTTTTTTCCTAGCAAATGTAAATTATCCAAAATTGGATTATACAAAGTAGTTTTTCCCCATATATAAAAATGGATAATCAATAAGGAGACAAATCCCATGAACTGGACGGCCTTATGCTTGCTTGAAGTATGCTATTTATGTTAATAATAAAATTCATTAGATTTGGTCCATTTGGACTAAATAATACTTCCTCCATCCCATTCAAGACGGTCCATTTTTTTTCGTCATGATTATTTAGGATAATGGTATAAAATGATTAAAATGATAAAAAAAGAGGTAGGTCCCACAACTTTTAAAGAGATAATTATTTCTTAAAAAATCATCCTTAGATGGAACAATTCAAAAAAAAAAAAGATCATCTTTGACGAGACGGATCGCAGGGAAAACGATGTTAATCCTCGCCCGAGGATCCATCTTGGGTGTTTAATTCACCATACATTGATTATAAACCCAGCATGCGTCTATATAATTAAATCGCAACACGCTGGGGTTTACACGTGTTTACCTTTCGATCCAAGAGGTCGATGGAACGAGATGAACGGATCGAACGGATCGGACTCGTGCTTTGACCTTCCGGATCGTATCCGGTTGCCCAATCTCCAACGCCGAGTGAGGACGATCTATGGAGAATGCTTGGAAAAACACCCAATGCTCTCTCCAACAATACTCGAAAATTCTCTCACAATGTATATGAGATGGCGAAAATCTTCTTTACAATATGTGAGCATTAACTCGATTTTATCTCATACCTTATATTTATAATGCACTACCTTAATCCTATATGGAATATTACCATAATCCTATATGGAATATTACCATAATCTTAGATTATTTCCATACTCTCGTGATTATTTCCATACTCGTGATTATTACCATAATCTTATATGGAAAGGATCTATGCATATACCATAAATATAATAATATCCTTGTGGGATAAAGAGAATAAAATCTTTCCTTTGAGAGCACATAGGGGACCGATTTTCTTGTAGCTATGGGCACGGATGGGCCAGCCTGTGGATCAAATGCAAGGAATAAAGATGGGCCTCAAATAAATTAATTATCTTATGTTCACCTGTAACATAAATTAATTTATAAACATTCGATCATGCCACTAGAGAAAGAATGTTGACTTACCCTTTATTACCGAAGTTGAGTCGGGCTTGCACTTAGACATTACGAATCCTCGTATTTAAGATATCGAACGTCCATTAATCATTTATAGCAATCGATCGCTTAAAACGACACAACTTCATTTCCTTAAGTAGTACCACTCAACCTTATTATTGTACTTGAGCTAACTCAACCCGCAGGGTTTAGTACAATAAACCTTTGAGCTCCTTAAGGGACGCCATCATCCTAAACGGATACGGTGACTCGACTGAGATAACTAGCGTGACATACTGAAACCGCCACCACCCAAGATACGGAGAATCTTGGGTTAGAACATATAACCTCACCCATAACAAGTCAAAGTGATGGTCAAGAACTCATATTCACCTAATACCTTATCGAGGTTTAGATCATCGTAAGTCACCGAGATCTTGGTTCTTCACGACGGTCGAAGAAGAACTCATCTCATCGTGATCCTTCAATACGTCGAGACGTATCAAAGATAGACAAGCAACTAAGTCAAGTCACTTCTTATCTATATCGCAGACCTAAACCGACAACTCGTCCTTAAGTCGTCTCACAGTGAAACTTTTATATCTCATTAAGCTTGACCAATCATACGGACACGTGATCTTCTACACACCGTATGATCTAACTTATATACGAGATAAGGGACACAGATATATGCAATCAAGTATTCAAATCAGATAGGAGATTGTAATAGTGGTAACAGGAAACATTGTATACAAGCTCAACCAAACTGCTTTCAGTATACAACCAACAATCTCCCACTTATACTAAAGCAAACTTTTAGTATACAATGTGTCTTTCTACTAGCTATTACAAACAACCATCACTTTGCTTCTCCCACTTATACAAAAGTTTCCTTTCTAAGTGGGTGCCATCAAGCGCAATCCAAGTCCTCTAACGTGTTCATCGTAGACTTTTTGCGGCAGGCTCTTCGTGAATGGATCCGCTAGATTTTCCGTCGTATCAATCTTTTCAATCAAGACGCCACCGTCTAACGATTTCTCGTATGACATGGTACTTTCTCTATGTATTTTGTCGCCCAGGGTCCGTGGTTCCTTCGAGTTTGCCATCGCACCGAGTTATCACAAGAACTATGATACTCTTGGGCAAACCAGTACCACACCTAGATCCATGAGGTAGTTCTTGAACAATCTGACCTCCTTAGAAGCCTCCAAGGCGGCTACATATTCGGCTTCCATGGTAGAGTCCGCAATGCATCGCCGCTTTGCACTCCGCCAGATACGGCTCCACCTCCCAAGGTAAACACATAACCCGAGGTCGACTTTTTCTCATCACGGTCGACTTGGAAATCCGAGTGCAGATAACCCAAAGGCATTAGACTATACGCATGATAAACTAGCCTATAATCTCGAGTCCTTTTCGGTACTTGAGTATATGCTTTCTCGCGATCAATGAGCTTGTCGAGGTTAGATCGATATCTAGCTACTATGCCTACCGCATAGCGAGATATCGGGCCTCGTGCATAGCATTGCGTACATGAGACTTCCACGGCGGAAGCGTAAGGAACTTGTCTCATTCCTCTATCTCGCTGCAATCATGGGTGGTGCGTTTTAGATAAAGGAACGCCATGTCCGAAAGGTAGCAATCCTTTCTTGGCGGTCGCATACTAAAACGAGTAATCACGATATCAATGTAAGGCGCCGAGATAAACTCAATATTTTCTTCTTGCGATCTCGGTAAACCTTGATCCCAAGAATGTACGCCGCATCTCCTAAGTCTTTCATTTGAAACCGATCGGATAGCCAACTCTTTACGCCCGATAATGACTTCACGTTGTTGCCAACTAGAAGGATGTCATCTACATAAAGTGCAAGAAATACCACATCACCGTTGACATCTAACCGATACACACAACTCTCGCCGAGCAACTGGGTAAATTCATAGGACTTTACTACCTCGTCAAAGCGTAAGTTCCATGATCGGAGGCGCTTAAGTCCATAAATGGACTTCTTAAGCTTCCATACTAGATGCTCTTCACCCTTTACCACATAACCTTCGTGTTGTTGCATATAGATGTCTCTACCTTCCTCAAGGTAACCGTTTAGAAAAGCGGTTTTAACATCCATTTGCCAAACCTCTAGGTTCAGTGGGTGCTATGGCGGAAGAATTCGATGGACTTGAGCATTGCTACGGTGAAAAGGTCTCATCGAAATCGATGCCTCTATCCGAGTGTACCGCTTTCGCCACAAGCACGGCTTTGAAAGTCGAAACCTCTCCATCGGAATCTCTTCCTCTTGATATCCACTTACTACCTACGGCTTCCTTGCCATCCGGTAGAGTGTCTTTTCATATACATCCATAGCCGTTATGGACTCCATTTCTAAGTCCATAGCGGTGTGCCATGATCTTGCATCAATATCTTCAGATCGCCTCCTCGTATGTCCATGGGTCGATTATTGCATGTTAAATCTCTGGGACCAACCAAGATTCACCCACGAACATAAATCGCTCGGGTTGACGAACAACCCTCCCACTCTGACGAGGTTCTACAGCACAATGGCAACGGTGGGTGCAGATACTTGTGGTTCTCTAACTTGCACAACTTGCTGTGTAGGTACCACTTGTACGGTCGGTATCTCCAGTGGAACTCGACCCACTTCAATTTCTTGAAGTATCTGGTGTCGATCCCTCCCACTAGACTCGACATCTCGTACCTTTGGCCTAATCGGTGGTGGAATACGATCATCTTCTAATTCTTGAAGAATGATTTCAACTTTGGACTTATGATTTTTCATGTAGTCCTCTTCTAAGAATCGAGCATTAGTGCTAATAATGACCTTCTGATCCTTAGGACTATAGAATAAACCACCTTTCGTTCCTCTAGGATAGCCAATAAACAGCCTTGCGTCGGATCTAGCCTCCAACTTGTCAGCCTTCTTGTTCAAAGACGTGTCGGATCGCCCATATCCTTATGTGGCTTAAACTGGGCTTGCGCCCAAACCACAACTCGAAAGGGGTCTTTTCGACTGACTTGGACGGTACTAGATTTAGCAAGTATGCCGCCGTCTCTAAGGCATACCCCCAGAACGAAATAGGCAATGTAGCATAACTCATCATAGATCTAACCATTTCCAAAAGAGTCCTATTTCTTCGCTCTGACACACCATTTTGTTGTGGTGTGCCCGGTGAAGTGCGCTGGGAGGTAATCCCACACTTCACTAGATAGTCCATAAACTCGTTCTTGAGGTATTCGCCACCGCGATCGAGACCATGATGACTTGATACTCTTACCTAGCTTCGTCTCACTTACGCCTTAAACTCTTTGAATTTCTCAAAGCATTCGGACTTGCGGTGAAGCGGTATATGTATCCGCACCTTGAGTAATCATCAATGAAAGTGACAAAATACTGCACCCTCCACGAGCTTGTGTGGACATCGGTCCACACAGTCGAAATGGACTAACTCCAACATTTCTTTGGCTCTATAACCCTTCGCTTTGAAGGGTCCGGTCGACATCTTACCTTCTATATAGATTCGCAGACCGGGAATGGAGTAACCGTGAGATTACCCAACGCCCATTCTTAGCCGGTCTTTGGATCCTATTTAGATGATGTGACCTAATCTAAGATGCCGAGAGAAAAGTAGAGTCATCTTCATAAGAAAACTTTCTCTTTTAGGGTTTGATGAAGATGCAACATAGTTATAGGTATTATGTTTTGCGAAATAGTATAAAGCGAATTATATAAGGTGCCAACACGGATAACCGTCATTTTTATGATAGAAACACCACTATCAAAAATAACGAATATCCATGAGTAAATAATTTGAAGCGAAACAAGGTTCATGAAAATCCGCACATATAAAACGTCTTTCAAAACTAAAAGCTGTTGTCCCAAAACATAAAGAACATCTCCAACCGCAACAGCTTGACTTTCGCCGCGTTGCCCATGGAGATCGTTATCTCGCCATCAAACACTCCTTGTCCGCAGGAACCCGCAAGGTGTAACAAACATGATCGATTGCCAGTATCTACTACCCAAGAATGGGTAGAACAAGTCGCTAAACATGTTTCCGTTACTAAAGCAAGCGCGCACTTGAGCCTTGAGCATAGGGCACTTGGCCTTCCAATGCCTAGTCTTACCGCACTTGAAGCACTTGCCTTCTCCTTTCGCTTCTTCAAGCCTCGGTGGCAACCATGTTCTTGTTCCCATTATTCCCACTATTTGCCTTGCCTCTTCCACCTTTGGTACCCCTTTTCTATTTCCATTTTGCAACGGAAATTTTGGGCCCTTAGATGTGCTAGCAAGAGCATGTGCTCCTTTTCCCATAACTCCTTCGCAAAGAACGAGATCATTAAGCAACCGACTAAGTGTAAACTCGGTCTTGCTCATGATCGCATTCACGCCGAAAGTTCTCAAAAGACTTAGGCGGTGTATTGAGGATGATATCGACCTTGGCCGCCGTCAATACCTCCTCCCAACCGATCAAGACTATCCATGAGACGAGTCGTATGGGAGACATGTTCATGGACCGAACTTCCTTCTTCCATCTTACACGCCAAGATTTCTCTCATTGTGTGGAAGCGATCGTCCGATCCGACCGCCCAAACTTACTCTCGAGACTTGACCAAATATCGGTCGCGTCTACCATCGATCGATCTCGCACCGCAAGCCTTTGGACATCGTAGTCATCATATAGCATTTAGCCATATTGTTTGACTTATTCCAAAGTCCCTTGACTCTCGCCGCTCATTAGTCGATCGTCGATAAGGGCATCGGGTTTAGGAGTAGTGAGAACAAACATGTGTTCTTCAATGATAAGAACATATTCCATGTTTCGCTTCCACTCGATAAAATTTGGACGGATAACGGATTTTGTGCGAGCATATTGATAATCGGCGTAAGAGACATATCACGAAGCGATAATGTAAAACACATAAGCATACGATCGCAAATAATTCGTAATAATAATATTGTAACCTTTGATAAAACAATATTAATTGAAACCTCCAATCGCCCAAGGAATTCCACATGCAAGCCACGCGTGTGGACGCGTTTACATGAACCCCCGACCGGACTAAAATATACCTTTTAGTCGTTTAATTTCAATCCATGTCAACTTATCCTTATGACAAATGAAATTAATGATTGGACCTTACTAGACCACATCACTATCGCGAAGGGACTTGGCGGGAAGTTGTACTTGATGTGATGTCTAAGCAATGACCACAATTTTAACAAAGAAATGAATTCTTAGAATTGGTATACTCACTCGGACCATACCGCTTCCAATTCAAATTCTTTTGTTATCTCATTTTATATCTATCTCTAGAGAACTTATGAAAATCGCACATACGTAAGCCACGCGCGTGTGGGCGTTTACATGAAACTCCCACTTCTCAATAGATTTAAAATGTTTTATTTAGAAATCTCATCTAACAAACTTATGATAAGCAGTGCAAGCAAGCCACACGTGTGGACGTTTACTCACAAAGTCGTCTCACTTTGTTTAGAGATCAAAAAGTGGAGGTCTTGACATTTAATTTGAAAAATTAATTTGTCGGGTTGCTTGCTTAGTCTTTTATTCAAAAGGTTTGTCCATGCGAATCACGTAATCCTAGCATGCTTTTCTATAGAACTCAACATGTAAAACATGCTCGCAGAATTCTAAAATATGCTTGATAAACGCGATAAACCTAGCATGCTTACTATGCGCATCAATTACGTAAAACACTTAAGGTTTGTCAACGTAATATAAACATACATAGCATGCTCTGCATAATTTAAACATCCACGACATGCATATGAACGATAAAATAAAATAAAACGCTCATCGCGCCCAATCGTGAAACACGCACATTTAAATCTAATCTATTACATATATTTACAAAGTGCAATTAAACTTCAAAACAGGCCTCGCGTGCTCGGCACGGACGGATTCAACAAATGGGCCTCGCGTGCGGGCACGGGCCGGAAAATCTGGAAAACGGTGCGGGCCGGGGTCATTAAACTATCTTGGGCGGCGCTGAGGCAAAGCCCGGCCAGCGCCCGACCTTGCGGCGCGCCGCCTGCCGCGTGTTCTCGCGGCTACCTCACGATCGCTAACGCGACCGCGACCCGTCGAGCACGCTGCGCCGCCACGCCCAAGCGCCGAACGCCCGCCGAGAGGCGTCGCCGCCCGCCGCCATACCTCGCGACCGCGATGCGCTTTCCGCCGGGTTTCTCGGCGCGAGCGCGTCGCCCGCCGCCGCCCGCTTCGCGACGCCGCAAGCTCGCGGGTACCGCGATCATGAAGCTCGCCGCTAGGCGCCCGGGGTCTCGTCTTGAACGCACGCCCGTCGCCGCGTCCCTCGCGATCGCCGCGATCGCGAGACTCGCTTCGCGAGATACCGTCGAGGGACCGCCGAGAAACCTGTTTTTCCGTCGTTTAGTTCTTCGTTCTTTCGTCTTCGTTCTTCTTTACGGATAAGATTTACGTAATAAAATCTAATCTAACCACGGATTTTCTCGTGGTGTAAAACAAGAACCAACCAAAACAATAAGCGAGCCACGATGAGCAGCGGATCCACAATTATCAAAACGCGTAATAATCAAACGTGAATTAATCCAGCAGAGCGAGATTTCGATCCCGTGCTCGATACCAGTGCGGGGAAAGCGTATGTTAATCCTCGCCCGAGGATCCATCTTGGGTGTTTAATTCACCATACATTGATTATAAACCTAGCATGCGTCTATATAATTAAATCGTAACACGTTGGGGTTTACACGTGTTTACCTTGGATCGAAGAGGTCGATGGAGCGAGATGAGCGGATCGAACGGATCGGACTCGTGCTTTGACCTTCGGGTGTATCCGGTTGCCCAATCTCCAGCGTCGGTGAGGGCGATCTATGGAGAATGCTTCGAAAACACCCAATGCTCTCTCCAACAATACTCCGAAAATTCTCTCTCAATGTATATGAGATGGCGAAAATCTTCTTTACAATATGTGAGCATTAACCTAGACTTTATCTCATACCTTATATTTATAATGCACTACCTTAATCCTATATGGAATATTACCATAATCCTATATGGAATATTACCATAATCCTATATGGAATATTACCATAATCTTAGGATTATTTCCATACTCTCAGGATTATTACCATAATCTTATATGGAAAGGATCTATGCATATACCATAAATATAATAATATCCTTGTGGGATAAAGAGAATAAAATCTTTCCTTTGAGAGCACATGGGGATCGATTTTCTTGTAGCTATGGGCTGGATGGGCCACCCAGGATCAAATGCAAGGAATAAAGATGGGCCTCAAATAAATTAATTATCTTATGTTCACCGAACATAAATTAATTTATAAACATTCGATCATGCCACTAGAGAAAGAATGTTGACTTACCCTTTATTACCGAAGTTGAGTCGGGCTTGCACTTAGACATTCTGATCCTCCGATTTAAGATATCGAACGTCCATTAATCATTTATAGCAATCATTGCTTAAAACGATTAATAACTTCATTTCTTAAGTAGTACCACTCAACCTTATTATTGTACTTGAGCTAACTCAACTGCGGGGTTTAGTACAATAAACCTTTGAGCTCCTTAAGGGGACGTCATCATCCTAAACGGATACGGTGACTCGACATGATAACTAGCGTGACATACAAGATCGCCACCACCCAAGACGCGGAGAATCTTGGGTTAGAACATATAACCTCACCCATAACAAGTCAAAGTGATGGTCGAGAACTCATATTCACCTAATACCTTATCGAGGTTTAGATCATCGTAAGTCACCGAGATCTTGGTTCTTCACGACGGTCGAAAGAAGAACTCATCTCACTTGTGATCCTTCAATACGTCGTAGACGTATCGGCATAGACAAGCAACTAAGTCAAGTCACTTCTTATCTATACTGCAGCCTAAACCGACAACTCGTCCTTAAGTCGTCTCGGTGTGAAACTTTTATATCTCATTAAGCTTGACCAATCATACGGACTTCGTGATCTTCTACACTTGTATGATCTAACTTATATATGAGATAAGGGGACACGGATATATGCAATCAAGTATTCAAATCGGATAGGAGATTGTAATAGTGGTAACAGAAACATTGTATACAAGCTCAACCAAACTGCTTTCAGTATACAAATCCAACAACAGATGGTAATACAACATTCTTAACCAAAACCAAGAATGACTCATGTTGCTAACGTTGGGATTTCTAACTTTTTAGGTGGAGCAATTAACCAGTATTGGAAACACAATTATTAGCTTTTTATATCTAATTTTATCTCGAATCTTATAATATGATGGTATTAATCCCCTTTCAAAGCTGAGATCGAATTTCATTCACTCGTCTCCAACTAAAAATAATTATTATATCTAACAATATGCTTGTTTGAACAAAAAAAATTATAATGCTAAATACATATTCATGACTATAGAGTAAAGACTGAACCAAAATAATTTGGAAAAGTCAACTATGTGTTGGATTTGTATACTGTAAGCAGTTTGATTGAGCTTGTATACAATGTTTCCTGTTACCACTATTACAATCTCTTATCTGAATTGTTTACTTGATTGCATATGTACGTCCTTTTATCTCATATATAAGTTAGATCATATAGTGTGTTGTAGATCACAGAAGTCTGTATGATTGGTCAAGTTTAATGAGATATAAAAAGAATAACAACTGAGACAACTTGAGGACGAGTTGTCGGTACAGGCTGCGGTATAGATAAGAAGTAACTTGACTTGGTTGCATGTCTATGCTGGTACGTCTCTGACGTATTGATGGATCACAGTGAGATGAATTCTTGTATCTGACCGTCGTGAAGAACCTAGATCTCGGTGACTTTACGTTGATCTAAATCTCGATAAGGTATTAGGTGAGTATGAGTTGTTGACCATCACTGACTTGTTATGGGTGAGGTTAGATGAGATAACCCAAGATTCTCTCGCATCTGGGTGGTGGCGATGCTTGTATGTCATGCTAGTTACCGTGTCGAGTCACCGTGTCTGTTTTGGATGATGACGCCCCTTAAGGACTCAAAGGTTTATTGTACTAAACCCCGCAGGTTGAATTATCTCAAGTACAATAATAAAGTTGAGTGGTACTACTTAAGGAATTAAAGATATTAATTATTTTAAGTAGTAAGAACGTTGTAAATAATTAATGGACGTACGATATCTTAAATACGGGGATTCGTGAAGTCTAAGTGCAAGCCCGACTCAACTTCGAAAATAAAGGGGTAAGTCAGCATTTATTCTCTAGTGGCATGAATAAATATTTATGAATTAATTTATGTTCTGGGCTGAACATAAGATAATTAATTTATTTGAGGCCCATCTTTATTCCTTGCATTTGATCTGGTGGCCCATCCACTTCCCTGCTAAGAGGATTTTAGATCCACCTCCTCTTATAGAGTCCCTATGGGACTGTTTTGATCTCTCTATCTTAAGTGATATTATTATATTTATTGGATATGCGTAAATTCTATCTTTATAGGATTTAGGGTTGCATTATAAATATAAGGTGAGAGAAAATCAAACCCTAATCCAAGAGAAGAAAAATTCGAAAATTACTATTCATATAGTAGGATTTTCGAGAATCTCTAAGGAGGAAGAAGGTGAATTTCTATAGCACTCTACATAGATTGTCCTCACTCGGTATTGGAGTTTAGGCAATCGGGACACAGTCCAAAAGATCAAAGCACGAGTCTTGATTCAATCCTTGCCTGGAAAATTCGTAGGTAAACACGAGAAAACACCAACGTGTTGTAATCAATTATATAGGTGCATGCTAGGTATATAATCAATGTATGGTGAATTAAATATCCAAGATAGATCATCGGGAGAGGGTTAAAATCAGATTTTCCTACAATTGGTATCAGAGCCTGTGATCAGAATCTTGGCTCTGTTGGATTAATTCACGTTTGATTATAAAGTGCTTAATTAATTAATTGTGAATCATGGTTCATCGTGGCTCGTTTTATTTTGTCGGATTATGTTTTCACCACGAGAAATTCGTGGTTAGATTAGATTTTTCTTGTAAATCTTATCTGTAAAGGAAGAACGAAGACAAAAGCATGAAGAACGAGACGACGGGAGGCACACCGAAAACAGCCGCACGGCACGACGACGTGCGGGCGACGGCATGCTGAGCGTGCTCGGCGCTCGTAGACACGCCGCCCAGCAGACGTGCGTGTTTTCTCGGTAGCACTCGGCGGACAGGGCTCGGCAGCCTCGGCGGCTCTCGGCGGATCTAGAGCGAAGGGCCTCGGCGGCCGGGTGGCCTCGGCGGTCACGCCGGAAGCACTGGCAAGATCGGCATAGTCGGGCGGCGTGGCTCGAAAACCTCGGCGGTCGTGGTTTGCGGCGCCGGCTCTCGACAGTCGCCTCGGCACCCCCGATGGCATCAGCGATGCGACTCGGCACGCCCGGCGGGTCGGGCTCGGCAAGCCTCGAGCGACATCGGGTGACACCGCCGGCAGCCCCGGTAGGCGGCGAGATTGTGCACGAGTCGCGCGTAGGTTTTCTCGACGATTCTGTCGACACCTGCGCGCAGATGGCTCGGCAGCGTCCCTCGGTAGCGTGGCGAGGCAGGTCTCAGCGAGTGGGCGACGTCGCACGCAGGGCCTCTCGGCCAGGATGCGCAACGCTACTCGGCGCTCCTCGGTAGGACCTGGGCGAGATAGCGCACGATGGGGCGCGCTCGATGTCTGTGAATGCGCGCAATTCTCGCGATCCATCCCGGCGGTTGGGCGAAATGCGCAGGCGAGACGGGTGGCTAGGCGCGCGAGCTTCTCGGTGGGCTCGACGGCATTTTCTCGACAAGAGGCGTTATGGCTGGGCGGCGGATGTGCGGTTGTGTGTGCATGGGCTATGCCCTAGCGCACACGGCCCAGTTCACATTGGGCCAACCCGGCCTGTTTTTGGCCCAAACCCGATTTTTCGACCCGATTCCAGTTTTTTGACCCGATTCGGCCCAATCCAATGATCCGCCCCATTTTTGATTTTTCGGCCCAAATTCAGTTTTGACGAATCCGGTCCGTGCCCGTGCACGCGAGACCCATTTTCGAGATTTTTATGAAGATCTGTACTTCACAAATTTATGTAATAAATTAGACAGGGAAGTACATGATCCACGAGTGGGCCGCGATGAACGATTTTATTTTATTTTTATCGTTCAAAGCATGTTGTGGATGTTTAAATTATGCGGAAGCATGCTATGTATGTTTAATTATGTAGATAAACATATTATATATTTTCGTGATTGGATGATCATAGTAAGCATGCTAGGTTTATCACGTTTTTCAAAGCATATTTTAGAATTCTGGAGCATGTTTTACATGTTGAGTTCTATAGAAAAGCATGCTTGGATTACGTGATCTGCATGGACAAACCTTTTGAAACAAAAAGACTAAGCAAGTAACCCGACATATTAATTTCTAAAATTAAAATGTCAAGACCTCCACTTTTTAATCTCTAAACAAAGTGATAAGCATTGTGAGTAAACGTCCACATGCGTGGCTTGCTTGCACTGTTTGTCATAAGTTTGTTAGATGAGATTTCTAAATAAAACATTTTAATCTATTGAGAAGTGGGAGTTTCATGTGTAAACATCCGCACGCGTGGCTTGCATATGCGATTTTCATAAGTTCTCCAAAGATAGATTTAAAATGAGAAGACAAAAGAATTTAGATTGGAAGCGGTATGGTCCCAGTGAGTACGCCAATTCTAAGAATTCATTTTCTGCTGTTAAAATTGTGGTCATTGCTTAGACACCACCTCAAGTGCAACTTCCCGTGAAGTCCCTTCTTGTGATGGTGATGTGGTCTAGTAAGGTCCAATCATTAATTTCATTTGTCATAAGGATAAGTTGACATGGATTGAAATTAAACGACTAAAAGGTATATTTTAGTCTGGTATTTTAGTCTGGTCGAGGGATTCATGTGTAAACATCCACACGCGTAGCTTGCATGTGGAATTCCTTGGGCGATTGGAGGTTTCAATTAATATTGTTTTATCAAAAGGTTACAATATTATTGTTACGAATTATGTGCGATCGTATGCTTATGTGTTTACATTGCTTTTCAGATATGTCTCTTACACCGATTATCAATATGCTCTCACAAAATCCTCTATCCGGTCTAAATTTTATCGAGTGAAAACGAAACATTGAGATTGTTGTTACTGCCGAAGAAAATTTATTTGTACTCACTACACCCCGTCCCAAATCTCTACACGATTTATCTACTGATGAGGAGCGCAAGGAGTACGAGAAATGGGACAAATCAAATAGAATGGCAAAATGTCTTCTTTTGGTCACCATGTGCGAGTCCCCTCGAACTCCAAAGATCAAGAGATGGAAGATGCGACCACTATATGGCTAAATCTCATGAAATCGTGATGAGAGTCGACGTAATCGCTTGTCATAATTTGACAAAATCTATAATGTCAAGTTCAATGAAGGAAAGCGATTCTGCATGACCATGTAGAGCAAATGATCAATCTCTTCTGAGAGCTCGAATTGAATGGAGGATATATTGATGACGTAGTCGAATCGATATGATCTCAACACTTTGCCCAAGTCTTTTGATGACTGGTTATGGAGTAGTCCTTTATGATAAGAGTTATACTCTAGATTCATTGCAAGAGGATCTAGTAACCAAGAACATAAAATGGGCAAAGTGCACGATCTTTAGTACGCATCTCAAAGAAAACCACCGCTTTATCGAAGATGAAAGGGAAAGTGGAATTGAAGAGATGCTAGGGCTAAAGAAAGGAGTGAGAGTAATACAAAGGGCTCTACCGGTTTGAAAAAGCCAAAGGAGAGGGCAAATACTTCAAGTGCGGTGAGACGGGTATTGGAAGGCTAAGTGCCCCAAGCTCAGGCTCAAGGTACGCCATTTGCTTTAGTAATGGAAACATGTTTAGCGACTTGTTCTACTCATTCATGGGTAGTAGACTTGGTCGATCGATCATGTTTGTTACACCTGCGTGGGTTTCGCAGACAAGGGAGTCAGATAATGGCGAGATAACGATCTTCATGGGCAACGCGACGAAAGTCGAGGCCGTTGCAGTCGGAGATGTTTCTTTATGTTTTGATAGAACTATTTTAGTATTAAAAGATGTTTTATATGTGCCGGAGTTTCAGCGAAACCTTATTTCAGTTTCGAAACTATTTATTCATGGATATTCAGTTGTTTTTTATAGTAGTGTTTCTATCATAACAAATGACGAAGTTATCTGTGGTGGCACTTTATATAATTCGCTTTATACTATTTCTTCCAAACATAATACCTTTAATTATGTTGCATCTACATCAAACCTTGAAAAGAGAAAGTTTTCTTCGCAAGATGACACCACATTTCTCTGGCATCTTAGATTAGGTCACATCAATCTAAAAAGGATCCAAAGACCGCTAAGAATGGGTGTTGGGTGATCTCACGGTTACTCCGCTCTCGACCGTGAATCTGTATAGAAGAAAAGATATCGACTGCACCTTCAAAGCGAAGGGTTATAGAGCCAAAGAAGTGTTGGAGCTAGTCCATTTCGACTGTGTGGACCTATGTCCACACAAGCTCGTGGAGGTACAGTATTTTGTCACTTTCATCGACGATTACTCAAGGTACGGATACATATACCTGCTTCACCGCAAATCTGAATGCTTTGAGAAATTCAAAGAATTTAAGGTAGAAGTGGAGACGAAGCTTGGTAAAAATATTAAGTCATCGCGGTGCGATCGCGGTGGCAAATACCTCAGTAACGAGTTTATGGACTATTTGGTGCAGTGTGGGATTACCTCCCAGCTCACTACACCGGGCACACGATAGCAAAATGGTGTGTCAGAGCGAAGAAATATGACTATTAGAAATGGTTAGATCAATGATGAGTTATGCAACATTACCTATTTCGTTCTGGGGGTATGCCTTAGAAACAGCAGCATACTTGCTCAATCTAGTACCATCCAAGTAAGTCGAAACGACCCCTTTCAAGTTGTGGTTTGGGCGCAAGCCTAGTTTAAACCACATAAGGATATAGGCATCCAAACACATGTGTCAACAAGAAAGTCGACAAGTTGGAGGCTAGATCCAAGCAAGGCGTTTATCGCTATCCTATGGGAACTAAGGGGGTTATTTCTATAGTCCTAAGGATCAGAAGGTCATTATTAGCACTAATGCCAGATTCTAAGAAGATGACTATATGAAAAACCATAAATCTAAAGTTGAAATCATTCTTCAAGAATTAGAAGATGATCGTGACTGCCACCGATTAAACCAAAGGTACGAGATGTCGTGTCTAGTGGGAGGGATCGACACCAGATACTTCAAGAAATTAAAGTGGGTCGAGTTCCACTAGAGATACCGACCGTACAAGTGGCATCTATCCAGCAAGTTATGCAAGATAGAGAACCACAAGTTACCGCACCCACCGTTGCCATTCAGATTAGTGGCGCCTCGTCAGTAGGGGAGGTTGTTCGTCAACCCGAGCGATTTATGTTCGTGGGTGAATCTTCGGATTTAGTCCCTGAAAACGAGCAGGCAATAATCGACCCATGGACATACAGTGAGGCGATACAAGACATTGATGCAAGATCATGGCATACCGCTATGGACTTAGAAATTGAGTCCATAACAGCTATGGATGTTTACGAAAAGACATCTCTAGCAGATGGCAAGGAAGCCATAGGTAGTAAGTGGGTATACAAGAGGAAGATAGATTCAGATGGAGAGGTTTCGGCTTTTAAAGCCAGGCTTGTGGCGAAAGGGTACACTCAGATTGAGGGCATCGATTTCGATAAGACCTTTTCGCCTGTAGCAATGCTCAAGTCCATCGAATTCTTCCGCCATAGCAGCCCACTTAAACCTCGAGGTTTGGCAAATGGATGTGAAAACCGCTTTTATGTGATTACCTTGAAGAAGGTAGAGACATCAATATACAAAGAACCCGAAGGTTATGTGGTGAAGGGTGAAGAGCATCTAGTATGGAAGCTTAAGAATTCCATTTATGGACTTAAGCAAGCTTTCCGATCATGGAACTTACGTTTTGACAAGGTGGTAAAGTCCCATGGATTTACCCGGTTGCCTAGCAAAAGTTGTGTGTATCGCTTAGATGTCAACGGTGATGTGGTATTTCTTGCACTTTACGTAGATGACATCCTTCTACTTGGCAACAATGTGAAGTTGTTATCAGATGTAAAGAGTTGGTTATCCGATCAGTTTCAAATGAAAGACTTAGAAGATGCAGCGTACATTCTTGGGATCAAGGTTTACCGAGATCGCAAAAGAAAAATATTGAGCTTATCTCAAAGCGCCTTATATTGATACCGTGATTACTCTTTTAGCATGTAAACCGCCAAGAAATGATTGCTACCTTTCAGGCATGGTGTTCCTTTATCTAAGTAGCAGTCACCTATGACTGCAAATGAGATAGAGAAAATGAGACAAGTTCCTTACGCTTCCGCCGTAGGAAGTCTCATGTATGCAATGCTATGTACGAGACCCGATATCTGCTATGCGGTAGGTATAGTAGCTAGATATCAGTCTAACCCTGGACAAGCTCATTGGATCATGGTAAAGCATATACTGTGCACCGAAAAGGACTCGAGATTATAGGCTAGTTTACCATACAGATAGTCTAATGCCTTTGGGTTATTTAGACTCGGATTTCCAAGATGACCGTGATGAGAAAAAAGTCTACCTCTGGCTATGTGTTTACCTTGGGAGGAGGAGCCGTATCCTGGTGGAGTGCAAAGCAGCGATGCATTGCGGACTCTACCATGGAAGCCTAATATGTAGCCGCTTTGAGGTCGCTAAAGAGGTCAGATGGTTCAAGAACTATCTCATGGATCTAGATGTGTTACCGGTTTGCCCAAGAGTATCATAGTTTCATCGTGATAACTCGTGCGAGGGCAAACTCGAAGGAACCACGGACCCACATGGCAACCAAACAAATAGAGAGAAAGTACCATGTCATACGAGAAATCGTTAGACGATGGGATGTGCTAATTGAGAAGATTGGTACTGCGGATAATCTAGTTGATCCATTCACGAAGAGTCTGCCGCAAAAAATCTACGAAGAGCATATTCGAGGACTTAGATTGCGCAAGATGACATCTACTTAGAAAGGAAACTTTTGTATAAGTGGGAGAAGCAAAGTGATGGTGTTGTTTGTAATAGCAAGTAGGGAGACACAGTGTATACTAAAAGTTTGCTTTAGTATAAGTGGGAGATTGTTGGATTTGTATACTGGAAGAAGTTTGGTTGAGCTTGTATACAATGTTTCATGTTACTACTATTACAATCTCCTATCTGAATTGTTTACTTGATTGCATATGTATGTCCTTTTATCTCATATATAAGTTAGATCATATAATGTGTTGTAGATCACAGAAGTCTATATGATTGGTCAAGCTTAATGACATATAAAAGGAATCACAGTTGAGACAACTTGAGGACGAGTTGTCGGTACAGGCTGCGGTATAGATAAGAAGTAACTTGACTTAGTTGCATGTCTATGCTGGTACGTCTCTGACGTATTGATGGATCACAGTGAGATGAGTTCTTCTATCTGATCGTCGTGAAGAACCTAGATCTCGGTGACTTTACGTTGATCTAAATCTCGATAAGGTATTAGGTGAGTATGAGTTGTTGACCATCACTTTGACTTGTTATGGGTAAGGGTTACATGAGATAACCCAAGATTCTCTGCATCTTGGGTGGTGGCGGTCTTGATGTCATGCTAGTTACCCGTGTCGAGTCACCGTGTCTGTTCTGGATGATGACGTCCCCTTAAGGAGTTCAAAAGGTTTATTGTACTAAACCCTGCAGGTTGCGTTATCTCAAGTACAATAATAAGGTTGAGTGGTACTACTTAAGGAATTAATGATATTAATTATTTTAAGCAATGTAAGCTGTAAATAATTAATGGATGTACGATATCTTAAATACAGAGATTCGTGAAGTTTAAGTGCAAGCCCGACTCAACTTCGAAAATAAAGGGGTAAGTCAGCATTTATTCTCTAGTGGCATGAATAAATATTTATGAATTAATTTACGTTCTGGGCTGAACATAAGATAATTAATTTATTTGAGGCCCGTCTTTATTCATTGCATTTGATCTCGAGTGGCCCATCCAGACTGTTGCTAAGAGGATTTTCGTCCACCTCCTTATAGAGTCCCTATGAGACTCTGTTTTGATCCGATCTCTATCTTAAGTGATATTATTATATTTATTGGATATGCAGAAATTCTATCTTGATAGGATTTAGGGTTGCATTATAAATATAAGGTGAGAGAAAATCAAACCCTAATCCAAGAGAAGAAAAATTCAAAAATTACTATTCATATAGTAGGATTTTCGAAAATCTCTAAGAAGGAAGAAGGCGAATTTCTATAGCACTCTCCATAGATTGTCCTCACTGGGCATTGGAGTTTAGGCAATCGAGACAGTCAGTAAGATCAAAGCACGAGTCTTGATCCAATCCTTGCACAGCAAATTCGCAGTAAACACGAGAAAACACCAACGTGTTGTAATTAATTATATAGGTGCGTGCTGGTATATAATCAATGTATGATGAATTAAACATCCAAGATAGATTATCGGAAAAGGGTTAAAATCAGATTTTCCTACACTATGAAAGGTCTGATGAGTAGAGACAAAATTGTTGACAGGCACACTAGACCTACTTCATTTATTTTTCAATCATTGGAGGTCAGTTTCGCACATATTATTGAAATTAAACATATAAATTCTCTTAAAACTGTATTGGACAAAATTCTTCAATAAATTTGACCAATCATTATTTTACTATTCAACATATTATTTCAGGGTGTGAACTGTAAAGGAGCATAAATTTTCTATTATGATGTCAATTGGACGTAGAATGCCAATCATGTAATTAACAAAGGATCCATATATACAAATTTGATTACAAATTAAAACATTTATTTGATTGAGCATAAATAATTATTATATATATTAAGATGGGCGAAAATCTAATATAACTAATATGTTAAGTTTGCTATCCTTTTTATTTCATACGTTAATAAGTTGCTATCATTTTTAACCATTTGTACAATTTTATCCTTAAATATAAAAAATCACACGGATTCACACGCATAGACACAATCCCGGCGGCCAACCCTCCCTCCTCCTTCCCATCTGTTTCCCGACGGCCAACCATCCCTCCCTCCCCTCTGCCGGCGACCAACCCTCCCTCCCCTTCCCATCTGTTTCCCGGCGGCCAACAATCCCTCCCTCCCCTCTGCCGATGGCCAACCCCCTCCATCTCCCTTTTTCCGACGGCCAATCCAAAAAATTACAAAGAAAATTGGATGGCCGTCGGAAAATGGATTGACCGCGGGTTGGTCGCTGGGAAACAGATGGGAAGGGGAGAGGTTGGGCACGGAAAAGGGAGAGGAAGGATTAACCACCGACGAGGGGAAGGGAGGGATGGTTGGCTGCTGGAAAATGGGTTGGCCGCGGGTTAGGGAATATATTTTTGTAATTTTAATTTAAAATGGATAAAAAGAGTAGCATGTTAGTATATGGGTTAAATTAGATAGCAATGTTAAGAATTGAGGCAATTCTCCCCATTAACACTATTAAGATTACACATATTATGTCCTTTTTTTTTTTTTTTTGATATCATGGGGAACCCGCAGCCGCTACCTTAGGTGCGCACTGGGTAAACCCCACGGTCTTGTGCAATAGCCTGCAAACCACACAAGACAGGTAAACCACACTTGGAAAACCAAGTGTGACAGGAGGTGTGAGGCTAAAATTTCTTGAATTTTAGGAATTTGAAGGTGGATCTATCTAAGATCCTGAATTAAGTGGATGCAATGGGGATTATATATACGCCATAATAATAATAATAATAATAATAATAATAATAATAATAATAATAATAATAATAATAATATTATTATTATTATTATTATTATTATTATTATTATTATTATTATTATTTACTTGGAGGTTAGGAATCAATAATGTTTAACTTGAAGGAAAATGTTAAAGTACCCTAACTCTGTTTCTCCCTTGCTAACCCACTTCCAATTATTATTATTATTAAGTACTTGGAGGTTAGGAATCAATAATGTTTAACTTGAAGCAAAATGTTAAAGTACCCTAACTCCCTTTCTCCCTTGCTCACCCACTTCCAAATTTAAGTACTATCAAATGTTGCATTGTTTTATTAGTTGACATTATTACACAATAGCTAGCGTCTAAAACAAGTGTGTTGGTTTAGTAATAGAATGGTTAATGTCCGAAACCAAAGGTCTCGGGTTCGAGTCCATCGTGACGCGGTCTTTAAATTTTTGTATTAAATTGACCAAAAAAAGCTACCGTCTAAAACAATCTATATAATTCTATTTATTTTATTTTATTTTATTTTGGAAAGGGGACTTTGGCAATTAAACCCTAGATTTCTTTATTAAAATAACCTAGCTAATTCTAATACAGTATTAACATAATTTATCCATGGTTCATATCTAAATAATATTTGATAAATCATCTACATAAGCTGAACTTTGATGTGCTCATTGGAACGGAATTGATGCGATTTGATTTTATGAAAGAAAAAACTATACCAAAAATTGATGAAATAATGACTAGAAAATCTTAACTTTTATTTTATTTTATTTTATTTTAATTTTTATTTAACACATGCACATCTTGCCACAATTACTGTAGTTACATGAACACACCTACATACTTTATAGGAGGATAATAAGGGTACCAACGTGTTGCGTGATGAGCTTTATGAGATCATTAGTTGTGTCTATGATTGTTAATTGACGGGCTTTATTTGTATCGATTTGAAATCATTTATAGTTCATTAAATTTTAAAACAACAGTTCCAGTTTCGATTTTGATATTAGACCCTGCTTAGACTTGGACCGGTTTAAACCTAATCTGGTTCTGGGTCTAACCCAGCCTGATCCTTACTATCCTCCTACAACTTGTGCTAAAAGAAATGTTATGTCGTGAAGCAAATAAGACATATCATAGTTTAGCTAAAGTTCGCTAGTTAGTTTAATGATTTACAAGTCAGGTTACCCATAACTCCAAAATATTATACGTTCAGATTTGATTATGTAATTAATAATTTTTCCTCTAAAAAAAGTTCAATTATGATAGTGTTCCCTGCAAATATTATAAGGACAAATTTAACCTCTTCCCTAAGATTAAAAATAAAAACTTGGATATGATGCACATCACATATTATAAAGTCTAAACATCCATGAAGACTTTGCTCTTACAAGATATCACATACGTGATTACGTTGTCTAAATCATTTTCAGCATTTTCGGATTTGTTTTCAAGCATATGGAGATGGAAAAATAAAGGAATTCTCAAAGTTAATTAATTTGACAGATCTAGGACAGCTCTTTTCATTTTCTTTATTGGCGAGATGCACCATTTTTAAATCTCTGCATTAATGTGGACGGGAATATTAAAATTTTAAATATATAAAAAAAGTTCAATAATAATTATATCTGTTTTCACACTTACACGTATAATGATGACATAAGCAATCCAATTATATATGACCACAGCATCATTGTTTAAGCCAATTATTAGATTTATTGTTTCATATGCTATTAAAATAATTAAATGAATTTAATCATGGCGATTCAAGACAAGAATTCCGAGCTTTGATTCATTAATTTAGGAATCTGCTTAAAGGTTCCTGATTGTTTTCACCAAGTTCGGGACTAAAAAGAATAATCTTTGGTGTTCCATGCTTTGATATGTTTTATTTCGTTGATTATGAAAATATTGTTATTTCTTTCATATCATTATGTAAATTTTCGAACGCAGTTTACCTCTAAAATGGGGATGTTATATAAGGAAACAATAAAAAGAATATAGGGCAAAGTGCATACAAATGTCTCTAAACTAGATTACTCACACTAGTGACTTTCTCTCAACCCAACTTTCAATTAAAATTTTTATTTCTCTTTTCTCCACATACACAACCAAACCTTCGTCTTATTTCTGTTCCCATAAGTGGTACTCACATGACCTAAATATTCTTTTTCCTTTTTGTTTTATTTTTATTATAGTGTTATCTATAATAATTTTAAGTGTATTTAAACGTCTTAAAATAAATTACGTGAGATATTTTGTGAAGTGGAGTGTTCGTGAGAGGTATGAATTTGATTGAGGTGTGGAGAAAATTGGGAGTTCTCATAGTATTGAGAATTTTGAATATCTTTTGAATTTTGAAAATTTTAAGGGTGAAAGAAAGATCCAAAATTTGAATAATAATAATTGACGTCATTTGGATCCATGGCTTCAAATAAAGAAGAAATATGAGATGAAGATAGAAAATAAAAATAAGAAAAAGAAATATTAGTTTGGAGTGAATTGATAAAAAAAATGGAGTTCTATATATAGAGATTTTTAAGAATTTTAATATAATTTTAGTTTTTATCATAAATAAATATTAAAATATTAAATATTTAAAAATTATATATATAAGTTGTGCTGGATTTGTATATTGAAAGCAGAATGATTGAGTTTGTATACAATGTTTCATGTTACCATTATCTCAATCTCATATCTGAAACGTTTATTTGATTATATATGTTGTCATATTATCTCATATAAAAGTTAAATCATACAGTGTGTAGAAGATCACAGAAATCTGTATGATTGGTTAAGCTAGTTAAGATATAAAAATGATCACTGTTGAGATAACTTGATGATGAGTTGTCGGTATAGGCTGCAGTATAGATAAGAAGTAACCTGACTTGATTTTCTGTCTATGCTGGCAGGTCTTGACGTATTGATGGATCACAATGAGATGAGTTCTTCTATCTGACCGTCGTGAAGAACTTAGATATCGGTAACTTTATGTTGATCTAAACCTCGATAAGGTTTTAGGTGAGTATGAGTTACTGACCATCACTTTGACTTGTTATGGATGATGGTTACATGAGATAACTCAATATTCTCTACATCTTGGGTGGTGACAGTGCTTGTATGTCATGCTGGTTACATATATCAAGTCAAATTATCCGTTTAAGATGATGACGTCCCCTTAAGAAGCTCAAAAAGTTTATTGTACTAAATTATGTAGGTTGAGTTACTCAAATACAATAATATGATTGAGTGATACTATTTAAGGAATTAATGAGATTAATTATTTTAAGTAGTCAGAGTAACATATATAATTAATAGACGTGCGATATCTAAAATATATGGATTCGTAAATCTAAATATTAGCCCGATTCAACTTAGGTAATAAATGGGTAAGTCAACATTTATTTTCTAGTGGAATTGATAAATGTTTATGAATTAATTTATATTCTCGGCTGAACATAAGATAATTAATTCATTTTAGGCTCATCTTTATTTCTTGTATTTGATCCTTGGACTGGTCCATCAAAGCCTTTTACTGTGTAAATTTTTGACCACCGTGTAAGAATACCACTGGAATTATGTTCTAATTAATGTTTTATTTATTTGATGCATCTCTTATATCTAGATAGATATTATCTGATATTATTTGATATAGAAAATAATTATTCTAGATATGAATTATCTTTAGGGAAGAAAATAATTATTGTATTTATTATATATGCCAGAGTCATATTCCAATAGGATTTTAGGAAAAAGTATTATAAATACATGGTAAGAGAAAATAAGATCATCCATTCCAAAACTGTGATTTTTGAAACCACTATTCATTCGTGCAGAAACGAAAAAATTTCAGTGTTTTTCGTATATATTCTCACTCAGTATTGGAGATAAGGCATTCAAAAAATAATCAAAAAGATCAAAGTTGGAGTCTTCTATTGATCTACTATGCAAGAAATTTGTAGATAAACACAAGAAAACTTATGTGTATTGCAATTAATTATATAAAAACATGATAAAATATAATCAATTTATTATGAATTAAACATCCAAGATAGATCATAGAAAATTTGGATAAATTATTTTCTATCGAATAGACCCAATGAAAGAACGCCACATGTCCCATGACACTCTCTTGACATTGAGGTGCTCGACCACCTAAAGTCGCCATATTTAAAGATCTTAAATCCCAAACGTAAAATATTTTGCTTTTTCTATAAGTACACTTTGTCTTCCTCTCTCCAATCCAGACATCAAACAAAACTTCTTCCAAAAAACCACTAAACTTGGAAAAACAAAATCCATACACAATGATACTTCTTCTCTCAATAGCTCTCCCCATAATCTTGATTATCCTTCTTCACAAAAGCAAGAAAAAATCAACAAAAACCGATCTACCCCCACTCGCACCAGGCCTGCCGTTGATCGGAAACCTCCACCAACTAGCAACGGCGCCGCTTCCACACATCTATCTCTCCCAACTCTCCAAACTCCACGGCCCCCTCCTCCGCCTAAACCTAGGCTCAAACCCAATAATCTTAATCTCTTCAGCAAAGCTGGCAAAACAAGTCCTCAAAAACCAGGACTCCGCCTTCTGCAGCCGCCCGAAGCTCGTCGCTCAGCGGAAGCTCTCCTACAACGCCGCCGACATGGCTTTCGCACCGTACGGCGCTCACTGGAGAGAAATGAGGAGGATTGCCGCCGCTCACCTCCTCAGCCCGACCAAGGTGCAGTCGTTTCGCGCCGTGCGCGAAGAGGAGGTGGCTCGCATGGTGGCGAAGATTGCGTCTTCGCCGTGGCGGGTAGTCAACCTGAGCGAGGCGGCGATGGGGCTGACGACGACTTTGATATGTAGAATTGGTTTCGGGAGGAGGTATGAGGAGCAAGGGTCGGAGCTAAGGAGATTTGAGGAGCTGCTGAATGAGCTTCGGCAGCTGCTGTCGGCGTTCTTTGTGTCGGATTATTTTCCGGCGTTTAGCTGGGTTGATAGATTCTCCGGGTCGATGAAACGGCTTGATTGTGCGTTTGAGAAGCTGGACTCGTTTTACCAAGAGCTCATCGACAACCATCTCCGTCACGGAGGGGTGGACGAGGATATTCTTGGTATGCAAATAAAGCTCGAACTCGATTCGAATAAACCAAATTGGGATCGCGTCAAGGCATTGTTGATGGTGATTTTTTTTTTCCCTCTTTATTCATGTTTTATTCGTTTTATTAATATATATAATGTCTTTATCTCGGACTAAAAAATATGTACAATTTTATTTGTCTTGCACGCTGCAATTATGAGGTAGTTTTGTAAGTCAGAATATATGTGGCAAATTTAGAGGAAATGCTTTCAAAATGGTTATAACTAGCTAATTAAAGTTCACTATTTTTCATTGGGAACTTGAAACTTTAGGGATATGCATGGGATTTTCTATCCTAATTTTGATGTCCCAATTATATTTTTATTCTAGTTTTTAATTAGTATTATAATTTTCAATTTTAATTTTTGTTTTAATATAACATTAATTAAGATTGTTAATTAGGGTTACTATTCCATGTTAGGGAATTATACTTATTTTCTTATATTTAATTTGTATTTTTTATTTAAGAAATGATTGTTTGGGTTTATTTTCCAAAATTACGGTATATAATTTATCTGGGGGGTAAGTATTTAGTGAAAATATAAGTTCTTCTATGAGAAAAATCGTAGAAATATATATATCGTCAAAAAGGTTAGTGTTTTTCGGAGGGTACAAGATTGAAATTTGATATAGAAAGAACTGAATTGCGACGTTTAGAAATTAAATTCTTAAGATTTAAAGTTTCCAACCTTGTAGGTATACTATATCAAGAGGTTGTTTAGTTGAGTTAATAAGTTGTTTAGAAATTTATAAGCTTTTGTAAACTGTTCGACAGAATAAACTCCTAAATAATTTATAAGTTGTAAAAATAAGCTTCAACAATTGTTAAGTTGTCTTGAAAATAATTTCCTCAGCACCAACTTATTTTTTCATAAGTTTATAAGCAAAAATGAATTTATCAAAATAACATTACTATGGTTTGTTATTTCCTATATATATTCTATCAACTTAACATCTCGTCAATTTTCTCTATATAACTCACGATTCTTTCTGTAACTTATAAGTTCAATTATCCAAACACTTTGACAACTTATAAGCTCTTAAGAAATTATAAATCTTATAAGCCCTTAATCCATTTTATAAGCTTTTGAAGCTTATAAGCTCTCTACAATAAGCTTAGTCAAACACCCTATAAGATTGTTATCTCATAGACCAAAAGTGCATTTGACCGATTATAATTATTTAATAATTTCCCTAATCCATTTTATAAGTTTTTGAAGCTTATAAGCTCTCTAAAATAAGTTTAGCCAAACAACCTATAAGATTGTTATCTCATAGACTAAAAGTGCATTTGACCGATTATAATTATTTAATAATTTCTTGTTTCGATTTATAATTGTTTTTTATATATAAAGCTTTCAAAGGTGACCAGACCGATATCGGTCATCAGACTGGCCTGATTTCAGATTGAACTGGGCCATAAATTATTGACCTAGAAAATTTTTCGGACGGGGTTGGGTGGGGCGGCTCGAAGTACGTGTTTACTTGGTGAATTATATCTTATAAGCCCCCAATTCGAGCTGGCCAGCCTGATTTTTATGTACATGAAAGTGTGTTTTGGGCAGGACAGGCTAAGAAAATTTTGGTCCGGCCAGCCCAATTCCTTTGACAACTCTATTATATATGTTTTCTTACTACTCCTTGCATGCAGGACTTATTCCTTGGCGGAACAGACTCAAGTGCAGCCGCAATAGTTTGGAACATGACTGCGTTGATGAAGGCGCCACATATCATGAAAAAGGTACAAGCAGAAATCAGAAATTTGGTGGGCAACAAAGGCAAAGTAGAGGACGACGATCTGCCAAAACTTCCCTATCTCAAAGCAGTCATAAACGAGACTTTCCGTTTGTACACACCGGTTCCAATGCTTGTACCAAGAGAAACGACAGAAATATGTGTGCTAGATGGCTATGAAATTCAACCCAAAACGACGGTTTATGTAAACGTGTGGGCAATTGCAAGAGATCCTGAATACTGGAAAATTAGCCCAGAAGAATTCTTGCCAGAGAGGTTCATTGGTAGCGATATGGACGTCAAAGGGCAAGATTTCGGTGTGATTCCATTCGGATCGGGGCGGAGAATCTGCCCCGGAATGTTTATGGGACTTGCTAATGTGGAGCTTTCAGTTGCAAATTTGCTCTACTCTTTTGATTGGGAGTTGCCTCAAGGAATTCAGCTTGACACTGATGTTTTGCCTGGACTTATTATGCATAAGAAAAATCCACTTCTCCTACTGCCGAAACAATATCACGTCTAGACAACTCTTGTATTAGACTGTTAAACGAGTCATTGTCTCTTCTTGCAATAAGCGAAGGCTTTATTGTGCCCAACTGTAGCTTAGGCACAGAGATTGTTTTCAAAATGGATAATTCTACATATAATCAAGCTTTTGCTCACTATAGCCCCTCATTTAGCGATGACAATGGATCATGGATCCAAACTCAGTAACATATCCTAATTCCAAACAAAATTGATTCAACAAAAAACATGTAGCTATACCAGAACATAACGAAAAGGAAATAGAAAGTTAGAGTTAGGCAGAGATGGAGAAGAAAGGACTGCCACTGACGAGCAAGAGGAGATTGGATGGGGAGCCATCTTCAGGGTTAAGGCAGGGGTTAAGCATGTTTTGTTTTAGGAATTTAATTGGGGAGTATGAGGAAAATATTGTACTTTTTTTTTTAATTCATGGAGAATTCACAATAGCTATCTTTGGTGCGCATTGGATAAACACCACTTGAAAAATCAAGTGTACGGGTTCATACCTTCGAATCTGTGACCTTTTGGCCACAAGAATTCACTTTACCATTGGATTATCCCAAAGAACGAAAATATAGTACTTTATTATCATTTTAAATAGATTTATTGTATCATTTAAGGTAGGGCAAAAGTAACTCATTACACATTAAACCAATGCTTATTCTCGAATCGATCTCTGCATAAAATCCCAAGCATCTCTTGAATTCGACACAAGTAGCATTTACTTAAAAGTAGAACGATTTTACAAATGCAAATGAATGAAAGTTTTCAAGATACGCATTCTGTAACATTTCCTTCCTTTCGACTTAACATCAGTGACCTGAAAAGGTAGAAATTATCCAATAAGTATCTCATGGCAACTATATGGTACTCAACACATGTAATTTCACATGTTTTACAGTTTCGCACCGTGGCTTCCCCTAATGAAACTGTAAGGCTTCAAATAGAGGGGAGAGAAAAATTGAATTGAAACCAAAACATTTGATTTGAATAGTTGAATTCGATGGTTTATGTCAGTCTTGAAGCTATAAATTTACCGAATTGAATCGTTGATAACATTTAGTTCAGATATATTCTAATCGCTATTAAGTATTAGTGTTGTAAATTATACAATAAATTGGTTCTAATGTCACAAGCTAGTGTCATAAATTAGTTGTGTCATTTCAACTAATGTCTTGTAATGTGACCCAAACTTACATGCATCAATATGACTAATGCCACGTCATGTGTCGTTAATTTTATAAAACCCACTAAGAGCTCTTATATCCTTCCATCCCTATAGAAATAGAGACACTTCATTCAGCTCTCGTTCATAAAATGGAATTCTTTTTTAAAAGAAAGACAAATTCAAATGTCAAACCATTGGACCACTTATGAACTCCTTAAGGAGAGCCACAACATCTCATGGAGGGGCAATTGCCCCACCTCAAAATTTCCTATTAATATCTTAGTATTAGGAAATATTGTAATTTTATCAAAAATTGTCCCACCATTTTTTTTTAAAATAGGGGAAAAATATTCAACCTATTTTAAAACCCAGCCTCCATCAAACTTGGTATTAGTTAGAAAAAATCACGCACGCATTCCAGTGAAGTTTATGTTCCCCCAATTCCACCCCCCAATTCCACCGTTACCCCCAATTCCACCCCCCAATTCGATTGCCAACAGCAGAGGCGAATGAAGGAGAAGAAGAAGCTTTACAACTTTACAAGGACAACTCTTCAAAGTTGAAAGCTCTCTCCAACAAGGCTAGAACAGAGAGGTAGGTTAATTTTATTTTATTTTACTATTATTTGATTTTTTTTATTCCAGTAGAAAAAGAATGTTGCTCAGTTTTATCCAACATCAAATTTCGATAGAATTTTTCATGCTTCATTTGTAGATGTTCTATTTAATACATTGTTCTGGAAATGAGAAATTGACAGTTCTTATACATATTTAATGGATGTTTACTTTTTTGTGATAATAACTTAGATAGATAAAATATTAAAAATAATATAGGTTGATCCGCCACGTGCGCATATGATGAACAAGTAAGGAGCAAGCGGATCCCCTTGTCAGAGACCTCTTCCCGAACATAAACTATTAGTAGGTACACCATTAAAAATGACACACAATTCATCACAGTGCTAACCCACCCCTCACAAAAACCCAACTTTGTGAGAACCGCCCTAAGGAAATGCGATTTCACCCGATAATATTGGTTGTTGATTGATTTGGTTTGGGGATTTTCTGCACATACAATAATAAGGATTGTGCATGATATGAACTTGGTAGAATTAATTGCAATCCCTGTAGTTTTTGTTTGTTGTGTGCCTCTGTTTTTCTATGAGTTTGGATTGTTGATTTCTCATTCATCACTATATTTTGTTATCAAATAGGAATGGATAAATTTCTTATTAGAAAATCATCAAATACAAATGAGGAGACAAGTCAAGGAGAAAAGACGTATCAAGAACAAGTGCGCGTCTTTTCAAAGAAACCCCGAGTTGAGATCAATTTGGATAATCTCCCATCAGACCCGGGTTTAAGGATAAAGATTTCAGCCTATGATCCTAATGATCGAGATAAAGTAAGAAGAAGTTATTTGCAGAAAGGGCCTTGTCAGCCTCGCAATCACAACTTTCCACAAAGAATGTTTGGTAAGTTTTCAAGAAGATTTTGTCCATCTTGGTTCAATGAATTTCAGAATTGGTTGGAGTATAGCGTAGATAAGGATGCTGCATTTTGTTTATGTTGCTACTTATTTCGTCCGGATTTGGGAAAACAAGTTGGCGAAGATTCATTCATTACGGTTGGATTTAGTAATTGGAAAAGAAGGAGTTGTTTATCGAACATGTGGGGAGTTCTAATAGCGCACATAATCAAGTTGGCAAAAATGTGTCGATTTGATGAAACAAAGTCAACACATTGAAGTTGCTATTTGTAGCAATCCGAGCAAACTCGTAACCTTTATAGAGCTAGATTAACGCTTGATTGATTGCATTAGATATTTCTACGCCAAGGCCTCGCTTTTCGAGGACATGATGAATCTGAAAGTTCCTTCAATCAAGGTAATTTCCTTGAACTTCGAAATTTCTGCAAATCATAATGAAGAGATAAAGAGTGTTGTGTTAAAAATTCTCCGAGAATAATCAATTAACTTCTCCGGATATTCAAAAGGATATTGTGCATGTTGTCGCTCTCGAGACTACTTATGCTATAGTGAAAGAACTTGGAGATGATTTTTTGCCATATTAGTTGATGAATCTCGTGATATATCGATAAAGAACAAATGGTCTGTTGTGTTACGTTATGTGAATTCAAATGGTTTTGTTGTGGAACGTTTTCTTGGAATCGTTCATGTTAGTGATACTTCTTCTATGTCACTCAAGAAATCTATCAATCACTTTCTCAAATTTTGGATTGAGCATAGCTAGAATCAGAGGGCAAGGATATGATGGTGCAAGTAATATGCGAAGAGAATTCAATGGACTTAAAAGTTTAGTTTTGAAAGATAATCCTACTGCCTTCTATGTTCACTGTTTTGCACATCAGCTTCAACTTACTATTGTTGCAGTAGCAAAAAATCATCTCCAAGTTGCTTCTCTTTTTAAGTTGATAGACATCGTAGTTAAAGTTGTTGGGGGTTCTTGTAAGAGGCAAGATATATTTAGAGAGAAGCAAATGGTTGAAGTTAGAAGTGCACTTGGAAATGAAGAAATTTGTAGTGGTCGTGGTTTAAATCAGGAAACTAGGCTCAAAAAAGAAGGTGATACTCGTTGGGGTTCCCATTATGGCACATTGATGAGTTTGATTTCAAGTTTTTCTACTGTTAATGATGTTCTGGATTATGTAGTTGAAGAATATGGATATCACTCAGAACAAAAAGGTGAAGCAGCAGGTCTTGTAGAGTCTTTGGGAACATTTGATTTTGCTTTTACTTTGCACCTAATGAAGAATATATTAGGTATAACAAATGAGCTCTCCCAGATTTTGCAGAAAAAGAATCAAGATATTGCGAATGCAATTGTACAAGTTAAAGTCTCAAAGAAAAGACTGCAAGAGATGAGAGATAATGGGTGGGATGATTTACTGAATGAAGTGGTGATGTTTTGTAATCATCATGATATTGAAATTCCGAGCATGGATGATTTTCATGTTCTCAAGCGTAGATCAAAACGTAAAGTTCAAGCGTTACCAATTTACACTACTACCAGGTAAGTGTATTGTATGAAGTGTTGGATATGCAACTTCAAGAGCTCAATGATCGATTCACAGAAGCAAACACTGATTTACTTCTTTGCATGGAATGTCTTTCTCCAAATGACAATTTTTCTGGTTTTGATAAAGTGAAACTATTGCATTTTGCAAAGTTTTATCCATTTGATTTTTTTCAATGAGATAATGGCTTTAGATAACCAACCGAATTATTTCACGGATGTGCATTCTTGTGAAGACTTTATCAATTTGAAAGGGATAGGAAGTCTTGCAAGAGAAATGGTGATGACAAAACGAGATATTGTGTATCCGTTGGTGTATAAGCTCATTAAGCTTGCACTTGTTTTACCTGTGGCAACTGCAACAGTGGAAAGAGCTTTTTCCGCCATGAAGAATGTGAAAAATCGGCTTCGAAATAGGATGAGAGATCGTTGGATGAATGATTGTTTGGTTACTTACATCGAGAAGGAAATTTTTAGTACAGTGGATAATGAGTTGATATTACAACGCTTTCAGAATATGTGTAATCGTAGGGAATTACTGTAAAAATATTTTATGATATAACTATTGTCTAATATATTTTTGAGTTCTTAAATATTTTGCCCCTGTGTCCGGGGGCCTGGCTCCGCCACTGACTTCAACCATGGATTAGAAAGCAACTATTTTATAAAAATCGCTAGCCGCCAAGATGAATTGCTTCAATCGAACAAGCTTAACCTTTAAAAAAATAAGAAAAAAAGGAGATAGGCTGAAGAACTGTTGTTCATTTGTGAAACGAGTTAGAGGTAGTTCTCTATGTCAGAACTTAGCTGTATAGGCAAACTAAGAGGGTGTTTGGCCAAGCTGGTAAGCTCTTTAAAACAGTTTATAAGCTGTTTAAGAGTTTATAAGCTAATGTAAAGTGTTTGGTAAAATAAGCTTATAAACAACTTATAAGCTATGAAAATAAGCTCCAACAACTTATAAGCTCCCCTAAAAATAAGTAGTTCAACCTCAACTTATTTTTTCATAAGTTTATAAGTAACTGTGAATTTACCAAAATAAACTTACTATAATTCGTTATTTTCTACATATACAGTAATTATCGACTTCACCTCTCGTCATTTTTCTCTCTCTAACTATGATTTTATCTCTCTAACCCACGATTTTTTCTCTAGCTTATAAGCTCAATTATCCAAACAATTTGACAACTTATAAGTTCTTCAAACATTATGTCTTATAAATTCTTTAAAATAAATTTAGTCAAACACCCTCTGAGTGAATACTTCACACGACTACTTATCCATCAAATAAATTCCAAACCATTTGCCTGAAAGAAGCGTCTCCAAAACAAGAGAAATCAAGGCGTAAAGTGGCAAGTAGCCAAATTATATAACAGCGAAGTTAAAATACTAGTAAAATGACTTCTTCTCTTATTTTTTTATTTTTTTTTAGTAGTAGTGAGATAACTACTTTACGTATCATAGCATCTTACTCTACTTTATGTATCATAGCTCCAGCAATAATTTTTTATTATTGTGTATATGTATTTTGCTCTAATAATTATAAACTAAAACTTATTTTAACTAACGAAGTACGACGTTGGATTCATTTTTCATCAGCCAAGCTAATGACGAAAATATCTGATTTTTGCATTTGCTATATATGGATTAATTTAAATTTCATATATTTGGTATGACTGTGTTGTCCATGCAATATTTCTTGTTGCAATAGGTGGAGGCCGTATTGGGCCCAATTTGTAGCTTAGGCAGGCGGATTGAACTATGAATAATGTATTAAATCCAGAAATCCAAGATTATAGAAATAAGTTTGGGCTTTTGTGATGGTAATTTAAAGAACATAGGCCTGTTTGTAGGTAAATTTGGTGGTAATCCGTTTTGATAATACAAAATTGGCAAAAACTTGTTTAATTAGGGTTTATTAATTCTAATCAGATTTTTAATTACAAATAAAATTTAGTTACGGTGGATGCGTCATGCATGTGGATGTATCGAAATGTGCCTTGGCTCTCTATCAAGAGTTCCATTATGGAGAAAGTGAGAGTGAGGGCCTCTCGCCTAACTAAGTCCACACCCCGAGTCTTTCTTCTTACTCCCAAAAATGGGATTCAAGTCATCCTCGAAAAAAAATCTAAGACCAGAATGTTGTACTGCAAATTTTCTTGTTATATAAGATGTTTTGGCTATTTGCACAAAAATGAAGAAAACATTATCTTGACGTGGATATATATAGCACAATAATCTCCCCAAAAAAAAAAAAAAAAGAAATAGGCATATGGATTATTAGTACCGTTCTTGATATTTTATATGTCCTAGACAAAATAAGAAATATAGGCTCCCATATTTAAAATTCATATAAAACCCTCAGCCATTATCTTCTGTACATACTAAGTAAAATTTATGTTTCTTTAAAATAGCTTTCAAACGACACAGGACGACTAAATCACACTTGAAAAATTGGATATGACTGGCTTGAACCTATAGAGGCGATAGTGAGGTTTGAACCCGTGACCTTTGACCACATGAACTCACTTAATCATTAGATCGTCCAAAAAGATCCCTTACATTATACTTATAAAATAAATCAAATTTATAAATTTACGTAAAATTCAAGTGATCTACAAATAGAAATAGATAATAAAAAATTATCAAAAATATATACAACTTACTTGTCATACTTATATTTCTATATCTCAACTCTTATCTACGATACGATATCATACAGAATTTATTCGATTATTTGCAGATGCAAAATCATTAATAATCACATCAACATCAATATTTTCTAATATATTTTTGGACCAAATGAAAACATATATCTATAAGTAAAATATATAAAGATTTAATACTTTAGACATTAAAATAAAATAAAATACTTAAGTCATATAATATTTTGGATCCAAATAAATAAATATATATATATATATATATATATATTTAAATAAAATTAATTTTTTAAAATAATTTGAGCCCCTGAGATGGTGGGCCCTGGGCGATCGCACAGGGTGACCTACCCTCAGGGGCGGCCCTGTGGATTATGCATTATCACTGGTCAAACAGACTCAGATAACAGATATCAAACATGCATGCATGTATATATATGGTTTGAAATATTGCAGGGCCGGTCCTTACAAAAAGGCCAGGGTGAAAAAAAAAAATGAGCCATTCTTTTAAATTATAGAGACATTTTATGTATATGGATAAACACATTTTTAAAGACTTTGTGATCATTATATGTATGTGGGATATGCTAAAGTGACAAAAACTAAAATTTAAATAAAATAAACTATAATATAAGACTTTTCACTTAAAACCAAAAATTATGAACCATGAAAAATTATTTTGGGACAAATAAATCTCGATCGCAAAATCAAAATCAACCGAAAGTGCAATAATTTAATAATTCAAAAAATATATATATATATATATATATATATATATATATATATATATATATATATAGGAGATTGATCGGGTAGGAAAGGATAATTTGGTAGAAATGAGAATGAATCCGTGCCTTTGATTCACTGGATCAATGGTTGAGATTTAATTTCGGTTGTGCTACCGCTTTATGTTTTGTGTGCTACGCGGACATCTTGCAAAGACTAAAACCCTTCTTGTGCTACGCTGCAATGAAAGATGTGTTAAACTAATATATTTAGCATATGTGCTACGAAGAGATGAAATGTGTGCTAAACTAACATGTGAAACATAATAATTTGATTGTCTTACACAAATATGAAAAATATGCTAGACTTACATATTTATTCCTATTTCCTACACTTATTTCCATTCTCACGGAACCATCCCATATATATATATATATATATATATATATATATATATATATATATATATATATATATATATATATATATAGATCAAATAGTACTCGAGTCCGAGGTAGTATGTAGTACTTAATCTCAATTTCATACATTCATCTCATATGTCCTATGGTGGAGATTTTTTCGATTTCTTAAGCTTAATTTCACCGATTTTACTATAGTAAGGGTAGATTTGTAATTTGATTTGTTGTGTGATTGCGAAAAACAAACCATGCATTTAGTTAAACTGACTTATCCATTTAAATGAACACAAAAATGCGTGTAGGTTGGAAGCGCGCGTTGGGAGACAATGCATTTTTACGTTGGCCAACAATGCATTTTTACGTTTTTGTTAAATGCATGAACATATTTTATTAAATGCATGAACATATTTTATTAAATGCATAAACGTGTTTTGTTAAATGCATGTTTATGTTTCGTGCCAACATGCACTTTTATGTTTTGTTAAATGTGATTTTATGGTTTTCGACAACAAATGCATCATTCATCATTCTCCGTCATTCGCTGCTTCTTTCCCGAAGTACCAGTGAATTTCTCTGTGAACGACCGCCATAGCCACCATCTCTCTCAATTCTTCAATCCTCTATTAAATTCATATTCTATTTTTTCTCAAAATCAATCAATTTTGTTCTCATTTTTTCTTCTTCTTTTTCTTTATTCAAAATATGTTGTTGTTCGTGTATGTTGGTGTTGTTATCCACCAGTGTCGTCATCGTCGTCGTCCACTGTTGTTACCGCCGTCACCATCGTCGCCCGCTGCCACCAATGACAAGAAGAAAAAGACTGATTTGTTTTCTTCCAATTGTACCCCTTGCGAAAATTTTAAAAAGAAAGGAAAATGAGTTGCCACGTATCAGCTTGTGGTGCAACCACATATTCAAAATGTATTGTTTAGATTGAATACTACATACTATCAGAGATCGAGTGCTACTATATATATACATATATATATAAGATATTTTTTAGAGAATTAAATTATAGATTGTAAAAATTAAATTATAAGATTGGGAAAATTAAATTATAAGTTTGCAAAAATTAAATTATAAGATTGCAAAATTAAATTATATAAGTTTTTTTTTTTTTGAGAGAATTATACATGAAAAAATTACCATTAAAGTTTCTTGAAAAAATAATAAATTTTCTTAAGATAATTTTGTATTAGCAAAAATAAAACACAAAATATTTTGCATAATGAAAAATTTAACATTAATTTGAACTATTGGATGAAGAAAATTAAAAAACAACAACCAGTATATCTAAATAAATAAATAATATATGTATAAATGACCCCTAATTATATATGTAAATATATAAACAGTATATATGAATCAAAGTGGGTTTGATTTGATTTTTAAGCAAAAAGCATGCCTTTGCTAGGTGTTGAACATAGAGTTGTCGTAAAACAACACAAACGCTTACCTATTATACCACAGAAACAACATTGCTTATCTTCCGTGATAATTATATAAAGAATTATTTATTCTTGAGCCCCCTAAATTTCGGGGTCTTGGACCTTCGCCCAAGCCCACCCATCCTCAAGACCGGCTCGTGGATATGCTAAAAGATGAAAATAGGACTAATCAAATCGATAGGAACTAAGGAACCTATGGATGCAAAATCTTAATTAACGTAAATTAGTGTATTCAATTTAGTTTGATGATATTGTGGTATTATAGGAAGCTCAAAGAACATTCAAAAGCAATAAGATATCTAGTCTGAAAGTCTTGTGGAAGAATAAAGATGAAGCTAGATCTAACACAGTACGAAGGAACGAGTCAAAGATAAGTTGCTTACTAGTTCAGACCTGAGTGTCTCTCGAAAACTCACTTCAATTCTGAAGATGTATGATACAGACATGAAGGAATAACCTCATATATAAAGCATGGAAGGTACAAAACGATAGAATATTCTAATGATTTTTTCGTGCCCCATGATCTTTGGATACGTTCAAAGTTGACGTGACAGACATGCGATCGGCATAAACTTTGGAAAAGACTTATATATGTGTGTGTAACTCTTAAGTCACTTTAATGGGTGTGATTTGGATAATTGAATCTGAAAGATAGTAGTAAGTTTTTGAGTTTTTAGTTAATCAATGATCGCTATGATTATTTTTCACTTTTATTATGGTCTTACTAAGTTTTTTTAATTGCTCAGTTCACTGTCTTGATATGTCTGAAATATATAAAAGTAGTGGTAAGATATCTTGTCTGGAAATAGGTGGTCTGCCATTGCAGAAAAATTATCTGGAAGAGCAGATAGTGGAATAAAGAATTACTGGCACGCACATCTCAAGAGCCTTGAAAACAGACCTAGTAAGACACTTACTGGGGAAGGAGAGGGCATTTACTGGTGAAGGAGGGGTGCATGCAATAATTGTGCGCTCTGAATATAAAGTTTCATCTTTTTCGTTGGTTAATATTAAGGGTATATAATTAAGTCAAACTTCAAGATCAACCTAAGCCGACACTGACATTAATGTTGCTGCTGATGCTGCGTATATTGGAGTATTAATAACCTATTTATATCTGTTAATAAATAGTATTTGACAGCCATAGAACAGCTTGTTTGCTGGCAGAATTATTTTTTGTTAATATTAAATTCATTAGACGTGGATTACATATTTAATCAATTAACACCGCATTCAACCAAAACCAAGAATGACGACATGTTGCTAACGTCAGAAATTTTAAACTTGCACGGTTGACAAATCAACAATTACACTAAGAGGTGGTCTTCAGCGTGAAGTCTACGACATTGATATATTTTTCTTAATGATACTTTTAAAATATAAGATAAAAAATAAATAATATTTTTTTAATATAAATAATATTTTTTTAAGAATAAATAATATTTGTGTCTGTCCGTACGATGTAAACGGACGTATAAGAGATTTTGTGTTAGACTAATGTCAATAATAGAAATACTGTCCATTATTAGATCTAATTTTATGCTTGTTAATTAATTTCAATATATAGAATTCAAATGCAAAAGGACTGAACCAAAATATATAGTTTGTGCGAAAAAAATCAACTCGAAAAAGTCTGACCGCCTGAGTATAGACAAAATTGTTGTCTGGCACACTACACTTTTTTTTTATTTCAATTATCGAAGGTCTGTGTCACACATAATTAATATTGAAATTAAACATTTAATTATTTTAAAAAATAAAGAGGTTAGTATATTTGATAAAAAAAAAGTTCAAAAATAAAATATTTTTGTTTTGTTCATTTATATATATAAAGCTTAATAATAATGCATGCTCGATTCCCCATAAAGCCTTTTCTCCCATGATTTATATAAACAACAGAAAAATCTTACTCGATCATGCATGATACTCTCGATTCAATTCCCTCATAATTTTCTTCCTATTTTTTTCCTTAAATCATAAATCGCACTAAATCATATTAATACGGTTTGATTTGATTCGACTTTGATGCTAATGTTACCTGATTTAGTTTCGTAAAATCATCAAACCCCGCATTTAAATTTGATTTTGGTGTCAAACCACGCTTGAAAGTAAAGTTGAAGTAATAGATAAAACGCTTTGGGAGGTCGAATATAAGATAAGATTGATCATTTTTAAGCCAATTCGAAGTTATTTGTGAAAGTCAACATAAAATATCATCTGCGCTGTCATAACCCATTAACGCAATTTGTCTTTGCTGTTTATATAACAGCGCATGCCCATTTATGGCGAAAAGTGAGGTGGGGTTTGATAGAAGGCGAAAATGGTAAAAGGTACGTACTTTGACAAAAAAAGGAGTGAAGAAAGGTGCGTGGACTAATGAGGAAGATGACAAGTTGAGAGCTTATGTGGAACAGTACGGCCACTCAAACTGGCGATCACTTCCCAGATTTGCTGGTTAATAACTTTTTGAATCGTTGTCTTCTTCTTCTAAAGATTTAAGTAATCTACAAGTATTTGGTAATAATAGTATTTATAGATCTGTTATTTAAGATTTGAAACAACTGTATTTATGTAGGAAATGCAATGGCAAAACGTGATAAACTTGGTGTTATGTGTGATCAGGTCTAGATAGATGTGGAAAGAGCTGCAGATTGCGATGGATGAATTACTTGAAACCCGGACTCAGACGAGGGAGTTATACTCAAGAAGAAGGAGCTCTCATTGCGAAACTTATCTTCAACATGGAAACAAGTATGAAAATTCCAATCATTATATGTATATATGCGAGTGTATATTTCTTAAGTTACCAATTTACTGTAGTTGTATGATTGGTTTTGATCCAAATGAGCAATGGTGCTCGTGTCTGAAAATTGGTGGTCTGCGATAGCAGCAGAATTACCTGGAAGAACAGACAACGGAGTAAAGAATTACTGGCACGCACATCTCAAGAATCGACAAAACACGACTACGATTAAATCAGGCGAAGAGATCTGTGAGCTTCTAGATGGAACTTCAAAATTGAGGAGGAGCCGCAACCACATCAAACCTAGAGAGTCATCTTCTAAATTGTTCGTTTTGTCCCAAATCAACAGTGGTTCCAACAGCTGTCGAGTTGGGCTCTGATTCACCCATGGAGGCAAGTTGCTCCAATATGTCATCCATAACCTCGATCACCATGCAAGAATCTCATAATTTCTCGGATTTGTTAGTCTCTGGATGTCATGAAAATTTTTGGACTCAGACATTCATGGTTGACGCAGATTCTGGCCATGATGATGATATTAGGGTACGTGATGAAGGAGGTATTTTTTCTCCTCTCGTTGGGCCGATGATTTACTGTAGCACAATTATAGATTTGGTTCGTCTAATTATTTGCAGGATGATATAGTTGTTTCAAAGACATTTATCATGCTTTATATTTGAGGATAAAAACTGATTTCTATTTTCATTTTGGTCTTACATGACTTGTTTTCGTTATCATCAAATTCCATAATATTTCATTGGATTGCATTGTAAATGTACAAATGATTTGTATTGATCAATAAACTTGTATCGTAATTTTGGATGCAATTAGGTCATATACAAAAACAAACTAGGAACTTGTGAATTGAAACTACAAGGTTATTTCTAGAAGTAATTGGGACACGATTCATTTTTATTTCACTTAGGAAATATTTACTAACATGAACGGATAGTTTCTCTACTAAAATCATTGGACCATCTAATGAGCATGAATGAATATGAATGTGTTAGAATATTTTACTAGAACGCATCCCTTATTTCATCCATATCCAATATATCTAACAAGTTTACTGACTAAAGTCGTCCTCATAAATGTAAACACGTTTTGTTTAACTATTTTGGTAGAAGAAAGAAAGTAAAGTATAATTAAAAATATATATACATATTCGGAATTGAAAAAGAAAATATCTATATATATCCATACAAACAAAATACACATGTACATAGGCAGGGGCAGTAGCGGAACCAAACTCCTCATGGTAAGGCCGGGGGGCAAAATTTAATATTATATTGCGCTTTGGAAAAAAAAAAAGTTGATCCCTCAACTTTTTTCCTAATTTTTTTCTTTTCTCTCAAATTTCTTCTTATTTTATTTATGAAAACTATTCCGCAAAATATTTTTTACTTATTACCTTTAATAATACTCGTTATTTACACATTTTATAATATTCATAACCCACTACTATCCCTCCTTACCTTCAACAACATCACTTATTTATACATTTTATCACTCATGGTCCACGACTAATTAATTTAACACTATACTAATATGAGATCCTTACTCCACTCACAATATACTCAATAACTTTTATTAAAACCCGTAACGAAGATTCTCAAGAAGAAAATTGAGAGACTTGCAAGGTTGACTATTATTTGACGGAGCAAAATTTTGTATGAATGAAAGAAAATAGTGAAAGAGGAAGGGCCGTACAATTTTATATTTAATATTTCTTTTTTATATGGGGTATTTAAGTCATTTTATTAATATAATTGAATGCTTCTTATATTTTTCTTATAAAACAACATCGTTTTCTTTTAAATATTTTCTCCATATTCTAGCCATGATAGTAGTACAAATTTTCGATGAATAACAAAATCTGCAAGTGTTAACAAAGAAGATGGGGGAGGAGCCGAGGCTGCTCAATGAGTATGTATGTCCAGCACTATATATAGGGCTGAGATGTGGTACAAACCACTAAAAATAAACATTAAATATGCTTTATATATATATAAAATACTAAAAATAAACATTAAATATGCTTATATATATATATATATATATAAAATACTTTTATGATACTCTTTCTTTTATAATTGTACTTTTTCCTAGCAAATGTAAACTATACAAATATCGATTATAAAAATTAGCTCTTCCCATATATATATATATATATATATATATATATAGAGTTTGGCTCAAATAAGAACCATTCTTATCCTAAAACTAAGAACCAGATGAATTAGTTATGAAAGTTGATGAATCCGTTGAGAAAGTTAATGAATTTAAAATTCAGAATTTTTCACCCGGGTTCGAATCCCATGAGGCGAAAATTCTATTTTTGGATTGATAATTTTCCCATCGGATTCATCAACTTTCACTGTGAATTCATCAGTTTTTGGTTCTCACGTTCTCACAATAAAAATGGTTCTCACGTTAACCCTCTCATATATATATATATATATATGACTCGATAATCAATAAGGAGACAAATCCCATGAACTGGACGGCCTTATGCTTGCTTGAAGTACTATTTATGTTAATATAAAATTCATTAGATTTGGTGCATTTGGACTAAATAACATGCTCCCTCCATCTATCAAAAATTTGTATTTAATTCCTTTTTAGAACGTCCATCGAAAGCTTGTATTTTTTATTTTTTTAAAACATCAATTACCTTCAATCTACCATTTATTTATAAAATAACCACACATGGTCCAACTTTTTACTTTCACTACACATTAATAAATTCGTTTATTATCTCTACTCACACGGTATGCTAATTACAATTTATTTACATTCGTGCTACCAAAAAGAATGCAAGTTTTTGCTGGAGGGAGGAAGTATAATAACACAACATTCTTAACCAAAACAAAGAATGACGTCATGTTGCTGACGTTGGGATTTCTAACTTGCAAGGTTGACCACTACTAGAAACACAATCTATTAACTTTTTATATCTAATTTTATCTCGAATCTTATAATTTGATGGTATTAATCCCCTTTAAAAGCTGAGATCAAATTTCATTCTCTCATCTCCAACTAAAAATAATTATTATATCTAACTATATGCTTGTTTGAACAAAAAAAATTATAATGCTAATACATATTCATGACTATAGAGTAAAGACTCAACCAAAATAAGTCAACTAAGAAAGGCCTGATGAGTAGAGACAAAATTGTTGACAGGCACACGAGACCTTCTTTATTTATTTTTCAACCGTTGGAGGTCAGTTTCACACACATTATTGAAATTAAACATATAAATTCTCTTACAAAATATTGGAGAAAATTCTTTAATAAATTTGACCAATCATTTTTTTACTATTCGATATATTATTTTAGGGTGTGAAGTTGTGAACTGAAAGGAGCATAAATTTTCTATTATGATTTCAATTGGATGTAGAATGACAATCATGTAATTAACAAAGGATCCATATATACAAAAGTGATTACAAATTAAAACAATTATTGGATTGAGCGTAAATAACAATTACATATATTATATATATTAAGATTACACATATTATGTCCTTTTTGTTTTCTTTCTTTTTAGAATGTGTGAGGCTAAAATTGCTTGAGTTTTAGGAATTTGAAGGTGGATCTTTCTAATATCCTGAATTAATTAAGTGGATGCACTGGGATTATATATACGACAGAATAATAATAATAATAATAATAATAATAATAATAATAATAATAATAATAATAATAATAATAATAATAATAATAATAATAATAATAATAATAATTTATATTATTAAGTACTTTTGGAGGTTTGGAGTCAATAATATTTAACTTTAAAAAATGTCAAAGTACCCTAACTCCCTTTCTCCCTTGCTCACCCACTTCCAAATTTCAGTACTATCAAATTTGGCAATTTTTTAGTTGAAATTATTACACAAGAGCTAGCGTCTAAAACAATCTATCTAATTCTATTTATTTTTATTTTATTTTAGAAAGGAAACTGTGGCAATTGAATACTAAACCTCTTTATTAAAATAACTTATCTAATTCTAATATCAACGTAATTTTTAGCCATGCTGAACTTGATGCGCTCATTGGAGCGGAATTGATGCGATTTGGTTTTACGAACGAAAAAACTATACCAAAAACTGATGAAGTGACGACCAGAAAATTTTAACTTTTATTTTATTTTTTATTTAACACGTGCACAACTTGCCACAATTACTGTAATTCACACACCTACATACTTTATAGGAGGATAATAAGGGCACTGACGCATTGTGTGTTGAGCTTTATGAGATCATTAGTTGTCACGATCGGGCTTTTGTTAAGGATAGTTAAGTCGGGAAGCCGTAATCAAGGGATGAGAAATAGAAGAGGAGATAGAAATGGGTCACACTTGAATGTGTAAACTAAACCACAATCATGAATTTATAAGAGATAATTCGACATGAATTGGTCAGTCACCAGGATCCGATTGGAATAAGTAAACAACATTAACTCGACTGTGAAATAAAACGAGTATTTAATGGCCAAAATGAATGAGTGTACGCAGCGGATTAGAAAAACATGATACATGTATGAGGACATGCACTACCCCAATAGTCTATCTAATAAATCGACAAAAGCCCGCTCGACATTCCATCTTCACCCATCACTGTTCAACCTGCATATTTAGAAATATATGCAAGACTAAGACGGGAGTACTCAATGAACACTTGCCAAAACTGAATACATGCATATATACCGTAATTTATCATGTTATTTTAACAAGAACACATGGGGTTTTATCTAGAAGGCTCATGCTTACTACGTTGTTTTTGTGAAGCTAAAGTTCGATTGATCAGTCTAAGTTCTCTTGTAGTCTCCACATCTGTAACTGTTGTTGTGTCCGGGAAAGAGGCTTCCTTTAAGAATTTTTCTATGTCTATAATAAACCTTAGTTTCTCATTTAAGAATTCTTCTATGTCTATCAGTAAACCATTTTCTTTGTCTTCTTCTTTTTGTTCTGATTCAAGAAGCAGTAAATTGTTCTTATGAATTATGGAGGTCCCGGTATCATTAAATATTTATGTAGACGATTTTATATACATGGACTGTACTGATGTGAGTTTTAATTTTCTACATTTAGATGAATGTGGGACTACAGTAAAGTTGTACTTACTATAACGAATTATAAGAACTTAACTGTACATGGAATGCTATGTTGTTTATAGAATTCACGGATTTATTGAACTTGGGTAGGAAGATATAGACAAACCTTAATGGTGTGAGTGTGGTTGTTGTTGGATTTTCTATTTGGATGCTCCGCTTGTCGTTTAGCAACTAATGGTCTGGGTTTTAAATTATAAAAGCTCTATATATTTAATGCTCAATGAAGATGGAGTCTTTGTAGGCTGAGAATGAACATTTACCTTCTAAATTTTGAAAATAAGTTATGATCATCTCCACCTTCCTTGAATGAGCTGAGAACATTGTGAGAGTGGGTATGTTGTGATTTATTTTGCCTATTTAGCACTCATAGTACAAAACTAGATAGAGGTGTAGGGATGGTACTTTGATGGTAAGTTGAGGTAGATTGATGGTAAGGGTCAAAAAGATTGGATGGAAATTTGATGAATTTTTTTTGAAAAGTATGATACGACATATATCACGATATATTTCATCCACCTCGTTAACGTTTCTGTAATAATTCTTGATTTCTACTATTTAATTAACTTAATCTTCATTATTTAAAAAATATATATAATGGAACGTCGATTCTCGACCCACTAACTTGTACAAGATAAGTTAAATATCCTATAAAAATACGACTCTGTCATCTTATTTAATTATTCTTAACCGAATACAAAATCCTTAATAGGTCTAATTAATCGATGTAACCGTATTTAATGATGTAAGGTATTACATTCTAAAAATTTCATCCCGAAATTTGTATACCTTAATTAAACAGCTTTGGGTATTTCTCCTTCATCTTGTCCTCGAGCTCCCACCTGGCTTCCTCCTGACCATGATGTAACATGACTTCTACTGAGGTGATTGATTTGTTTCTGAGCTGCTGCACTTTTCGATCCAAAATAGCTTCGGGTCCTTGTTTGTAGCGTAGGCCTGAATTGAGGATCATCTCTTCTTGATAGATCACATGCTTTGGATCAAAACGTATTTTCAGAGTTACAATACATGGAAAACTTTATGGACGATCCTGAAGCTTGGCAGTAACACCAACCTATAAGCTATTGGACCCACTTTTTCTAAAATCTTGTAAGGTCCTAAGAAACAAGGTCTTAGCTTACCCTTGACACGAAATCTGAGTATCCGCGTAAGATTTTGCCTATCTTAGACCTCTTTTATTCTTCCTCTGATCCGTAGGATAATTTCAATCATCTCATTGACGTGTCTAGTCCTACCATTTTTCTTTCACCTACCACATCCCATTAAAGTGATGATTTGTATTTCTTCCCATACAATGCCAAATATGGCGCCATATTGATGGTCGTTTGGTAACTGTTATTGTAGGGAATTCGATCAGCAAGAACACTGATTGCCAGCTTTCACCTCAGTCGATCACGCCTGTTCTCAACATGTCCTCTAGAGTCTGAATCGTCCTCTCCGACTAGCCATCGGTCAGTGGGTGAAAGACAATACTAAAGTTTAATCTCGTGCCTAACTCAATCTGTACACTTATCCATAATCTAGATGTAAATGTTGAATCTCAATTTGATATGATTGACACTAGTCCACCATGCATGCGTACAATCTCACAGACATACAATTGAGCTAACATGTTAGATCCATGAGTGATTGGGATTGGTATAAATATTGTTTGGTTTCATTTTGTGCTTATTCTTGGTATTCTCTTACATGCCATTCTCAAGTGTTTAAATCATCTTATACCGTTGTTTTGATTAGAATTCTTCGCTTCGAGACTTATTTGGTTTGTCTCGATGTTTTGTAGGAAAACGGTATCAAATTGGATAAAGGGTCTGCCAAGGATTAAGTATAATGAAGAGGCGAAAGGGTCCTAATTCGGAGTTCAGACGAGGGAGAACGAGACGAATTGTTGAAGTCGCACACGCCCCATCGCATGGCCGAGCATCCGCGCGCACGCCCGCCAAGACCCAATGCCACCACTCCGAGCGCTGTTCGCAATTTCCCTCGCCAGAGTGAACGCCACCTTCGCGCCTAGCCCGCGCGCCATCCTCCGTGATATGCACGCCGCCCGCCGCCGCCTCTTCGCCACCCGGCCCGGCTCACTCGAGGCGTCGCTCACAATTTTCTCTCGTGCTCAGAGCGCCCGCTCACCCTCCGCCAAGACGCCTCCCCGCCCCCGCCTCCTCCTCCGCCAACTCAACATCCGCTCGACACCTGAGCGCCCACTTGCCTTGAGCCGGCGTTCATTTGTGAGACAGAACACTCCGCTCCTCGCTCGCTCATCCACAACCGGCACTCATTATCCTTATTATAAATATGCGTTAGGTCACAATTTTAAGGGGTTCGGAATTTTGTTTACTTTGACCGTGCCGCTGCAGCTGTTCTTGGAGGATCTTTATCAATTCATTGATCGATAAACATTAAAACATTCAGTAATTGTTTCTCAATTTCTTTCAATTTAATTTACGAATTCTAGCAACGTCTTGAAAGTAATTTATCAATTTATTCTTCCTGTTGTTTTTGATCGATTCTAGTTCTTTAAGCTTTCGATAATCTGAATTCTATGCAAGTGATATTGAAGTTTAATTTCATGTTGAATCGTTCTTTGTCGAATTTCAGCGTTTCATGTTTGATGATCTAGTTTCATTGTTTAGTGATTAGCATCCTATTTCCTTGCTTTCGTAGTTTATCAACGAGGAATTGACAACCCTAATTTGGTTAATTGCTTTAATTTATATTTCATGTTAGCATTTCAATTCTTGTTTTCATCAAAACCCATGTTGGAATTAGAGTGTTAGATTTAATTGCTTTCGTGAGCGACACTAACAATAGCCATTAAATTTTCCTCGAGAGAAGACTAAGGTTAACTTTCCTAATATAACACCTCATTCGATTAGAGTCAATTAAGAGTATACTTTTGATTGAACAAATTTTGCGCCGTTCGGGAAAACTTTAAGCGTATTGTTTGTGTTGATTTTTCGTGTTTTTTCGTTTTATTTTGTTATTCTCCGGTTCGTGTGATCTTTCTTGTTTGAGTGTTGTGTATGCTAGGTCGCCGCATGATCTAAATAGACCGCTTGCTACCCCTTTGGACCACACTCGAAGATAAAAAAAGATCGCTCCTTCCGGCACTGGAGGAGTTTGGTACCACTTCTTTGAGTGGTGATCAGTCAGAGCAGATTATCATAAATCAACCTATTGTTGAGAATACTCCCCCGTTGAGAGAGATGGGTGAGAATGCTCGTGCTTTGCGTGATTTCTATAGGCCGGTGATTGGGGCCGCTACTTCCCCAATTGTTCTTGGACCGGCAGCCCGAGACTATGAGCTTAAGCCGAATCACTTCTCGCTCATGCCTACCTTCCATGGGTTAGCTAGTGAGGATGCCTTGGGGTTTATAAGGGAGTTATGCTCGGTTTTGCAGTCCTTACCGCTGGGAGGACTAAATGAAGATCACCAAGAAGCGTTGTTTCCGTGACACCCCGGCGAAGGATAGGGCAAAGTCGTGGTTTCGCACTTCCTACCAACTCTCTGCAGAACTGGAATGCTGTGGTAGATAAGTTCATGACGAAATACTACCCAAACAAGAAAAGTCAGGAGTTGAGGTCACAGATCATGACCTTTAATCAGACGTCAGACGAGCCATTCCATGAAGCTTGGGAATGGTTCAGGGACTTATTGCAGAAGTGCCCCCACCATGCTTTGCCAGATGAAATTCTCTACCAATTCTTCTATGACGGATTAACTCAGAGCTTTCAGTATATGGTGGACAACGCTGCAGGTGGAGACATTGGTTCTCGGACGGCATTGGATATCGTCGATATTTTTGAAGCCATGGTCGCTACTCACACATGAAGTCCATCGTGGTGGAGAGCAAGGCACATGCCGTGAACCCTTCGACGATATGAATAAACAAGTGGCGAGTTGATGAGGAAGTACAAGAGTCAAGTTGAGAAAACACGATCCACCAAACCCCAACACGAGGAATTCATAGAACCTTGTGGTATCGCAACGAACCCGCATAACGCTGATACGCGCCCGTGACGGGAGAGCTTACTCATGAAGGCGAAGCGAAGCCTATGCGATGCAAGGTTTCCAACTCGACAACATTTCGAGCCTAATCGACAGCAGTTTGGCTCGGGGTGGAGAATCAACCCATCGGGTGGAGAAATCAGTCAAGGGCATAATTCAAATCGAGTGCCCCATACCAAGACCTCCACGGAATAGCCAAAGAAGAGACAATACCAGAAGAATAAATGACCACAACAGCAGCAGTTCTCGCAAAGAAGAATACCCGCAGCAGCAGCAGCAGTATCAACGGGCACCTCCACCACCACCTCAGAGATCCTCTTTTGAGGATACGATCATCCACAGAATGGACGCTTTAAAAAATCTACAAACAAGTGTTTGGAGACGCAAGTTGGACAGATTGCTAGCTCGCTGAACGAGCTTTTGCAACAAGTAGCAACGGGGAAACTTCCTATCCAACCCCATCAGGCTCAGGCTGTCACTATTCTGAGGAGTGGTCGGGTGATTGAGAATAAGGTGGGAGAGACATCTGAGAAGCAGATGAAATCTCAAGAGGGGGAGAATGAGAAAAATGATGAGGTCAAATTGCATAAGGCAGCAAAACCTTATACTCTACCGATACCTTTCCCACACCGGCTAAAAAATGAGAAGCAAGACTAGCAATTCAACGAGTTCTACAAACTCCTGTCCAAGGTGAATGTCAATTTGCCTCTGTTGGATGTGATCAGAAATGTGCCGGTCTATGTCAAGTTTTTCAAGGAGCTGGCCTCTAAGAAAAGAAGGTTTGGAGAGTACGAGAAAGTCGTGGTCTCCGAGGTGGCTAATTCCATCCTGCAGCACCAGTTGCCTCCCAAACTCCGGGATCCAGGTAGTTTTATCATTAAAATTGCTTTAGGTAATGGTAAGGAAGCTTCTGGCATGCTTGATTTGGGAGCCGGTATAAATTTGATGCCTTATTCAATTTTCAAACAATTAGAATTAGGCGAACTTAAACCCACTCGCATGTGTCTACAACTAGCCGATAGGTCCGTCAGATATCCGAAGGGTATTATTGAGGACATTTTAGTCAAGGTGGGTGGGTTGATAGTTCATGTTGACTTTGTTGTTTTGGAAATTGGTGAGGTTAGGGAAGATGGGAAAGAGCACACACTGTTATTGGGGAGGCCATTCATGGCCACAACCAACACACTTATTGATGTTAAAAGTGGCACTTTAAAAATGACCGCGCTTGGTGAAAGTGTCTCTTTCTCTGTTAGGGACGATGTGATGTTTCCTCAGTAAATTCGCTGATGATTGTGCTTTCATTGATGCTATTGATCCTTGGCCGAGAATGTGTTGTTGCGGGAGCATAGCCTCGAGGAAGTTTTGCGAGGATCGGCCGACGAGGAAGAGTGGGCACTGAGTTGCTAACATGCCAAAGCCCACTCTAGAAATGAAGAACTGCCGAATCACCAAGTATGTATTCTTGGAGGAAGGTAATGAAAAGCCGAATCATCTCCACTGAGCCAAGTGTTGAGGAAGAAGCATTTTCGGTTTGAGAAAGAATAAGTCGGCCTTTGGGTGGAGTCTAGCCGACATCAAGGGATCAATCCAGTGACATGCATGCATCGTATCATGCTTGAGGATGGAGTGAAGCCGGTGATTGATGCCCAGAGGAGGTTGAACCCGATTCTTAATGAAGTGGTGAAGAAGGAGATTTTGAAGCTCCTTATGGAAGGACTTATCTACCCTATCTCGGACAGCGAGTGGGTTAGCCCTGTACATGTGGTGCCCAAGAAGGGAGGCATCACAGTGGTGTAGAATGAGAAAGGAGAGATGGTGCCTACAAGGGCTACTACCGGTCGGCATATGTGCATCGACTACCGGAAGTTGAATGCCGCAACGAAAAAGGACCATTTCCCTCTCCCTTTTATTGATCAAATGCTTGATACATTAGCCGGACATGAATATTTTTATTTTCTTGATAGTTTATCTGGTTACTATCAGGTCGCTATTGCTCCAGAGGATCAGGCCAAGACGGCGTTTACAAGCCCTTTTGGTACTTATGCCTACCGACGGATGCCTTTTGGCCTGTGTAATGCACCAGGCACCTTTCAGCGGTGCATGATGTCAATTTTTTCCGAGATGATTGGAGATTTCCTTGAGGTATTTATGGATGATTTTTCAGTTTTTGGATCTTCTTTTCATGATTGCCTAGATAAGATTGATCGTGTGCTTAAACGTTGTGTGGAGAGCAATCTCACTCTTAGTTGGGAAAAGAGTCACTTTATGGTAAAAAGTGGGATTGTATTGGGGCATATTGTGTCTAGAAATGGCATTGAGGTTGACAAGGCTAAAGTGGATGTAATTGAAAAATTACCTCCACCAGTTGATGTTAAGGGCATTAGAAGTTTTTTAGGACATGCGGGTTTTTACCGTAGGTTTATAAAAGATTTCTCTAAGATAAGACAACCTTTGTGCCATCTACTTGCTCAAGATGTTCTATTCAAGTTTGATGATAAATGTTTGCATGCTTTCAATTTACTTAAGGAGAAATTGACTACTGCTCCTGTTGTTGTTGCCCCAAATTGGTCACTACCTTTTGAAATAATGTGTGATGCTAGCAATGTGGCCGTGGGAGCTGTTTTAGGTCAACGTGTGGATAAAATGTTACGTGTGATTTATTATGCTAGCTTAACTTTAAGTTCTGCTCAAGTGAATTACACAACTACTGAAAAGGAGTTGTTTGTTGTTATCTTTGCTTTGGATAAGTTTCGTGCTTATATCATTGGTTCTAAAGTAGTTGTTCACAGTGATCATGCTGCCTTAAGATATCTGTTGACTAAATCCCAGGCTAAACCTAGATTAATTCGTTGGGTTCTTCTTCTGCAAGAGTTTGATCTAGAAATAATAGACAGGAAAGGTAGTGACAATGGCTAAGTCGACCATTTGTCTCGCCTCGAGTCCCCATTTTTTTACCGCACAAGAGAGTCTTGTCGAGTCCTATCCTTTTGAGCATGCTTTGAAATCAATCCATCACCTTGGTATGCCGATATTGTTAATTACTTGGTTTGTGGCTCTCGAGACTGATTTGACTTCCCAAGAGAGTAAGAGATTTCTTAGTGTACGCAGAATTATTTTTGGGATGATCCATTTCTTTTCAAGCTTGGAAAGGACGAGGTGGTTAGAAGATGCATCCCTGAAGATGAGCAAGGTCAAGTTCTAAGATTGTGTCATGAGGCCCACTGCGGAGGACATTTTGGTGGGCGCAAGACAGCTTTTAAAGTGCTGCAGAGTGGTCTCTTTTGGCAAACTCTTTTCAAGGACGCCCACTCCTTCTACCTCTCATGTGACAGATGCCAACGAGTGGGCAATGTGGGGAGAAGAAATGAGATGCCACTGAACAATATTCTTGTCGTTAAAATTTTTGACGTATGGGGTATTGATTTTATGGGACCTTTCCCAAAGTCCAATGGATTTGAATACATTTTACTTGCTGTAGATTATGTGTCCAAGTGGGTAGAAGCAATTCCCACGCGGACTAGTGATGCTAATGTTGTCTTGAAGTTTGTGCAGGAGAACATTCTTTGCAGGTTTGGTTTCCCCAAGGCGATCATTAGTGATGGGGAGCATTTCGTAATAAGTTGTTCAAGAAGCTCATGGAGAAGAATGGCATCACCCACAAGGTGGCCACGCTATATCATCCACAAACTTCAGGACAGGCTGAGACAAGCAACAAGCAGATCAAGAGTGTGCTCGAGAAGACGGTCCAACCATCCAGGAAGGACTAGTTAATGAAGTTGAATGCTGCACTTTGGGCATACCGTACTGCGTTCAAGAGCATTTTGGGAATGAGTCCTTATAGGCTTGTTTATGGAAAGGCGTGTCATTTACCCGCTGAGATTGAACACAAAGCTTTTGGGCAATAAAGGCCATGAATCTCGACATCACGTAGCGAGCAATGGCGAGCTTTCGGATGACCGAACTTGAAGAACTAAGGACTAAGCATATGAGAATGCCCGTATTTACAAGGACAAAGTTAAGCGGATTCATGATCGCGAATAGTTCGAAAGGAGTTAAGGCCGGAATGAAGGTGTTACTATTTCGCCTCTCTCGAACTTTTCCCTGGAAGCTCAACTCCGGTGGAGTGGTCCCTATTTTGTTGAGGAGGTATTTTCCCATGGAGCGTTTTGCTTGCGATCCTAACACCAACGGATCATTTATCGTGAACGGTCACGAGTGAAACCATACTTTGATCGAGAGGAGTTAGAAGAAGTGGAGGCGCTTTTGCTCATCGACCTCGTAATCTTTGATCTCATTATGTCGTGCTCACGACGTTAAATATGAGTACTACGTGGAAGTTTATCCACAATTTACATTATCTTTCTTTATCTTTATCTTTTCTTTTGCTTTATTTCTCATCTTTTTGATCTTTCTTTTCTTTGTTTTGGTTCAGTGTGGAGTTTAAGCTAACCGAGGTTGGGATTGGCATTCAATTATGTACGCTTGCTCTTCATAATCGGCTCGAAGTGGTCCAAATGTCATGAGTAATACTGAAGCTATCCACAACCGAGTTTAAAGCGCAGCCAGCCAAGAGTTGGTTTTCACAATCTGGCGCCGCTCGAACCAACCAAGTGTAAAGTGTATCTATTCACGCTGGCGCCAAGATAAACGAGCGTCAAGAATTGGATGAATATTTCTACGACTTGCGCCAATGCAAGCCGCCAACCCCAGGAAGAAGGACCTCCAAACCGGCATTTGAACCAAGCCGGTGCTCATTTATATATATATATAAAAAACGACATTCAAATTTCGAACCGGCTACCTCTCGAACCGACCCTATATTAGGGCACCATTGCCCTATTGATATTTCTTCCAAAAGTCTCAGTGCCGCTCTTACCATCCTCTCTCATATCTTTTCCACTGCCGCCCAGCCGGCGCGAACCATCGGCCTGTTCCTACGCGCAGATCCGCTCGCTAGCGCACTCAGACGCCTGCTCGTCTACATCAGCCCAGCCTCGAGCCCCACTCGCCGTCCCTAGCTCCCACCGCACTTGAGTTTCAGTGTCTGCTCACCGCCTCGCCAACAAGACGTGCCACTCCCGCCACGCTCTCACCGCGCGCTTCCACAACCGAAGCTCGCCCAGGCGCCGCCCACCGCTTTCCTCACCGGCGTTATACTCGCGCTTCGTTCCTCGCTTTTGCTCTCTCGCCTTGCCGCCACCACTCGGCCAGAAGCGTCTGCTCACACAAGACGCGCTCACGATCCTGCTCCGGCCCGGCTGCGTTTCAGCGTCCGCTCGCCTCTCGCTCGCCAGCACTTAGCCCGCGTGCAGGCGCGCATCCATCCGCCTCGCTTAGCGCGTCTTTCTCTCATCGCCGAACTCCCACACATCCACACGCGATCAGTCGGCGCTAGCTCACAGCGCGCATCCGCACTTCTCAACCAGCGTTCATCGCCAAGCACGCGCTGCCCCTCCGGATTTCTCGCCCAGCACGCATCCTTCCCAAGCGATCGCACGCGCCGCCTTGCCCGCACGCTCGACCGCTTTTCTTTCTCGCTAGACTCATCCCAAGGTGCTCGATGTACCACTCATAAAGCACAGAGCCCTCTCCGGACATCTCTTAAGCATGGTTCGTACAAAAAATCCCCTCACCTACTTGGCGAAACGCGCAAGAACAGATGCAGATGCTTCAGGATCCAATGAACAGCCCGATGATTTGCGGGAGAACTACAATGCCCCGTTCGCTATTTATTCGCCCCAAGAAGGTATCTTCTTCTCTGTTATTCATTCTAAGGATATCACCACCCAATGCTCTATGATTGGACTATTTTAGCTTCATTGGGTGTTGATGCAAATGTGAAAAGATACTTCAAATTGTGGGGTCTGCTTGGTTTGGCAACTAGGGAACCGGAAGATGGTTTTAAGAATATTCTTAGGGAATTTTGTACGACGCTCGAGACCAGTGAAAATTTTAAATGCACATCGTAGGTTGGGGAGGCTAGATATGCTATTACTCCTAAGGTTATGTGTGATGTTTTGGGTTTTCATGTTAGTGGTTTTTCTGATGTACCAAGGGATTTTCCTCTTGTTCAAACATGGAGAATTTTAACTGGTTTTGATAATTGGTCATCAGCAGGAACTTCTAGTGCCTTTATTAAGGACCTTGCTTTGGTTATCGCCCATAAGTTCGTTGCATACAACCTAACAGGGAAAGAGCAGGCCAATAAAGTGAGTGCTCATGAACTTTTCTTCTTGTGGTGTGCTGTGAATGACAAGAAGATTTGTGCAACACCGTTCTTATGGCGGCGATTTGAGTATATGAGGCAGCACCGTAAGGCAAAACTCTCTTTGAGCCAATACCCTTTTATTCTAGCCAAGTTCTTTGTGGGAATAACTCGAGAAGATAGTCCTATTTCGGGCTCAGGTGTCATTGAGAATCTTCCCATCACTTTCGGTGATTTTCGGTTGATCGCTTCTAACCCTAAGAACATTGCTTCCTTATGAAGCACGCTGCATCGCCCAAGAGTATATCATGATTAGCGTAACCAGACGTCGGGTCTCTTGTCGGTACAGCTACCCGATGGATGAAGATATCCCGAGGATCGTGCCATAGAAGAAGGAGGCGTGATGCCCAAGTTATGTGAATTTAATTATTATGTGGCATATGGGCCACGTTTTGTATCAAGATTTTCGCAAAGATTTTAGGCTTGATTATCTAGAGTCCTAGTCTATTAAAATTTCTTTGTAAATTAGAGTTCTACTTTGATTAGGAGTCCTTCTTTGATAAGGATTAGACTTCGCCAGCCTATATAAAGCGTCAGAAGATACGAAAATATTGACTTTTGATTGATCAATAAATGTGAGTTTTATTCTCTCTTCATTAGCTCTTGAATTTTCTTGTGTTTGCTAAGGAATTCAATTATCGACGATCGACGAGACATTCATCCCTCGCTCGTGTGTCATTCATCGCCCCGAGTTGTTTGCGTCAACTATCTAGTTGGGGTATAGGCGAAATCCGACCTATATCACTCGGAGGTTAGATTCGAGAGGTTTTGGGATATTCCATCTTGTTCGCTCTTCCGTTCAGGTCGATAGATCCTTCGCACCGGCGAGGATCGTATCATTTGGTATCGAGCCGACCTTCCGTTGGTCGGTGTCTCATGTGGTTCGCGGATCGCCGATCGAGGCGATCGGGTCTTATGGGGCGGGATGATCGTCCCACATTTCCGCGGAGGTTTATCCTGGCTGGATATAAGGTCGATTCCACATTTGGTATCTTCGAGGGCTAGTGAATTGAAGTGGGTGAGTCCGTTTGATATAGGTGACGACTGGATTTGAGGACAAATCCTTTTCAAGAGAAGAATGATGCAGCCCAAGTTTTGTGAATTTAATTATTATATGGCATATGGGCCACGTTTTGTATCAAGATTTCTGAGTATTTTTAGCTTGATTATCTAGAGTCCTAGTTTATTAAAACTTCTTTTGTAAATTAGAGTTCTACTTTGATTAGAGTCCTTCTTTGATAAGGATTAGACTTCGCTTTTTAGCCTATATAAAGGCTTGTAAGCATACTAAAATATTCAGATTTTGATTTACTTAATATATGTGAGTTTTATTCTCTTCATTAGCTCTTAAATTTTCTTGCATTTGCAAAGAAATTAAATTATCGACGATCGACGAGACATCCATCCCTCGCTCGTGTGTCATTCACGTCCCCAAGTTGTCGCGTCAACTATCTAGTCAGTATAAGTAAATATCGACCTATATCACTGGTGGTTAGATTCGAGGTTTTGGGATATTCCATCTTGTTCGCTCTTCCGTCACAGGTCGATAGATCCTTCGCATCCCGAGGATCGTATCATTTGGTATCGAGCCGACCTTCCACTGGTCGGTGTCTCATAGGTTCGCGATCGCCGATCGAGGCGATCGGGTCTTATGGGGTGGGGATGATCGTCCCACATCGTCCACTTGAGGCTTATCCTGGTCGGATATAAGGCGGGTATCCTTCGGTTGAACTAATGTACAAGAAGAATTTGAACCGCTTGATATAGGTGACGACTGATTTGAGGACAAACCTTTTCAAGAGAAGAGAATGATGCAACCCAAGTTATGTGAATTTAATTATTATGTGGCATATGGGCCACGCTTTTGTATCAAGATTTTCGCAGATTTTTAGGCTTGATTATCTAGAGTCCTAGTCTATTAAAATTTCTTTGTAAATTAGAGTTCTACTGATTAGAGTCCTTCTTTGATAAGGATTAGACTTCGCCACCTATATAAAGGCTTGTAAGCATACTGAAAATATTCACTTTTGATTGATCAATAAATGTGAGTTTTATTCTCTTCATTAGCTCTTGAATTTTCTTGTGTTTGCCAAGGAATTCAATTATCGACGATCGATGAGACATTCATCCCTCGCTCGTGTGTCATTCATCGCCCCGAGTTGTCGCCAACTATCTAGTCAGTATAGGCTAAATACCGACCTATATCACTCGAGGTTAGATTCTGAGGTTTTGGGATATTCCATCTTGTTCGCTCTTCCGTTCGCGTCTTGATAGATTCTTTGTACCAGCGAGGATCGTATCAAGGCGGGACCTCATGACACGCCCCTCCTGGCTTTCCCCTTCTCCCATCAGCCCCACGGCGATGCCTTCAATGGTCTTAGGGCTCATTTTGATTCCGGTTTGGCGGCCAGTGAGCCACTTCACAAGCGATTTGGGGACTTTAGCTCCTCCTGGAATCAGAACTTTGGGGAGTATAGGCAGCAGATGGGTCAGCAATTCACAAATTTTAATCAATCAATGACCCAGGGTTTTGGAGAGTTCCGTGATGAGGTATTTCAACGTCTAGACACCCAATCTCGCCAGTTCAACGACTTCAGTCAATCTTCACAGCAGGCGTTTGGGGATTTCTGTCAAGATGTTTACCGGCGATTAGACACCCATGAGCAGCATTTGGCTGACCTTCAAGCCCAGTGGGACGCTTGGTCCCTATCCCACACCGCCTATCCACCGCCACCACCGCCGGACCAACAGTGATGCTTCATTGTTGGAGAGTATGTATATATTTTTTTATTTTATTTTCTTTTCTCATGTCCTTGTTTCGTGGTTATTTTCCTTTCCTATTGTGGTGTGTTTTTCTTGGCTTTCTGGTGTTTCTTTGCAGCCTATTCTTGGGACTCGATCTCCGAATCGACATTCTTCTCGCCATCTATTCTCGTGGAAGTCTCATCCTCTATCGCCTCTTTTTGTTGTTAATGTTTAGAGCTACGAGGACGGCCTTCGATTTTATGTGGGGTGGAGTTGTTGATTATTTGTCGTGCTCGCTTATGTGCATGATTGGCAACATGGTCTATGTCATTTGACCTCTTGAACTCAAGTTTTGTCTATGCGAATAAGTTAGATTGTGATTTGTGCACCGAACTCGTGGTATTGGTCAAACCTCGATGTATTCTCGCTTATCTTGTTGTTAAGTTATTGAAGTGCAATGTGAATTGACGAGGTTGTGAGAATTAATCTTAAATCAAGGGTTATTGATGTGATTTGTCCGACTAATGTTAGGGGTAGTGTTAACAGTGTGGTTGCTTTATATACTTGTTTCATTATTAAAAAATGTGAAAAGAGGAGAAAACTCCAATTAATTGTTGAGATTGTATAAATGGAGGATGAGATTCGCCTCTTCTCGAATTGAGAAATGGGCATGGGAAACCACGATAGGAGACTCGAGTTCATCGAGACTTCACCTTCGAACATTGTTCCAAAATCATAATACTTTCAGGTTCTCAAAAGAAACTTGTTGCTAAAGGTAATCATTTTAGTTAATTCACCCCTAACGGAGAGTTGGGTCCGAGCAAAATAATCTTCTTGTTTATTCGACATTCTCACAATCTTAGATTTGTTTCAAATTAACTTTGATTATGTATTCATCATGTTTGGGGAATTGCAAAAGAGGTTTGATTGATTCGATTAAGAGTTAAGTCGCATGAGTTATTCTTCTACTCTTGCTTGTGTGGACTTTGCTTGAAGACAAGCAAATGAATAAGTGTGGGGGAGTTGTTTGGTTTCATTTTGTGCTTATTCTTGGTATTCTTTTACATGCCATTCTCAGTGTTTCGTCTGTCTTATACCGTTGTTTTGATTAGAATTCTTCGTTTCGGACTTATTTTGTTTGTCTCGATGTTTTGTAGGAAAACGGTATCAAATTGGATAAAATGGGTCTACCAAGGATTAAGTATAATGAAGAGCTTTTTCGATAGGAGTCCGTAGGTGAGAACGGGTCCTAATTCAGAGTTCAGATGAGGGAGAACGAGACAAATTGTTGAAGTCGCGCATGGCCCGCCGCACGGCCCAAAGATCCGCGCAAGATGCTCACAAGACCCGCCGGCTCACTCGAGCGTTAGCAATTTCCTCGTGCGCCAGAGTGAGTGCTCGCCACCTTCCGCGCTTAGCCCAGCCCGCCGCGCCGCCACGGTTGGCCGGCTCACTCGGAGCTGCTCGAATTTCCTCGGCGCAGAGTGAAGCGCCCGCCACCTCGCGTGCGCATGCTCCGCGCGCCCGCTCTCCCTCCACGCACGCACGCCCGCGCCCGCCAAGATCCGCCGACACCGAGCGCCCGCTGCTTTAAGCCGACGCTCATTTGTGAGATGTAACACTCCGCCTCGCCGCATTCATCCACAACCGGCGCCATTATCCTTATTATAAATAGCGCTAGGTCATAATTTTAAGGGTTCAGAATTTTGTTTACTTTGACTGCGTCGCTGCAGTGTTTTGGAGGATCTTTATCAATTCATTGATCGATAAACATTAAAACATTCAGTAATTGTTTCTCAATTTCTTTCAATTTAATTTACGAATTCTAGCAACGTCTTGTGTTATTTGGATTGAAAGTAATTTATCAATTTATTCTTCCTGTTGTTCTTGATCGATTCTAGTTCTTTCAGCTTTCGATAATCTGAATTCTATGCAAGTGATATTGAAGTTTAATTTCATGTTGAATCGTTCTTTGTCGAATTTCATCGTTTCTTGTTTGATGATCTAGTTTCATTGTTTAGTGATTAGCTTCCTATTTCCTTGCTTTCGTAGTTTATCAACGAGGAATTGACAACTCCTAATTTGGTTAATTGCTTTAATTTATATTTCATGTTAGCATTTCAATTCTTGTTTTCATCAAAAACCCATGTTGGAATTAGAGTGTTAGGATTTAATTGCTTTCTGTGAGCGACACGAACAATAGCCCTGTTAAGTTTTCCTTGAGAGACGACTAGGGTTAACTTTCCCTACTATAACACCTCATTCGATTAGGAGTCAATTAAGAGTATACTTTTGATTGAACAAATATGCGTATTTTGTGAGACGATCTACTATCACCCAAATGGCAGTGTTTTCCATCTTCGACTTGGGTAGGCCCATCACAAAATCCATTACGATGTGCTCCCACTTTCATTCTGGAATTTCTAGAGGCTCAACTTTCCATAGGATCGTTGGTGTAAAGTTTTCACTTATTGGCATGCTAGGCATCTCTCAACAAATGAAGTTGTATCTCTTTTCATGCCATCCCACCAGAACTTTTTCTTCAAATCTTGATACATCTTTTTCCTTCTTGGGTGGGCTGTGTAAGGTGTTTCATGAACTTCGCCCATGAACTCATTTTTGAGTTCTTAATTGTGTGGAATGCACAGTCTGTTCTCAAACATGATGGCGTTGTCTGAGGCTTCGTGATAACCTCCAGGATTATCTGTCCTTATTTTCAACGAATCTTCTCTAAGATTTTTTCTTATCTCTGCGCGCTTATGATTCACCCTCTTAGGTCAGACGTTGCTACCATCGTGGTAACAATTCTTTCGACTGACCTTTGTGGTTGCACTACTTCCAAGTTCATCATTTGGAACTCCTTTAAGAGTTACTCTTCTTGAGTAAGGAGAAGTCCTAATTTAGAGTGAGTGTTACGACTCAAGACGCCACCAACGATTAATTTTACCCGAGTGGTAGTTTATACCACAATAGCAATTCTTTACCGTTCGAACCATCTCAATATTGAGATCCTTTGTTCAAATAAGTATTTGAGACTTTTATGATTTGTAAATATCTCACACCGAACTCCATAGAGATTGTGTCTTCAAATTTTTAAGACGTGTACCATTGCTGCTAATTCCAGATCGTGTGTAGGGTAATTCAACTCATGTGGTCTAAGTTGTCATGATGCATAGACTATCACTCTCTCTTCTTGCATTAGCACGCAACCTAGCCCATTTTTGGAGCATCCGATAGATCGTGATATTTCTTGTCATTCTTGAAATAGTTAGCACCGGTGAGGTGGTTAGTCCCTTCTTGAGTTCTTGGAAGCTTTTCTCACATTCATTGATCCACGTGTATCTGACTCTCTTCCTAAGTAATTATGTCATCGGCTTTGTTATTTTGGAGAATCCTTCGATGAATCTCTTATAGTAGCCTTTTAATCCTAAAAAGCTTTCGATTTCATTGGGATTAGTGGACAACTTCCACTCATGTACTGCCTGCACTTTTTCAGGGTCCACCTTAATCACTTTGGATAACACAATGTCCCAAGAAACATGACCTCACTGAGCCAAAATTCGTATTTGCTAAATTTGGCATAAAACTGCTCTTTTCTCAAAGTTCCTAGGATGACTCTTAGGCGTTGGAATAGATGAGAACACTAACTATGAAAATAAAGATAAATTTATCTAAGTATGCGTAATATACTCGATTCATGAGATCCATGAACACTGCAGGTGCATTAGTCAATCGGAAAGGCACAACTACAAACTCGTAATGACCATACCTAGTTCGAAAAGTTATCTTGGGTACATCTTCTATTCAGATCTTCAGTTGATGGTACCCAAACCTCAGATCTATCTTTGAGAATACACTTTCTCTCTTAAGTTGATCAAACAAATAGTCTATCCTTGGTAGGGGATATTTGTTTTTGAGTGTCAACTTGTTTTCTGTAGTCTATACACATTCTCAATGTGCCATCATTCTTATCCACGAAGAGCACAAGTGCTCCCCATAGAGAGACACTAGGTCTGATAAAACCTAATTCTAAAAGCTTTTGGAGTTATATCTTGAGTTTTTCTTGTTCCTTCGGAGCTATTCTGTAAGGTGCTTTTTATACCAATGATGATCCGGATTCCAAGGCGATGGTAAATTTCACTTGTATGTCTGGCGGTAGTCCTAGTAGTACTTCGAGCACAACATCTTGATAATCCCACACGACTACTATGTCTTCAATTTTCTTCTCGATTGCAGCTTCTCCGTTCAGGTAAACAATCTAAGCCTAACAGTCTTTCCCCATCATCTTCATTGCTTGCAGAACAGAGATGATGGTATTTTTCCTGCCCATACTAACTCTATGAAAGCTTGTTGGTTCATTCCTTAGGGGTTGGAGATAAATTTATCTTTCGTTGTAAAGGATAGTGGCATAGTTGTTAGCTAGCCAATCCATTCCTAAGATTATGTCGACGTCACATATTAACATAATCATTAGATTGTTTGCTAAGCCTTATGATCTCAGAAGACTAGTTCAAGGTTTGAGCAAACGTATGTGGTTTCCACGATTTCTCCTACTGATGAAGATACTTTCATCTTAGTGTCAGCCCGTTCAATTGTGAGTTCTAAGGTGTATGGAGTATATATAGATGAATATGAGGCACACGTATCAAATAGAATTATCATAGGTATGTCAAAGAGTTTGCCCATACTTTCCAGGTTTCCCGGGTGCTTCTTGGGCTGCTTCTGTTTCATAACGTATGCCCTAGTTTGTTGTGGTTGTCTCTATTGTTGACGTTGTTTCTATTGTGGTGGTGGTTGTGTTTGCATTGCTTGTATATTTTGTTCTTGGGCTGGTGGATTCGGCCTTGCACCTATCTCATGCTGCTTGGTAGGGCAGTGTTTTGCATAATTACCCATCTTCTCGTATATGTAACAACCATCATCGCCACTTTGCGTAATCCACCATGCATCCTATTACACTTTGGACATGGGAGTGGCTGGTAACCTGTTTTCCAATGCCCCAATGTTGATATGGTTGTTCCTGCCATGGTTTTTTCTCACTTTGTCCATTATTGTTGTCCTATTTGAGTTTTCATTTGAAACTCTATGACTGTGGCTGTGGGGGTGTTGGAGCTGGAACAATTACTCGTTTTTTCCCTGATATTGCCCTTTCTATATCTAGGGCTCTGCTGAGAGACTCAATATAGGACAACCCACCATGGCTCGCTAATGCCATCATAATCTCTTGCCTTGGATTGGTATAAAATATTTCAGCTATTTTCTCGTCCATGTCCACCTGATGTGGAGCATACCTCGACATGTCACAAAATACCCTTTCGTATTCTCACATCACATATTTCCCCGCCCAAGTCAGAGAACCTTGTCTCCTTCTTATTGCGATAACTCTTGGGAATGTACTTGTCGTACATTCCTACCTTGAATTGCTCCCAGGTGAATTCTCTAGCTGATCAGGCGTCATTATCTTCCTTTGTGCTTTCCACCAGAAGTCAGCTGGTCCGATCAGCTGGAATGCCACGTAACTGAGGCGTTCTTTCTCAATACAGTGCAACAAATCGAAGATGAACTCTAGATCTCACACTCACGCCTCGGCTTCGGTTGGGTCTCCAACCCCATTAAAGACATGTGGGTTCTGCGTAGGAATAGCTCATCGATTCTACGCTCCGGTGGTAGAGGTGGTGGGGGTGTTGCTCATCGTTCCCCTATTGAAAATCTTGGTGCACCTCGAGGGTTCCTCCCTCTTCCTCTAGGTCGTCCCCTTGGCGGCATTATGTTAGATTAACAAGTTATGTCATCAATACATTCGAAAATGGTATAACGTATAATAATCATAATCTGTTATCCATTTCTTAATTTCATCATCACAAATGTTATATTTAATTCTTCTTATTAAGCAAAACTTATAAATAATCAACAGATTTCAACTATTGCAAAAGACCATTTGGTCGCCATATACTAATAAAAAAATGTCTCATTGAGGACTTTGTACATATCAAGTCTCAAAAGATGTATTATCCAAGTACATGACATGATGCTCTATCAATAAGTCTTAGCATCACAAACAGTTAATTTCGGTTCAATTTGGTTGGTTTTTAGGGGTTTGATTTGGTTTTGTTCACCCCTAGTTTTAAGTTATAAAAGCTCTGGAAATTTAATGCTCAATGAAGATGGAATCTTTGTAGGCTAAGAATGAACATTTACCTTCTAAATTTTGGAAAGAATTTCTTATTCTCTCCCACCCAGCTTGAATGAGCCGAGAAAGTACGCTGAGAATGAACATTTACCTTCTAAATTTTGAAAAGGATTTTTTATCCTCTCCCACCCCCCTTGAATGAGCCGAGAACATTGTGAGGGTGGGCGTGTTGTGATTTATTTTGCTGGTTTGCTCTCATAGTAAAAAACTAGGTAGAGGTGTAAGGATGATATTTTGCTGATAAGTGAGGTAGATTGATGGTAAGGGTTAAAAAGGTTGGATGGAAAGTTGATGGGTTTTTTTTAAAAATATGATACGGCATATATCGCGATATATTTCATCCGGCTCTTTAATGTTTCTATAATAATTCTGGATTTCTACTGTTTAATTAACTTGATCTTCATCATTTTTAAATATATATATAACGGAACGTTGATTCTCGACCCACTAACTTGTACTCCATATGTTCCATTATTATTGGCTCGTTTTTTTTTTTTGGGTTGTCCCATTAGTTGGCTCGTTTCCAAATAAGGAAATAATTTTACACTAAAAAGTATCTCGAATTTCGTACCACCCATTACTTTACACACAAAACACAACTTTTCTTAATCTACGTGTAAAAAAGAAAGGAACCTAATGAATAATTTTTTCCTCTAAACAAAATGTTGTACTTTCAGATTTGATTATGTAATGAATAATTTTTTCCTCTAAAAAAAGTTCAATTATGACAAGGCTCCCTGCAAAATATTATAAGGACAAACTTAACCTCTTCCCTAAGATTAAAAATAAAAACTTGGATATGATGCACATCACATATTGTAAAATCTAAACATCCAAGAAGACTTTGCTCTTACAAGATATGACACACGTGATTACGTTGTCTAAATCATTTCAGCATTTTCGGATTTGTTTTCAAGCATATGGAGATGGAAAAAGAAAGGAATTGTCAAACTTAATTAATTTATGACAGATCTAGTACAGCTCTTTTCATTTTCTTTATTGGCGAGATGCACCATTTTTAAATGTCTGCAATAATGTGGACGGAAATATTAAATTTTAAATATATAAAAAAGTTCAATAATAATTATATATCTGTTTTCACACTTACACATATAATGATGACATAAGCAATCCAATTATTTATGACCACAGCATCATTGTGTAAGCCAATTATTAGATTTATTGTGTCATATGCTAAGACATTAAAATAATTAAGTGAATTTAATCATAGCGATTCAAGACAAGAATTCCGAGCTTTGATTCATTAATTTGCTTAAAGCTTCCTGATTGTTTTCACCAAACTCAGAACTAAAAAGAATAATCTTTGGTGTTCCATATCATTTGCTTAATTGCTTAGTTTAATATGTTTTATTTCGTGGATCATGAAATTGTTATTTCTTTCATGTCATTATGTAAATTTTCGAACGCAGTTTACCTCTGAAATGGGGATTGTTATAAAAGGGAAACAATAAAAAGAATATAGGGCAAAGTGCATACAAAGGTCCCTAAACTATTAGCTATGTTTTATCCTAATAAGTCCTATTACAATTCTATAAAAGTGAGTATTCCTACAAATTTTGACAAATCTGCAGTCCTTACTTATATTAAATTATGAGGATAGTTTAGTAATTTAATATATATATATATATATATATATATATAGAGAGAGAGAGAGAGAGAGAGAGAGAGAGAGAGATTTTATTTATTTTGATATAAAAAGAATTTTTAATATTTATTCATTTTAAGTTTACGATAGAATTTCTTTATTTATATAAAATAAATCTATATATATAGAAGAGCCAAAATTATCAAATGATGGAAAAGTTGCCCCATTTTGCAACTATATTACTACAAGACAAGATATGCTTCCCCCCGATTTCTTAAAAACTTAAATCACTTCTACCAATTAAGGTGTTTTCAAGAAACATATTCGATTATTAACGAAAATTTTGCCCATATGTAGTATTTTACAGCATATATAAGAAATATACTAAATAAAGAATTTGTAATTGCTGTTTTGCATACACATAAAAACATTAGAGAATTACTCGTCTCTGACAATATTTATTGGAATTGTAAACAGAAATATATTGTATTTAATTTGATATACAAACTTACATCAAAATACATTTATGGGGTTGTTAATATGATTCTTCGTTGCAAGAGGGTTCTCGAACGATCTTTGAGTAGTCTTTTAGATTGTTGGAGAAATATGCCTTATCGATCTTCTTGGACTTGATTTTCGAGTTTTGTAACATCGATGCGGAGGATTCTCATCTTATTTTCGGATCAAAGGTTAGACCTGGATTCAGCTTAGAGCTTTATAACGTCAATATGGAGGGTTTTCGCCTTATTTCCAGATTGAACACTACTTTGAGACACTTCCAACGAAAAATGTGTTGTTTCCATGCACGAAGAATGCCTATAACCTAGCTGGGACACCTTGAATATTAGAGAGAATTTCGTAGTAGATAAATTTTCTTCTTTCTTGAGCTCTTCAATTATGATTTGGTGTGTGTTTGAACTGGCGTGGAGACCCCTAGTTATAGTTATAGGAGAGTTAGTCTTTGGGTCGAAACATGCATGATCTTGGGCCTATGATTGACGTACGTGACGATTCTATTGATTCTTATTAATATATATCAATATCAAAATTTGACTAGTTGAGAAATTGATTTAGACAATGTCTTTATTAATAATATCTTATTTAATCTTAGTATAAAATTTCAAAACTAAACAAAAAATATAATTAATAAAAATATATTAGTTCTTTATTAAAAAACTTACGTATGCCTACTAATTGTCATCCAAATAGCGATATAAATTATTAAAAAAATTAGGAGCTCGAACATCTTGGAAAAAGTAAACTAGGGCAGCGTGCTGAGTGATGATTTTATTGCTTGTGTAACCCCGAAATTTCGAGAAATTTAAGGTGTCATCTTCTGCTACGTTTGTTTTATAGTAAAGCTCCGTCGTACAACAAGGGATGCTTAAGCTGGTAAATTCCATGGTGAGGGGGAGTGCATTGCATCCCCCTCTCACTATTCATTTATAGTGAGAGGGGGATGCAATGCACCCCCACCATGGAATTTACCGCTTAAGCTCCGCCGCTATATACAATCTGGAGACTGGAGGACCACTCAGTCAAGATGCTGATAACTTTTTGGATTTTGTAGTCTATGGAATTTATGACAGTTTGACTACGATTCATCCCTGTGTTGTAACTTGTAACACAACAAACAATAATAAAGGATGAATTTGGTTCAATTTGTGAATATATAACCATTACACACTTAATAAAAATCATAAAATGAACACAATCGGATCTTTCGGTCATTGTAAATACTAAGGTAGCTAGTCCTATTTAATTGTTATTAATTGGCTCGATATTCTAACTCACTGAAGCACATCCCTCTATTTATCTCCTTCACAAAGCTCAATAAGATGGAGTAATAGACTTACTTTACAATAAATTACAAAAGAGCAGACGCTGGATAACTCATGGTCACAAAAAAAACAAACTTAAAAATATTAAGTCATTACGAACTCATATTAAATAATAAATGCCATACCAAATAAATCTAACAATCCATGCGCACACATTGAACTTCCAAAATTTACATAATCCAAGTTATTTCAGCATTACCAAACTTGTTTATGGAATAGGAAAAATGGTAAGAAAAAGAATCGTCAATTAATCTTTATTCACGAGAGATCTAGCACCTTGAACGGGTTTCTAGCACAACTATTTTTATTTATATTTTGGCAAGATGCACAATTTTCTATGGCTGGAGATGTGAACGGGATTATTAAATAACGATAAGCATAAATAAATTCAACACACATCGTAAAACGATTCTTGCACGTACAAACAGTGGCGGAGCCACGTTGGGGCCTGGGGGGCCCTTGGGCCCCCCAGAATTTTTGAATATTAATAGTATATATGTAGTATTCAAACAAAGTATTCTTTGTAGTTCAGATGGATTAGTTGTTTTCCTTCATTGTGAAGGAGTTGGGTTCGAAACCCAGCTCCATCATTTACATCATTCTCTCTCTTCTCTTTTTCTTTTTTGTTTTTTCCTTTTTCCTTTTTTTGTGTTTCATTTTTTTTCCTATAATTTAGTTATATCCTTTTCGTTTTTCCTTTTTTGTGTTTCATTTTTTTTCCCTATAATTTAGTTATATTCTCTTCTCTCTCTATTTTATACTCTTTCTTTTCTTTTCTTTTCTTTTTTCTATTATTTGTATTATGTTGATAAAATAAAAAATGTATGCAAGAAATATAGCTTTTTATATATGAACTAATATGATCAATCTAATTTTTAAAATTTTTATGATAAATTATTCTAACAACAACCAACTGAAGACATCTAAATTATTTAAATTCTTATTTTAAGCATCTAAAAAATTTGTTGATGATAATAAAACAATCAAAATATAGATAAATTGAATATATGATGACTATTTTAGAAATATAAGTGTTGAACCAAACTATTAAATGAACTTAATTTCGTATATGGAAAATGATGTGTTTGTTAATGCTACTAATGAAATTATTATGCACGATTTCAGAAAATGAAGAATATAAGATAAACTTATGATGGTGATTTGTTTAACTTTTATTTTTCTAACATTGTGATGTAATTTAACTTCTAATTTTATTTAAAGAAAATTGGGCCCCCCAGAGTAAAATCTCTGGCTCCGTCATCGCATACAAATGACATAAGCAAGTTTTTCTTCCCGACCTCAAGATCCTCATTATATATATATATATATATATATATATATATATATATATATATATATATATATATATATATATATATATATATAGTGAGGTTCAAATAAAATTATTATTAATATGAGAACTAAAACCACGAAAATTCGTTATTAATAAAATTGAATTCACTATGAAAGTTAATGCATCCAATGAGAAGTTATGAATCCAAAATTCAGAATTTTCAACCAAGGTTCGAATCTCATGAGAGGAGCGAAAATTCTATTTTTTTGAATTCAGTAACTTTCATATTAGATTCATCAACTTTCACACTGAATTCATTATTTTCTGGTTATCACCTTCTCACGATAAAAATGGTTCTCACGTTAACCATCTCCTATATATATATATATATATATATATATATATTGGTTATTGTGATAAATAGGGCTAGCAATTAATGCGTGTCGAATTATCATTGTGTCGACATGATAACGACACGACCTGATAAGGCCAAAACGAACACGACCCGTTAAGGATCTGTCCGACACGAACACGAACACGACACGAAATGTACTTACACGGACACGATATGGACAGGACACGAACATGAATATGACACGATTTTTTCGTGTTGACACGACACGATAACGACACGATACGAAACGATAAATTTAAATCAAAATTATAAAATAAATAAATAAAAATATAAAAAATATAATTAAATTGATATTAAATATATAAAATATTATCGAATTATACAGAACCAACACGAATGCAACACGAAAATTATCGGGTTACACGAACACGACACGGATCCGACACGAACACGACACGAAATTATCGTGTCCTTATCATGTCGACACGATAAGGATACGAACACAATAAGGCTGAACACTAACCCGTAAATTTCGTGCGTGTTCGTGTCGTGTTTTCGTGTCATGTCGAAAATTACCAGCCCTAGTGATAAATACATCTTTTTACGAACCTGCAAACTATGCGCAACGCGTATAAAGTTGATGCACGGAACATATAAAGTTGATGCACTCAATACCAATTTTAGAGAGAGATGTTCAAATAAGAATAATTTTCAATGTGTAAATGAAGAACCACCAAATTTCAATCCTATAAACAAAATAAATTTGCTATGGAAGTTGATGCAACCACTGAGAAAGTTACCGAATTCAAAAATTTAGTATTTTCACCTGGTTTTGAATCTCATAAGGGGTGAAGAATCTATATTTTTTAGATTCGTTAACTTTCTCAACAGATTCAATATTTTCTAATTTTCACGTTCTCATGATAAAAATGATTCTTATATTACTCTTCCACCACACATATATATAATGTCATAAACACATTTTACAGCCGAATATAAAGGTAAAATTGATCGTTTATAAGTTAACTTGAAGTTATTTCTGAAAGTCAACAAAAATATCACATGCCCTTTCCCAATCCGAAACCCCCCATTTACACAACTCGTCTTCTGCTTATATAAGAGCTATTTATATATCAAAGTGACGATACAAAACTCACGTGGGATTTGATACAACCCGAAAATGGTCAAAAGTACGTATGTTGACAAAAACGGAGTGAGGAAAGGCGCGTGGAATGATGAAGAAGATGATAAGTTGAGAGCTTATGTTGAGCGGTATGGCCATTTCAACTGGCGATTGCTTCCCAAGTTTGCAGAGGTTAGAAATTAGAATCTCTTTTTTTAATGATTTAAATGCCCAAGTTTCTGGTAATAGAATAGATCTGTAATCTTTTAAGATTTGAAGCAACTGTATTAATTAATGTAACAGATTCAATGGTAAAATTAACGCATGGTGTTTAATTTCTCAGGTCTGGATAGATGTGGAAAGAGTTGCAGATTGCGATGGATGAATTACTTGAAACCCGGACTCAAACGAGGGGATTATACCGAAGAAGAAAGAGATCTTATTGCAAAACTTCATCTTCAACATGGAAACAAGTATGAAATTTCCAATCATTGTGTGTGTGTGTGTGGATTTCTTAAGTTGCCAGCAGGGGGTGTGATTTGGGCAGTTTGACTTATGCGTAAGTAGGATTCGAACTTAATGAAATTTTAGTTAAAAAGTTTCCAAAAATTATAATGCTCATTTTTGTGTTTATACTATTTAGCTTATTAACAACTTATTTTTTAGGTTCAGCTTATGAATAAATTTCGGTCAGCTATGTTTTAAAAGGGGGAAAAAATGAAAAAATTAAATCTGTACACTGTTTGTTCTACTCTTACTAAGTTTTTGGCCAGTTTCGTGTAGTTGTAAGATTGATTTGAATCCAAATGACATATACATGTTGTTCATGTCTGAAATTAAACAGGTGGTCTGTCATAGCAGCAGAATTACCTGGAAGAACAGACCACGGAATAAAGAACTACTGGCATGCACATCACAAGATTCGCAAAAACACAACCACTAAATCCTCGGCGACGCCGGAGATCTGTGAGATTCCAGATGGATCTTCAAGCAGTAACATAGTTACTTGTGCATCTCCGAAATCATGCAGCCGCAAGCACATCAAATCTAGAGTATCATCTTCAGAAGTATTCGTCTTGGAATCATCAGATTCCAACCCAACAGTGGTTCCAGCTGATGTGGCTGATTCATCCACGGGGCAAAGTTGCTCTAATATATCATCTTTAACCTCGATGGCCAGTCAAGATGCTGAGTATTTATCGGATTTGTTAGTCTTTGGATTTCATGACTGTTTCTGGAGTCAGCCATTCATGGTCGAGACAGATTCCTACCATGGCTATGATTTTAGGGTATGTGATGAAACAGATATTTTGTCTCCTCTCTTTCTCTTTGATATGTGAGGGAATGATGTCATCGGTATTGCTGTAGCACAACCAACATAAATTTAATTCGGATTATCTGCAAGATGATAGATGTTACAAAGAAATTTCTTTTTGTATAATATCACGCATAATGTATTTCAATTAATAAAATTTGCATCTATTATACATGTTTGTGTTACATCTTATGCTTAAGTTTTCACTATAAGTATATAAAATAACATGATAGTGTATTGTTAACATTATAAATATACATACCCTGAAAACACATTATATGGTATATATTGATGGAATAAAATATGAAATATATATATATATAGGGGTTGGATCCAGTAGAACTCATCTTTTTTGAAAACTTGAGAACTATGCACAGACGTATAAAGTCGATGAATAAAATATATAAAATTGTGCATAACGAAAACATTCTAAAAATGTTGCACAACAAAACAATTTTAGAAAGTTTTCGTTGTGCACAACTTTATACTGTTCTATGCATCCTTCATATGTCTTATGCATAGTTCTCAAGTTCTCAAAAAAGATGTAGTTCTCATTTGATCCACCATATATATATATATCCTACTTGTCTGTATCACATTATGGATGCAACTAATCTTTTTTAATGTTTTCTATACGAATTATAAATTAATAAAAATCGTAACTCTTCATAGTTCCGTCTTATCTTTGGGAGGCATATTGCTTCATTTATCCGCTGGTATAATGACATCAATGTTGATGATCATAAGTATTCTAATAATCTATCTGTATCCGTTTAACAGTAGTTTTATTAATCATTTGCTTAGATATTAATTATTGTACTAGAAGTATTAATGATAATATATTTAGGTAAAAATGCTAAAAAACAAAATTAGGTACTTGTGGATTGAAATTACAGAACATTTTTATAAAAATAATTGGAATGTGGTTCATTATTTCACTTTCGGAAAAAATTTCTAAGTTGTATCGATGTACATTTTTTACTATTGGAATAATAGTACAATAAGATGCACTCCCATAGGATCGACCTTAGATACGAATGGGTTTTCTCTCGGGCCAACCCGGCCCGAATCCATTATTATTAATATGTTAATTCGTAAATGATACATTTATTCAGGATTAAGAGTACTAACTAATACATTTACTCATATATAGTAAGTGATACAATTTTGTTTATTCACAGTAAGTGATACATTTATTCACAACAAGTGATACAATGATATATTTGTTCAGAGCAAGTGATAATATGATACATTTATTTAGAGAAAGTGTTACATTTATTCACGACAAGTGATATTTTATTTAAAACAAAATGATACAATAACTCATTTATTCAAAGCAAATGATACATTTATTCAGAGCAAGTAATACGTTTATTCACAACAAGTAATATATTTATTCAAAACAAGTGATATAATAATATGTTTATTGGTCGGATCAAGTTGGATGAGTTTGGATCGGGTCAACTTGCGAAATGACTCGGTCTTAGATAGGGTCGACCCTACCCAAGAATTTGTGTAATATAATTGGACAATTTTATGAGCGAGGATATGAATGTTAGAATATGTATATTCGTCCCAACTAAATTATATAAACAAAAAAAATATCAAGAAATTAAGCTTTTTCCGAAAAGAAAGAAAGAATAAAGGAGGGTCTCCAGTGCGCTCAAACGCACAATGTGAACCAACCCTAATTAATAAATTAATTATTTATTTAATTTATATATATATATATATAATTCAGATTTAATTAATTCTAAATTAAATTTAATAAATTTGAATTTTAATTAATGAATCCTAATTAGAATTTATAAATTTTAATTGAAGAATAAATACATCCTAATTTAGAATCAATAAACTCTATTTGAGAGTCAATAGAATTATGATAAACAAATCCTAATAAATTCTGATTTACAGTTACTAAACTCTAATTACTTTGTCCCATAAAGGGGAAGCTCTCCCATGAGAGACTCTATTTACCTTTATTCTAGATAGGGCTGACAATTTTAGACACGTCAAGAGAATACGACACGAACGCACACGAAATTAACGGGTTAGTGTTCAACCTTATCATGTTCGTGTCCTTATCATGTCGACACGATAAGGACACGATAATTTCATGTCGTGTTCGTGTAACACAATAATTTTCGTGTTGCATTCGTGTTCGTGTTGGATCGTGTAATTTTTGCATAATTCGATAATATTTATATATATTCAATATTAATTTAATCATATTTTATATATTTTTATTTCTTTTTATTAATTTATTTTCTAATTTTGATTTGAATTTGTCGTTTCGTGTCATGTCGTGTCATATTCGTGTTCGTGTCATGTCCGTGTCAGTACATTTCGTATCGTGTTCGAGTCGGACAAATCTTTAATGGGTCGTGTTCGTGTTTGGCCTTATCGTGTCGTGTCGTGTCGTTATCGTACGTATTGACACGATAACGATCTCGACACGCATGAATTGACAGTCCTAATTCTAGACGAGAGAGCTTGTGGTGGAGATGAGTTTACACAAACTTTTATAAAAAAAATCCCTTCAAAAAATATCAAGATATTAAGAATGTCAATGGAGACACAAATTAAAATGTGTATTCCCTAATTTAACCCCTAACAATAAGTCTAACATATTCAATGACTAAGTCGCACTCATAAGTGTAAACACAATTTTTTTTTAATATTTTACTAATAGAAGGAAACTATAATATAATTAAAAGTAAAAATTATCTATAATTGGGACAAACCTTGTATTTCTTGTTTTTTTTTATAAAAAAAATACATAATATTGTAATAAACAAAAAAGCATAAGTAATAGAGAAAACATTGTTTTATGCGTGAAAAACATAATATTGAGAAAATATTATCTTATGTATAAGAAAATACATAATTTTTGAAAAATCAATCTGGATCATTTATCAACCAAAATCTGTGGACCAAATTGGTTTAGTTGATAGTTTAAGATTGATTTATAGTATACCTTATCCTACATATATATATATATATATATATATATATAGGGAGTGAATCAACGGAATCAGCATCTTTTATGAACTCTACGAACCATGCATAATACGTTGAAGATGATGCACAAAGCGGTGCAAAGTCGTGCAGCATATCTAAAAACTTTCTAAAATTATTTTGTTGTGCGACAATTTTAGAAAGTTTTCGTTATGCACAACTTTATCTTGTTTTGTGCATTATATTCAACGTCTTATCATGGTTCTCAAGTTCTCAAAAGATTAGTTCTCACCTGGATCCAACCCCTATATATATATATATATATATATATATATATATATATATATAGAGAGAGAGAGAGAGAGAGAGTATTAAAGACAAACACCCCATTCTATTATTCCTTCATTCACCAAAACAGATTAAAATCTCTTTTGGTCAATTTACCAAAAGTTTGTATTTTTCATTTTAGGAACATCAACTACTCTCAATCTACCTATTTATTTATAAAAAATCACGTGTGACTCACTTTTTACTCTCACTATCCATTAATATATTCATTTATTTATACGTACTTACTTTACACTCATTATAATTTATTAAAACTTGTACCACTAAAAGCAATACAAACTTTTAATGGACGTAAAGAGTAACTAAAAACCAATCCGATTTATAGATCTTGTTGATGAATGATCAAAATTAAATTTTAAAATAAGATGTGTTTTCTTACATATAAAATAATGATTTCTCCAATACTATATTTTTTTATGTATAAAACATACTTTATTGTATTTACTGTAAAATTTTATAATTAAAAATTAAAAATAATTTTCATATTCTCACTTTAGATATAAATCTTATTTAAACGTTTATGATCTCCCCTAGACACAACCTGAGTATAGATCATTATATTAAAGTAATCAATGAGGAGACGAGTCACATGGAACGGCCTTCTGCTTGCATAAAGTATTATTATATTCGAATATAAAATCATTAGATTCGAAATACTTATTCAACTATACATCAATTAACACGTCTTAACCAAAAACCTCCAATGACGTCATGTTGCTAACTTCAGAGTTCTGCGAGGTTGAGTGGACCATGTGTAGAAATGGCAAAATGTCGGGTTTTTGGGGATACCTATTTTTACAGTCAAATCCTAGGATGAGTTTTAGTAAATATTATAAGGGTGTGGTATTTTAGATAGTAAAACTAGTATTCATGATAGATTTGAAAATTCATTTCTACTCTTTTATATAAAATTATAATATTATATAATTTTTCTTTTTTTTTAATGTAGTAACGAAAAATTATATGAGAAAGTTGACAGAATATTTGAAAACTTAAAACATCATCTATATATGTTGATGGTTTAGAATATTGCTTCTATTAATTATTATTAAGGTTATTGGCGTATAGATACATGGACTTTAGGCTAATTTTGGTGTTTCCAACGAGCTTTCAAAATTATCACAAAATACACAAACTTAATGACTTTAGTGTTTTGATTTCAAATTCAGGCTAAATTATATCTGACTTTGCATCTCAAAAATTTACTATAGACTAAACGGTTAGTGATATAAACGACATCGTATAGAGATGACATAAAACATCATCGTTCCATCAAAATAAATCAGATTTTTTGATTTCTAGGATTCATTACGTCAACCCTCATTAAAAAATCAAGTCTTCTCATTTGTTTCATCGTCTGGTTCTAGTTGAGATCAAAACAATCGATATCCTCTATCTACGATGTCGTTTATATCACTGATATTTTGTATATGATAAATTTTCAAGATTGCAAGTCAGATTTAATTTGGTTTAAATTTGAAATCGTGGTCAAATCACTAAAGTCGTTAAGTTTGTGTATTTTGTGATAATTTTAAAGTTCGTGGAAAAAATCAAAATTTGCCCAAAGTTTGTGTATTTATACGTCAATAACCCTATTATTAATAATTACTTTATAGTTTTTACTTTTTATTGCCTTAGTAAATCCCATTATTACAACAACTCCTATTAATTATTTAAATATTGTATAAATTTAAATGGATCTAATTGATAATTAGCAGGTGTTATTCTACAAATTGGGATGAGTTTGAGTATATAAATTTTTATAAATTTTGTTTTATAAAATGCTTAATGAGTGAAAAATTCAGATCATTGTCATCCCTAACCATGTGGACTACTGAGCCATTAGATTAGAGTGACACTATAGAAAAACACATTATAATTAGATAGATCTAATTTTGTGATTGTTTCCACACAAAAAATTGTAATGCGATAAACATATTCATTGTGATCAAAAACTCAAACCAAAATAGTTCATAAAAGCAAACTCAAAATGGTTTGAGTGAGATGACAAATATGGTTTTTCAATTATTTTAAAAGTACATATACGATTTATGTAATACCCCGACAGATTAAAAATGGTTTATGATTAATTAAATCGATGATTAGGATTTTGCTTCGACCATTAAAAAGATTAAAATATCGAAGATCATTTTCGATTATCCATAACGCGAGAAATTTTATATTACGACATTAAGTGATTAGTAAATCAAGGAATATATATACATGTTATTCCTTTTGAGAACGATTTTCCAACGACGATTAATTTTCGATAATTAATATTATGTCGTTTTCTACATGACAAAGCTTGGAATTTAATTCCAAGCTAACGAAATAAAGCGAGTACCACTTCATTATTTGAGTATTTACATGGCTAAAAATTTTATAGTAAAGTTTAAAGAAGTTTAATTTTGAAATTTATATATATATATATATAGGAGATGGATCGGTAGGAAAGGATAATTTGGTAGGAAATGAGAATGAATTTGGGCCTTTGATTCATTTGGATCAATGGTTGAGATTTAATTTCGGTTGTGCTACAGGTTTTGTATTTTTGTGTCTTCTGGATTCTTGTGCAAAGACTAGAACCCTTCTTGTGCTTCTGTTGTAATGAAAAATGTGCTAAACTAATATATTTAGCATATGTGCTACGAAGAGATGAAATATGTGCTAAACTAACATGTGCAATATAGTAATTCTGATTATGCTACACAAATATGAAAGATATTCTAGATTTACATATCTATTTCTATTTCCTACACTTATTTCTATTCTCACAATAACTATCCCCTATATATATATATATATATATATATATATATATATATATATGTGTGTGTGTGTGTGTGTGTGTGTTTTTGAGAAAAGCATAAGGGTTTTTTTTTTTTTTTTTATCTTTTCTACAATATTTTTATATTTATATAGCAAAGAGAATTGAACAAACATTTTTTTTCTTCTTATTGATGGCCGATACATTCAAAAAAAAAGGGGGAGTGAAAGAAGTTATATATGTTTTGAGAAAAACGCAAAGGGTGTTTTTTTTAATTTTATTTTTATCTTTTCTACAATATTTTTATATTTATATAGCAAAGAGAATTGAACAAACATTTTTTTTTCTTCTTATTGATGGCCGATACATTCAAAAAAAAAAGGGGGAGTGAAAGAAGTTTTTTTTAATACTACAAGTTTTACCACTTGATCAAACACTATATCTAGAAGCTATTTTATAGTATTAAAATACTTCATGAAGGACATAATGCTCCCATTCCCTTGTGATCAGCCGAAACCAAGAAAGAAAAAAAGGGAAGAAAAGATGACGCGTAATCCTACTTTGACCACATGTCTATAAAATTTCTACACATAGTTGGTGATACATCAAAACAAATGAAATAACCTCTCCTTTCTCTCTTCTACCGAGAGCTTCCAAGGGAAGAAGAAGGGTTCTTCTTATTTTCCTCAAGAACATAACAAATCTTCGACTTCTCGATAAAACGAAACCGATTACAAGGTAGACAAGCTTCTACCCTTCTTAGAATGACAAGAAAAATAGAAATTCATCATGGTTCAAGCATGATAGCATGTTCAAAAATATTGAAGAAATTTTGTTTAAGTTGTTCAATAATTTAAGTTAGTGTTAATGGAGAGAATTGCCTCAAATGTTAACATTGGTACTTAAATTAACACATATGTTAAGTTGCTACTCTTTTTACCCAATTTAAAGTAAAATTACAAAAATATCTTTCATTTGTAAAAAAAAAAAACGAAGGAAATGGGGGGACGTTGGCCGCCGGGAAACCGAGGGGAAGGGAAGGTGGCATGCAAAAGGAGGAGGAGGATGTTGGCCGTGAGAGGGAGGAAGGATGGTTGGCCGGGAAGAGGAGAAGGAGGTAGGTTGGCTGCAGGGAAGAGGTTGGCATTGGGAGGTTGGCATTTGGGAGGTTGGCCGCTGAGAGGGTTAAATTGTACAATTGGTTAAAAAGAGTAGCAACTTAATATATGGGATAAAAAGAATGTCAAACTTAACATATAGGTTATATAAAATTTTCGGCCTTTAAGTTATGTATTAATATTGTTGGTATGATGCTTATGGACTTAGATTTTTAGTTTAATGCAAGGTTGAATATGTTTAAATTTTCCTTTATTATGACCGAAATATGTGGGAGTTAAATGAGCATGTTTTTAAATTTTGTCGGATGATTTGAGCACATTTATATGATGTTGTATATTAATTAAGCATAATATGATTTTACAAGAATTTTTGGAAAAATATTTGAGAATTTCTTTGAAAAATTCGAGAGGTTCATGTCATGGGTTGATGATGCTCAATTTTTATGTGTTGAATATTATTACATATTATTGGTCCTTGATTAATATAGAGCATAATATGAATTTACAAGAATTTTTGGAATTATTTTACAATTTTTTTCCAAATTTTCGAAAACCTTAAGTTGTAAGGAAGAGCTTTTTAAATTTTATTTTGATGAATGTGATTACATGACTAAATTCATGAATATTTATAATGCTTAATATGAATTAATTAGATTTTTCGGATAAAGTTTGAAAAATGACTACCTCAAGTTGTTTTGGAAGATGATGTAGAAATTATAAATTATAAGTGATATGCATAACTTAATTTCACATATATGCACTTGGGCATATTTATATGTTAAAGTGAATTTATGAGATTTAATTGAACATGTAGGTTAGAGCTTATTATGCTAATTAATTATTTTATATGTTCTAAGCTGAATAATGTGATTTTAGATAAACAAATAAACTTATGTATATGAGAAATATATTAGTTTAAAGTTTGAAATGATTTGACTAAAACATGAATGCATTGAGCATGTTTACTTGAGACTAGCATGTTGTAGGAACGAAGCATGTTAGTGCGTGAGTAGAGTTATGTTTAACGCATAGAGTTATGTATTATGCCTAGTATAAATATGGGTTTCTCTGAATAGATAAATTAGGGCGTGTGAGAGACGAAATAGAGATATGGCAATATCTCTTTTATAAGAATTTGATTTCATAACTGAAGTCATTTTACCAGAAAATTTGCTAAGACAAATCCAAAGGATTGACCTAAATTATTATGAGGTCGAAGCGATGCTTCATCTCATTTAGAAACGAGAGTTTATAAACTAGGGTTTAGTAACGAAAAATTATATGACAAAGTTGACAGAATATTTGAAAAGTTAAAACATCATCTATATATTTGTGTTGATGATTTAGAATATTGTTTCTATTAATTATTATTAAGGGTTATTGGCGTATAAATATATCGATTTTAGGCTAATTTTGGTGTTTCCTACGAACTTTCAAAATTATCACAAAATACACAAACTTAATGACTTTAGTGTTTTTATCATGATTTCAAATTCAGGCCAAATTGGATCTGACTTTGCGTTTCAAAAATTTATTATAGACTAAACGTTTAGTGATATAAACGACATCGTAGAGATGACATAAAACATCACCATTCCATCAAAATAAATCAGATTTTTTTATTTCTATGGTTCATCGCGTCAACCCTCATTAAAAAACCAAGTCTTCTCATTTGTTTCATCGTCTGATTCTAGCTGGGATCAAAACAATCGATATCCTCTCTCTACGATGTCGTTTATATCACTGAAATTTTGTATATGATAAATTTTTAAGATGTCAAGTTAGATTTATTTTGTTTTAAATTTGAAATCGTGGTAAAATCACTAAAGTCATTAAGGTTGTGTATTTTGTGATAATTTTGAAGTTCTTGGAAAAAACCAAAATCGGCCCAAAGTTCATGTATTTATGCATCAATAACCCTATTATTAATAATTGCTTTATATTTTTTAATTTTTATTGCCTTAGCAAATCCCATTATTACAACAACTCATATTGATTATTTAAATATTATATAAATTTAAATGGATCTAATTGATAATTGGCACGTGTTATTATACAAATTGGGATGAGTTTGAATATATAAATTTTTATGAATTTGGTTTTATAAAATGCTTAATGAATGAAAAATTCAGATCATTGTCATCCCTGACCATGTGGACTAGTGAGCCATTAGATTAGAGTGACACCAGTAGAAAAACACATTATAATTAGATAGATCTAATTTTGTGATTGTTTCCACACAAGAAATTGTAATGCGATAAACATATTCATTGTGATCAAAGACTCAACCAAAATAGTTCATAAAAGCCAACTCAAAATGGCTTGAGTTTGATGACAAATATGATTTTTCAATGATTTTAAAAGTATATATGCGATTTATTTTGTTAGTGGAAATCATAATTGAAATAAGTTTAGCTTAGTTTTGCTTATATTTGAAGAAATGATACATGTTGACATCTTTTGTCCTTTCTTATAGGATAATCGAGAATGAATTGATGAATTCAAAGTGGATAGGATTGAAGTACATCTCGATAGAAATCTGTGGATGTAAATGATTCGTAAATCGGAGTTCCAACGAGGCGAACAAACGCATTGTGTGTGCGGTATGGTGACGAGAATCATGCATGCGCTCGCAAGCCATTTTCAACTGTTTCCCGTGACCAACGAGGCTTGTAGAAGTGACCATCGTCGCGGCCACATCTGAGGGTCTGTTTTCATTGTATTGTTCGTGGTTTACTCGGTCACGAGCGGTGACCCATATCCGAAATTTCGTATTTCTTTTTATTTTTTCACTTTTTCTTGTATTTTTTAGCCCTAATAGGATTTACATTTCTTTTAGAATTTAATAGGTCTTCTCCACCTATAAATATCCCTTATTTACACTGTATTAGGGTTCTCATTTTGATCTCATTTCATACTTCTTAGAATTTTATTTTATTTTATGGCTTCCTACAAGAATTTAGGGATTTATTTTAAAGCTTTGATTTCAAGATCTTCATTGTGGGACTTCTACACAAATTTTATCTATTAATTTTGATTTTAATTTTAATTTTCTTTAATTCTAGTTCTGAGTAGCTAATTTTTCCATTGATTCTAGGATTTGTATGATTTTGTAGGAATTATGTAATTGATTTATTGAACCAATTTACCTGTCAATTCATAATTTCATAATTTATGATTCTGGTGCTATTTTTATGCATAGATAACAGACCATTATTGATGCATGTTAGTTGTCTGATTAAATACCTAGAAGTTTTAATCAAGTAATCGAACTCAGAAATTCATAATACAATTAATTTAATACTTGATTGTTTTATAATTAATTGTAGGATAAATATTGATGCATTTTTTTAGACCTAGTGGAGATAGAAATTATATTAATTTACTGTCACAAGCTTCTTTGGAGAGAGATTATGGTTACTTGAGTGATTCTCTATCTAAATTGAATTAAATTGGTTAATAAGGCAATAGATTGATTGTCTAATTTTATGTTGAATTAATACATTCTCAAAGGTTAGAATTTCATTTTTGATTTCTTCTAGTATCTGTTATTTTGTGCGTTTGTCTTATTTTTTTTCTAGGGATGATTAAACTTTGATGGTCCAGTGAGGATCATACTAGTGTATGAGGGGGGGTCATGTTAATGTAAGTAGATGTCGGATTGCTGATGTCAGTTAATACTGATCACAATACAGATGATCAATTCAGCTAAGAAGAGTCTTGAACTGAGTGTAGTCAGTTAGCAATCTGCAGTGAACTCAAGTATTTTTGTAATGTTTTTCTGTTTAATTTGATAGAACAGTAGAAACAGTTAGATACGAGATAGAAGATAGAGAGAATCGAGAGAAGATAGATAGAGAGAAAGAAAATAACTTCATTCTAATCATTTCTTGCCAACCCATGACTTTTTGTACTAGGTGGTCCCATGCTAAAGAAAAAGTTGGCTGGTGTACGAAAAGCCAACAGTTAAAAGGTAAAGTAAAACTAATGCTAAAGACAAAGTGAAGAAATATAAAAAATGCTACTTCTTGATGCATGTTTTTCCGTAAATCACAAGAATCCTTTTCTACTTGAAATCGACTCCCCAATTTCATCCGCAAGCCCTACCCCCAATTTTGCAAAGACATAATTTTTACCAGTAGCTCCCCCTTCTCCATCCAATTCCATGACAATACCCTCGCCGGTAAGGATCCTTGTCCCCAAGGATGGAAAGATGGAAACTTGCGGTGAATATGCTTGGAATCCTCCCAAGTGGTGAACTCTGGGCCAGCATTCAACCATTGCACCAGGCATTGCGAGACTGATTCTCCCTTGCGGACGACGGAATGGTTGTCGAGGATCACTAAAGGTTCGATCTTGAACTGACCGTTGGTGTGTGTCTCCGACAATTCTTTAGATGGTATGTTCTTATTAGCAATACATTTTTTGAGGAGTGAAACATGAAACACGGGTGTGAAGGAAATCGATTTAACCTCTCCCGAGGATCTATCTTGGATGTTTAATTCACCATACATTGATTATATTCTAGCATGCGCCTATATAATTAATTGCAACACGTAGGGTTTTCTCGTGTTTGCCTTTGAATCTGTCGAGGATGAGCGGATGAACGGATCGAGACTCGTGCTTTGATCTTCGGATCAGATCTCGGTTGCCCGGTCTCCAACGTCGAGTGAGGACGATCTATGGAGAATGCTACGGAAAATCACCCAATCCTCTCTAGGAATTTTCGAAAATCACTCTCTAAGGACTATAGAGATGGACGAAAATATGGTGTTGATTAATTAGGATCAACCTTGATTCTATCTCTTACCTTATATTTATAATGCATTACCATAATCCCATAAGGAAAAGATCTATGCATATCCCATAAATATAATTATATCCTTATAGGATAAAGAGAATAAAATCCTTTCCTTAGAGACACATGGGGCGCCGATTTTCTCAAGCTTACGGGCCTGGATGGGCCAACCCAGGGATCAAATGCAAGGAATAAAGATGGGCCTCAAATAAATTAATTATCTTATGTTCAGCCCAGAACATAAATTAATTTATAAACATTTATTCATGCCACTAGAGAATAAATGCTGACTTACCCCTTTATTACCGAAGGTGAGTCGGGCTTGCATTTAGACATTACGAATCCCCGTATTTAAGATATCGCACGTCCATTAATTATTTATAGCATTCTGACTGCTTAAAATAATTAATATCTTTAATTCCTTAAGTAGTACCACTCAACCTTATTATTGTACTTGAGCTAACTCAACCTGCAGGGTTTAGTACAATAAACCTTTTGAGCTCTTTAAGGGGACGTCATCATCCTTAACGGATACGGTGACTCGATACAGATAACTAGCATGACATACAAGCACTGCCACCACCCAAGATACGGAGAATATTGGGTTAGAACATAGAACCCTCACCCATAACAAGTCAAAGTGATGGTCAGCAACTCATACTCATCTAATACCTTATCGAGGTTTAGATCATCGTAAGTCACCGAGATCTAGGTTCTTCACGACGGTCAGATAGAAGAACTCATCTCACTGTGATCCATCAATACGTTAGAGATGTACCAGCATAGACAAGCAACCAAGTCAAGTCACTTCTTATCTACACCGCAGCCTATACCGACAACTCGTCCTCAAGTTGTCTCAGCTGTGATCCTTTTTATATCTCATTAAGCTTGACCAATCATACAGACTTCTGTGATCTTCTACACACTGTATGATCTAACTTATATATGAGATAAGGGGACACAGATATATGCAATCAAGTAATCAATTCAGATAGAAGATTGTAATAGTGGTAACAGGAAACATTGTATACAAGCTCAACCATACTGCTTTCAGTATACAAATCCAACAATCTCCCACTTATACTAAAGCAAACTTTTAGTATACAATGTGTCTCTCTACTAGCTATTACAATAAAAACCATCACTTTGCTTCTCCCACTTATACAAAAGTTTCCTTTCTAAGTGGGTGCCATCAGCAATCAAGTCCTCGAGCGTGCACTTCGTAGACTTTTGCGGCGAGCTCTTTGTGAATGGATCCGCTAGGTTATCCGTCATATCAATCTTTTCAATCAGACGCCCCTCGTCTAACGATTTCTCTTATGACATGGTACTTTCTCTCTATGTGTTTGGTCGCCTTGTGGGTCCGTGGTTCCTTCGAGTTTGCCACTACACCTGAGTTATCACAGTAAACTATGATACTCTTGGGCAAACCAGTACCACACCTAGATCCATGAGGTAGTTCTTGAGCCATCTGACCTCCTTAGCTTGACCTCGAGCGGCTACATATTAAACTTCCATGGTAGAGTCCGCAATGTATCATTGCTTTGCACTCCGTCGGGATCGGCTCCACCTCCCAAGGTAAACACATAGCCGAGGTAGACTTTTCTCATCTCGGCCGACTTGGAAACCCAGTCAGATAACCCAAAGGCATTAGACTATCGCATGGTAAACCGACTATAATCTCGAGTCCTTTTCGGTACTTGAGTATATGCTTCATCTTGCGATCCAATGAGCTTGTCGAGGTTAGGCGATATCTAGCTACTATGCCTACCGCATAGCGAGATATCGGGCCTCGTACATAGCATTGCGTACATGAGACTTCCTACGGCGAAGCGTAAGGAACTCGCCTCATTCCTCTATCTCCTTGCGGTCATAGGTGATCGTTCCTTAGATAAAGGAACGCCATATCCGAAAGGTAGTAATCCTTTCTTGGCGGTCTCGCATACTAAAGCGAGTAATCACAAGATCAATGTAAGGCGCCTTAGATAAGCTCAACATTTTCCTCTTGCGATCTCGGTAAACCTTGATCCCAAGAATATCGCTGCATCTCCTAAGTCTTTCATTTGAAGGCGATCGGATAACCAACTCTTACGTCGATAACAACTTCACATTGTTGCCAACTAGAAGAATGTCATCTACATAAAGTGCAAGAAATACCACATCACCGTTGACATCTAAGCGATACACACAACTTTCGCTAGGCAACCGGGTAAATCCATAGGACTTTACCACCTCGTCAGCGTAAGTTCCGGGATCGTGAGGCTTGCTCAAGCCCATAAATGGACTTCTTAAGCTTCCATACTAGATGCTCTTCACCCTTCACCACATAACCTTGGGTTGTTGCATATAGATGTCTCTACCTTCCTCAAAGTAACCGTTAGAAAAGCGGTTTTCACATCCATTTGCCAAACCTCTAGGTTCGAGTGGGCTGCTATGGCGGAAGAATTTCGATGGACTTGAGCATTGCTACAGCGAAAAGGTCTCATCGAAATTGATGCCCTCAACTGAGTGTACCCTTTCGCCACAAGCACGGCTTTAAAAGCGAAACCTCTCCATCTGAATCTTTCTTCCTCTTGTATACCCACTTACTACCTATGCTTCATTTGCCATCTGGTAGAGGTGTCTTTTCATATACATCCATAGCTGTTATGGACTCAATTTCTAAGTCCATAGCGGTGTGCCATGATCTTGCATCAATGTCTTGTATCGCCTCACTGTATGTCCATGGGTCGATTATTGCCTGCTCGTTTCCTGGGACTAAATCCGAAGATTCACCCACGAACATAAATTGCTCGGGTTGACGAACAACCCTCCCACTACGACGAGGCGCTACTGGCACAATGGCAACGGTGGGTGCAGTAACTTGTGGTTCTCTATCTTGCACAACTTCTTGGTGGGTACCACACATGCGGTCGGTTTCTCCGGTGGAACTCGACCCACTTCAATTCTTGAAGTATCGGTGTCGATCCTCCCACTAGACTCGACATCTCGTACCTTTGGCCTAATCGGTGGTGGAATACGATCATCTTCTAATTCCTGAAGAATGATTTCAACTTTGGATTTATGGTTTGTCATATAATCCTCTTCTAAGAATCGGGCATTAGTGCTAATAATGACCTTCCGATCCTTAGGACTATAGAATAAACTACCTTCGTTCCTCTAGGATAGCCAATAAACGACCTTGCGTCGGATCTAGCCTCCAACTTGTCGCCTTCTTGTTCGGCACATGTCTTTGGATCGCCCATATCCTTATGTGGCTTAAACCAGCTTCGCCCAAACCACAACTCGAAGGGGTCTTTTCGGTGACTTGGATGGTACTAGATTCAGCAAGTATGCCGGTTTCTAAGGCATACCCCGGACCGAAATAGGCAAAGTTGCATAACTCATCATTGATCTAACCATTTCCAAAAGAGTCCTATTTTTCGCTCGACACACCATTTTGTTGTGGTGTGCCCGATGTAGTGGTGAGGTAATCCCACTTGCGCAAGTAGTCCATAAACTCGTTCTTGAGGTATTCGCCACCGCGATCGGACCGCATGACTTGATACTTTACCAAGCTTCGTCTCCACTTCCGCCTTGAACTCTTTGAATTTCTCAAAGCACTCGGACTTCGGTAAAGCGGTATACGTGATTCGTACCTTGAGTAATCGTCAATGAAAGTGACAAAATACTCGTACCTCCACGAGCTTGTGTGGACATCGGTCCACACAGTCGAAATGGACTAGCTCCAACACTTCTTTGGCTCTATAACCCTTCGCCTTGAAGGGTGCGGTCGACATCTTTCCTTCTATACTGAGATTCGCGATGGGAGCGAATGGCGTGAGATTACCCAACGCTCCATTCTTAGCGGTCTTTGGATCCTATTTAGATTAATGTGACCTAATCTAAGATGCCGGAGAAATGTGGTGTCATCTTCTAAGAAAACTTTCTTTTTAAGGTTTGGCGTAGATGCAACATAGTTATAGGTATTATGTTTTGCGAGAAATAGTATAAAGCGAATTATATAAAGTGCCAACACAAATAACCCGTCATTTCTTATGATAGAAATACCACTATCAAAAATAATGAATATCCATGAATAAACAATTTGAAAGCAGAAACAAGGTTCGAAAATCCGCACATATAAAGCGTCTTTTAAAACTAAAACTGTTCTCTCAAAACATAAAGTAACATCTCCGACCGCAACATGACCTCAACTTTCACGCGTTGCCCATGGAGATCGTTATCTCGCCATCACTCGACTCCCTTGTCGCGGGAACCCTGCAGGTGTAACAAACATGATCGATCGCTCGTGTCTACTACCCAAGAATGGGTAGAACAAGTTGCTAAACATGTTTCGTTACTAAAGCAAATGGCGTACCTTGAGCCTTGAGCATAGGGCACTTGGCCTTCCAATGCCCAGTCTTGCCGCACTTGAAGCACTTGCCCTTCTCCTTTGACTTCTTTAAGCCTCCGGTGGCATGCATGTTCTTGTTCCCATTACTCCCACTATTTCCCTTGCCTCTACCACCTTTGGTGCCCCTTTTTCTTTTTCCATTTTCAACGGAAAATTTGGGCCCCTAGATGTGCTAGCAAGAGCATGTGCTCCTTTACCCATGACTCCCTTCATGCCACAAGATCATTAAACACCGACTAAGTGTATACTCGGTCTTGCTCATGATCGCATTCACACGAAAATTCTCAAAGACTTGGGCGGTGTGTTGAGAATGATATCGACCTTAACCGCCGTCAATACCTCCTCCCAACCGATCAAGACTATCCATGAGGTGAGTCATGGGAGACATGTTCATGGACGAACTTCCTTCTTCCATCTTACACGCCAAGATTTCTCTCATTGTGTGGAAGCGATCGTCGATCGATCGCCCAAACTTACTCTCGAGACTTGACCATATTTCGATCGCGTCTACCATCGATGATCTTTGCGGTGCAAGCTTTTGGACATTGTAGTCATCATATAGCATTTGGCCATATTGTTCGACTTATGCCAAAGTCCGCTTGACTCGCTGCTCATTAGTCGATCGTCGAAGGGCATCGGGTTTAGGAGTAGTGAGAACAAACATGTGTTCTTCAATGATAAGAACATATTCCATGTTCGCTTCCACTCGATAAAATTTGGACGGATAAGGGATTTTGTGCGAGCATATTGATAATCGGTGTAAGAGACATATCTGAAAAGACAATGTAAACACATAAGCATACGATCGCACATAATTCGTAACAACAATATTGTAACCTTTTGATAAAACAATATTGATTGAAACCTCCAATCGCCCAAGGAATCCCACATGCAAGCCACGCGTGTGGACGTTTACACATGAACCCCTCGACCAGACTAAAATATACCTTTTAGTCGTTTAATTTCAATCCATGTCAACTTATCCTTATGACAAATGAAATTAATGATTGGACCTTACTAGACCACATCACTATCGCAAGAAGGGACTTCGCGGGAAGTTGTACTCGAGGTGATGTCTAAGCAATGACCACAATTTTAAAAGCAGAAAATGAATTCTTAGAATTGGCATACTCACTCGGACCATACCGCTTCCAATTCAAATTCTTTTGTTATCTCCTTTTAAAACTATCTCTAGAGAACTTATGAAAATCGCACATACAAGCCAGCGCGTGTGGGCGTTTACATGAAACTCCCACTTCTCAATAGATTTAAAAGGTTTTATTTAGAAATCTCATCTAACAAACTTATGATAAGCAAGTGCAAGCAAGCCACGCGTGTGGGCGTTTACTCACAAAGGTCGTCTCGCTTTGTATAGAGATCAAAAGTGGAGGTCTTGACATTTTAATTTGAAAAATTAATATGTCGGGTTACTTGCTTAGTCTTTTGTTTCAAAAGGTTTGTCCATGCAGATCACGTAATCTAGCATGCTTTCTATAGAACTCAACATGTAAAACATGCTCGCGAATTCTAAATTATGCTTGAAACGCGATAAACCTAGCATGCTTACCATGCGCATCCAATCACGAAACATATAATATGTTTGTCACGTAATATAAACATACATAGCATGCTCTGCATAATTTAAACATCCACGACATGCAATGAACGATAAAAATAAAATAAAACGTTCATCGTGGCCCACTCGTGGAACCTGCACTTTCTTGCCTAATCTATTACATAGAATTGCAAAGTATAGATCTTCAACTCGAAAAAACGGGCCTCGCGTGCACGGGCAAGGACCGGATTCGTCAAAGCGGATTCGGGCACGAGCGATTGGAGCGGGCGAACCGGTCAGCGGAACCGGTCAAAAATCGGATCGGGCCGAAAACGGGTCAGGGCCGAACCCGGGTCGGGTCGACCCAGAACAAACTGGCCGGGTCGGATTTAAGGGCTGGGCCGCGCGCTAGGGCACAGCCCATGCGCGCCCAGCACCGCCGCCGCCCACCTTGCGCGCGCCAAGCCCGCCGAGAAAATCGCGGGATTGAGGTTTCAGCGATCTGCTACCGAGGCTCCCGCGCGCCGAGGCCTCGCGCGAGATTCGCGAGACTCGCGTCACTGCTTGTGTGTGTGCCGCGAAAGGCTCGAGGTTTCCCGTCGTCGCCCGCGCGCGCGCCGATACTCGTTGAGGTTTCCGGCGTGCCTAGAAGGCGTCGGCGTAACCCATGGCGCGATCGCGCGCGTCTTTGCCAGCCGCCCGCGCCCGCCTCGTGGTCGCGTGGCGCCGCGGCGGTGCTCGAGGTTTCCGCTCCGCCGCCGCGGCGTGCGAGGCCTGCGCAGGTTCGCGCGCCCGCGCGCTGGCCGCCGAGCTGCGACCCCACGCACCCGCCTCGCCTGGCGATCTTGGTGCCAACCGCCGGACACGTTTGGGTCTTTGTCGAAGGCATTGCCGCGTCCGTCGAGGCTTGCCGCCACGCCTTCGCCCCTGTCCGCCGATGTCGCCGAGAGACGCGCGCATGGCGCCTAGCACACAGCTCGTGCCGTGCGTCTGGTTTCTCCGACGAGTCTTCATCGTCTCGTTCTTCGTGCTTTCGTCTTCGTTCTTCTTTTACAGATAAGATTTACAGGGAAAAGTCTAATCTAACCACGGATTTTCTCGTGGTGAAAAAAAAAATCCGACAAAAATAAAATCGAGCCACCTTCTCTAGGACGAAGTAAACTCTAATCTCAACCTGCAGGGTTTAGTACAATAAACCTTTTGAGCTCCTTAAGGGGACGTCATCATCCTTAACGGATACGGTGACTTGATACAGATAACTAGCATGACATACAAGCACTGCCACCACCCAAGATGCGGAGAATATTGGGTTAGAACATATAACCCTCACCCATAACAAGTCAAAGTGATGGTCAGCAACTCATACTCATCTAATACCTTATCGAGGTTTAGATCATCGTAAGTCACCGAGATCTAGGTTCTTCACGACGGTCAGATAGAAGAACTCATCTCACTGTGATCCATCAATACGTCAGAGACGTACCAGCATAGATAAGCAACCAAGTCAAGTCACTTCTTATCTACACGCGACTATACCGACAACTCGTCCTCAAGTTGTCTGGTTGTGATCCTTTTATATCTCATTAAGCTTGACCAATCATACGGACTTACGTGATCTTCTACACACCGTATGATCTAACTTATATTTGAGATAAGGGACACAGATATATGCAATCAAGTAATCAATTCAGATAGGAGATTGTAATAGTGGTAACAGGAAACATTGTATACAAGCTCAACCATACTACTTTCAGTATACAAATCCAACAGGGTGTATGCATGATGTTTCTGGGAGATCTAGTTAGTAAGCAACATCACCCACCTTCTCTAGGACGAAGTAAGGCCCATAGTACCTTGAAGAAAGCTTGAGATTCTTGCGGAGAGAAATTGAATTTTGTCGAAAAGGTTGAAGCTTCAAATAAACCTTATCACCCACCTGAAACTCCCGCTCACTGCGCTTCTTATCAGCAAAAAATTTCATACGTTGTTGAGCCTGAAAAGGAGTGCATTTCAAACTACTGTGGAAACTAGCATTGTACCAGTATTCTGCCAAAGATAACCACTTGAACCAGCTTTTGGGTAGATTTTCGACCATGAAACGCAAATAGTTTTCTAAACACTGGTTGAGTATTTCTGTTTGGCCATCGGTCTGTGGATGGTAAACAGAAGACATATTGAGTGTGATGCCCATGAGTTTGAACTGCTCCCTCCAGAAGAGACTAGTGAAGACTTTATCTCGATCAGAGATGATACTCATAGGGGGTCCATGTAGTTTATAGATTGTATCTAAGAATAGCTTGGCAACAGTCTGAGCGGTATAGGGATGAGATAGGGCAATAAAGTGAGCATATTTTGTGAACCTGTCAACAACAACTAGGATCGCATCTTTTCCTCCTGACTTAGGCAACCCTTCTACAAAATCCATGGCAATATGAGTCCACGAAGTATGTGGTACAGGAAGAGATTGTAATAACCCTGGATAGGAATTAGTATCAGGTTTACTCCTTTGACAAACATCACATTCCTGTACAAACTGGACCACCGCTTCTTTCATTTTTGGCCAGTAGAACATATTCTTAAGCCTCATATAGGTGCCCTGAATACCCGAGTGTCCCCCTATAGATGAGCCATGCATCTCATTCAAAATATTAGTTCTGAGACTAGTGTCAGCCCCAACTACAATTGCATCTTTATGTCGAAGTATGCCGGCAGTGAGTGAGTATTCAGGGAATGAAGTGTTGTCAATAGCTTTAGCAGTAAGAACCTTAGATAGGTGTAGATCTATCCCATAACTTTGAACAATATGTTGCATCCACATAGGAGAAGTCAGTAGGACAATGATACATTCGTGTTCATTGTACCACATCTAGAAAGGGCATCACCGCCTTATTATCAACCCCTTTTATATTGTATCTCATAATTTAGGCCCAACAACTTGGTAAGCCACCTCTGTTGTGTAGTGTTCATGGACTTCTGGTCCAACAAGTGTCGTAGGGCCTGCTGGTCGGTTTTAATAATGAACTTATGCCCTTGTAGACAGATAAGTCTTCCATTTACGCTTTGCCATGGGGATGCTAGAACTCCTCTCATAGATAGACAAAGACTGACTTTTTGGACATAGAGTCTTGCTCATAAAGGAAATGGGTCTCTAGTTTTGCATTGGGCTGCTCGATGCACGAACCACTTGCATCTGTTTCAAGGATGAAAGGCAGTTTAAAATCAGGAATTGCTAAAGCGGGTAGTAGTCATTGCTCTCTTTAGTTTCTCAAAAGCTTCTTTTGCCCTTTGCTCCATAAAACTTATCTTTTTAGTAAATCGGTTAACGGCCTCGCTAATAAGCCCATAATCCTTGATGAACTTCTGTAGTACCTGTGAGACCCAAGAATCCCGAGGTTCTTATGATTTAGAACAGGCCAATTAACCATACAAGAAATCTTTTGAGGTCAGTAGCTACCCCAATTGGGTAATAATATGCCGAGATATTCCACTGTTGTTGCCGAAGATGCACTTACTCATCTTTGCATATAGTGTGTGTTTATCAATAGTTCAATACAATCTGAGATGAATCAAATTATCATCCCAAGTCTTGCTATAGACTAGGATGTCATCAAAAATACCAACACAAACCTTCCCAAACAATCTTGAAAACTTGATTCATTAGAGATTGGAAAATTGCGGTACATTGCACACCCAAACGGCATGACCTAGAATTCAAAGTGGCCATGATGGGTGCGAAAGTTGTCAATACTTGTCCTCGTTCTTGACCGGGATCGAAAGTATCCGGATCTTAAGTCCATTTAGAAAAATATATAGATCCATTCAACTCGTCAGTAGTTCATCTATAAGAGGAATAGGGTAGTCATGCTTGACGATGAGGAGTTTAAATACACGTAGTCACACACATTCGCCAAGTATTATCTTTCTTCTTCACCAAAATTCTTGGTGAAGCAAAAGGCTCCTACTATGTTGTATGATTCGGTTTCAACATCTCTTTCACAATCCTTTCTATTTCATCCTTATGTGTGTGAAGTTACGTAAGGATATTGATGTTTTGGAATGCTATTGGGCTTGTGGTTATCGATGTTCAACCCTCTTGATGGTGGTAAACCTTGGGGCTCGAAGAAAATGTCTTGAAAATCATCAAGTAAACCTGTCCAATACATGGTTTCCTTTATAGTCCGGAGGTGGACTTTTAGGACAAAAACTTCTTCTATAGTGTCCAATTGTTTGTGGAAAAGATGGAATAGAGAAGTGTCTGTGATAGGTTGACAATCCACGTGGTGGTAATGGCTTGTAGCTTAACTCTACGTCCTTTCTTTTGCCGATCATTGTCATCTTCTTGTAATCTAGCTCAATAGGAGTATAATGCCTCAACCAATCCCCTTCCAAAATCAGATCATACCCTTCATTGTTCAAGATTCTGGGAGTATAAGTAAAATCATGTCCTTGTATATGATCGCTAATATTCCTACCAAATAAATGATAGTAAAACAGCAAGTATATATATCGTATCCACAGGGACTGCGACTCGAGAACACAGTAAATAATTAACAAAGAATCTTTATTATTATCCAGGCAACAATATCAAGAGAGAAGATTGTAAAACTAGACTCGAAAATAAAGATAGGAATAAAATCAGATATAAAAGACTGACCCTAGGGATGTACTTAACCTAACCAGATTCACACAATTAACCTATTAATATGTTTACCAATTTAATCCACATTCATATGAAGGATCACTAATGTAACTATAGTTTCCGCCAGGACAACCTATAGTAGTAGGTTAGCCTAAACTCTATCTCTGTCGGGTCTCAAGAGAAGTAAGCTAATTACCAAAAGTACACAAAGATTTACCTCCTACAGTTTACCTATTTCCGCCAGGTCTAAAGGTAAAAATTATATTATATATTCAAGATATCGATTATGCAATTAATTTCGCCAGGACATCAATCACATAACTAGCATGCATCAATATTGGCCAGATACCAACACATGAGAATAAAAGCCAAGAATCATAAAACATGAATGGGATGGCAAAACAGTATCAACTGATAAATCATATAAATCTAGTCGGACATACAAACCCTAGGATCAATACGGAATTTAGCTACGCATAATTAAATTACTAAAGCTATAAATAAATAAATAAAGCATAAATTAAAATAGATAATTAAAACAGTAGGATTCCACGATGAACAATGAGCACTTGAATCCGAAAGATAAACCTGAACTCTCGAATAAAACAGAAATATGAAACTGAAATATTGAACTAAAACTAAACCGTGAAAATTGAAAGCAAAGAAAAGCGAAAGCGATACTCTATTCAAAAGGAATTGAAAGATTGTGCTAAAAACTATTCTCCAAAACAAAGCGTGCAAAGGAAGAATAAATAAAGATAAAGGCATTACGTGATGCGTGGAAAAGCTCTCGTGTCTAATGCGTTCAATTCTGACGTCTGATACTATATACGTAACCCTAGGTTGCTGCGCCTCGCGACACGTGCTCGCGAGGGAAGGCCACGAAAGAAACTCGCGAAGTGACCTCTCATGCGTGCTTCCGTCTTGGCTCGCGAGCTTTTCTCGCGAGATTAACTCGCGAAGAAAAGTCGCGAAGCCATCTTGTGTGTGCATCCATTGTTTCTCTCTACCTTTGCTTGCAATAGGAACCCGCGAAGACATGTCATGAGCTTTCAAAATTGCTGAATATTAATTGATCCTCGCGAGTTTTGCTCGCGACCAAAGAGCAAAACTCGCGAGCCATGCTTTCCTTCGGCTTTGCAATGCGCGACTTCGCTGTTTCGTTCCGTTCTCTCTCGTCCGGACTCCGAATTACGATCCGTTTGCGCCTATGGACTCCTATCAAGATGCTCTTTAACATTATCATCCTTGTCAAATCCATTTCATCATATTTATCATCGTATCTAAACAGATATTCTTCGTGCGAGCTCGCAATCGGGCTAGTTAATTCCTCTTTATCGTGATCCACCTTTTTGACATCAAAACCTGTGCTAAAATGATATGAAACACACACGGCATAATATCTTCTAAGGTAAATATAAATATATCAAAAGACAGCTTAAAAGATCACTTATCAATTATAAACGAAACGAAAATAGCCTTATAAATCAGGTAAAAATGAGGCTTATCAACTCCCCCAAACTTAACCTTTTGTTTGTCCTCAAACAAATCAGAACAAGAGAGAGACGACCAAAGACATGCAAAGAGTCGAACGACAAAAGCAATAAGCCTCAGAGCAATGAGCAATAAAAGATGCAATCAAATGAATCAAATCACAACATCTTTCGTTAAATTCCACACATCATAATCATCATAAGCACAAGCCTTCTCAAACTTGAATCCTCACAACATGGATGTATATATAAGAAATCTCAAACACTCAAGTGTATCAAGGAGGATGTGTATACTCTCAAAGTTTAAAAACACATGGAATCTACCATAAGCTTGCAAATTGTCTAATTCTCCATTGCTCAAATATGTGCTCAAGAACTAAGATCAAAAAGATCTTATAAAAGGTTATAATGTAGGCTCTTTGGTAAGGTAGGATATATTTTGGCTAAGTGACTCATAATCCCATAATGAAAAATACCATAAGTATCACAAGACACAATTCTCAAACTTTCACAATTTATTTCAATTCTCCATACCAAGAAGTCATTTTTTTCCAAGAATTTCACACTTATTATATAAGTGATATACTCATCTCAAAGCACTAGCTACTTACCCATTTATGTTCTTTTCACACACTTGTGTCAATAATTTTTTTTTTTATTATTATTTGAACTTATATGGGTAAGCAACTATTTTTAATTATCACTTTCTCATTATCTATTTTCTTTCTTTCCTTTCTTTTCTCAACCCTCCATTCAAGCAACCAAATATCACTAACTACATAATCCAACCCACGGCTATATGAAATAATAAGGAAGGCTCAAACGGGCTCATCAAAGGATAATAAAATAACAGGTTAGTATTTGGATAGTGTATAGGCTAAGAAAATAATGCCTAATATCATCTCATAATTCTTAAGCACATCAATGCAACCTCGAAAAAAAATCCAGAGCAAGTTCTAGAGAAACAAATGCTATTTAAAACTATTCACACAGAAAGAAACAAGACTGAAAAGATATGACAGTCAAAAGCTCAAGTCTCACAGGTTTCAAAAGTGTGATCAAGTTCTCAAAGGCTCAATACTCACAATAATCATAACATGCTTCGTCTCACAAAATTAGTTGCAATAAATTTTCTAATAAAAACAATTCTCATCATCAGCTGCTCGTCATTTAACTCAACCCAAAACAGACACAAAATCCAAACAAGAAAACAAAACAAAAACAAACAAAAAGAAAACAAAGAAAAAAGGAAAAACAAACAAAACAAAGGAAAACATTGGGTTACCTCCCAACAAGTGCTAAATTTAAATGTCTTTAGCTAGACCAATACTAACCTCGATCAATCTGGCGTTTTGGCAGCAGACTTATTCCTAAATTTGTGCTTGCCTCCATACTTTGCATTTACTACACACCACCACTGAGTGTGGAAGTGGCCTCCCCCAAACTTGAACAAATCACTTGGAGTTCCATGCCGAGTCCACTTCTTCTTTCTAGTAGTCTTGTCAACTGGTTGGTTGACATCCAAGCTCGAGATTTGGCTAACTTTGGCAGTGGTGATTGAATAGCACTCTTCATGCTCTGAACTATCGTGTCGTGGGATGACATCATATATTGAAATTTTCAGCTCCTCATCATTGACACGAAAAGTGAGATCACATTCCTGCACATCAATTAAAGCACGACCAGTTGCTAGAAACGGCCGACCCAAGATTAGTGGTTGATTTTTAAATTCAGGAATGTCTAAGATAACGAAATCAGCAGGAAAGACAAAATCCCGAATTCTTACCCATACATCTTCAACTATTCCCTTAGGGTATGTGACTGACATGTCAGCCATTATTAATGAAATTTTCGTTGGCTTCATTTTGCCCAGCTCCAAGCGATTGAACACAGATAAGGGCATCAGATTGATGCTCGCTCCCAAATCACACAACATGTTGGAAAATGTATGCTCGGCAATCTCTCACTCCAACGTGAAGCTTCCCAGATCTTTTTGTTTCAGTGGTAACTTTTTCTGCAAGATAGCACTGCATTCCTCAGAAAGGTTGATTTTGTCAAATTTCTCCAACTTCTTCTTGCTTGCCATTGCGTCTTTGAAAAATTTAATGTATCTGGGCATATTTCTGAGCGCTTCAAAGAGAGGTATGGTGATGTTAACTTTCTGAAACATCTCTTTGAATCGGGTGAACTCCTCATCATATTTCGTTTTCCCGATCTTGTTGAGGAAATGGGTCAGTAGCTTTGGCATGCTTTATCTTTCGCGACTTTAGCTCGCGCGTTATCCTCTCTACCATTCCCTCGCGAGACGCCTTCTCCGCCAGGTCTCGCATCTTTAGCTCATGATAAAACGTCGCGAGAATAGTCCGCGATGCCTTCTCCGTCTATCTTCGCGGGTTGCCCTCGCGACTCTTGCTCGCGAAGCAAGGTCGCGAGGTAAGATTCTTTGGCTGGCGAGGTATCCCTCGCGACTTGATTTCGCGACAGTGACTCGCGAGGTGTACTCACGAGGCGAGAATTGGTTAACTCATACGTCTCGTCCTCTTCGTCTCTTTCATACTCCGGATGATTTTCATATGAAGCTCCGCTCCTCAAATATATTGCATTGCATTGATTTGGAGGAGTGTGATTCTTCGGATTTTGCTCAGTGTTGCTTGGAAATTGACATTGCCTGTGCATTCTAGCTCTTTCATTGGCCATCTGCCTCACTTGATTCTCCAACATCTTTAATTGTTTTCCAAGGACTATCACTGTATTGTTGATGGCGTTGTTGTGCTATCAGTGTTCATCCTATTCCCAAGTTCTTTGGATCTCGAATATTTTGTGGAGCCACAATTTGTTGGTGACTCATCGCTATTTCTTGATTGCTCGCCAACACTTGTTGCATCATATCTTGAGGCTCGGCTTCTTGGGCTCCACAATCATTCCATTATTAACAGCAAAATCAGGTGGTAGTTGTTGAGCATTCTGCGCATTGGCATAGGAAAAATTTTGGTGATTCCTATTATTGGGATGATAGGGTGGGTTCCCACTCTGATTTCCTTGGCCATTACTCCTTTGGTTCACATATTGAACCTCTTCGATATTCTGCGCCATGGCCACGGTCATTTGCCCTTTCCTCTCGACTTCATACTCCTTTTGCAGAGATGTAAATTTCTCTAACAGATCATCATAAATGTTATCAAGCTCGGCAGCGGTAACTTTTCTGATGGGCTGTCTCTCCATTGGCCACTGATAACTGTTGGATGTCATCTCCTCAATTATTCTCAATGCTTCATCTATTCCTCGATTGAGAAGGCATCCTCCGGCCGACGCATCAACAATGCTCCGGGTGTTAGCATTGAGTCCACTGTAGAATTGGGTCACTTGCTGCTTAGGTGAAAACCCATGCTGTGGACACTTGCGGAGCAGGTTTCTGAATCGTTCCCAGGCTTCAAATAATGACTCATCTCCCAATTGTGAAAAATGGGAGATCTCGGCAATGATTTTCTGCCCCTGCGGTGGAAAGTATTTGGACATGAACTTCTCGCACAATTGCTCCCATGTAGTGATTCTTGATCTATCCAAGCTCTTGAACCACTTTTAGCGACCAGGTGAAAATATAAACATCCGCATCCGGATGGCATCACCGCACTCCATTTCGCTTGATAGTATCACATATATCAAGGAATGCCTCTAAATGTCGTTGGGATCTTGATAACCCTCCTCCAAATCGCTCCGCTTGTATCATCTTGATGAGGCGTGCTTTAACTCGAAATTATTAGCATTGACGTCACTTCATCTCCACCTTCGAACCGATCCGTCGGTGGCTTTGTACATGTGGTTGGCGGTATGGGTGTGCTCGTCCACCAAGCAGGCCCGTCGATTATTCAACGCCAGTTGGCATTGCATTCTTGCTAACATTTCCTCCATCTCGGTCATTCTACATGGCCACAGGGTTGTCTTTACGCCATTGTTTGTTGTCTTCTTTCTCGACTCTCTCTTATGTGATCTTTCAATCTCAAGATCAAAGGAATAATTTCTTTCCTTTGAGATCTTGTAATCATGCATCGCATGAGAGATAAAACCAAATCGGATCCAAGAAGAACACGAAATGATTTTTTTATTATTTTCTATTTTTTTTTTATATATATATATATATATATATATATATATATATATATATATATCTTTTATAAAGCTGAATTAATAACTACAATTCGAAAATTATCACTATGTAATCTAAAGCGATCCTGAACGGCCCCAAAATTTGATCGCTAATATTCCTACCAAATAAATGATAGTAAAAGCAAATAGTATATATATCGTGTCCACAGGATCTGCGACTCGAGAACACAACAAATAATTAACAAAGAATCTTTATTATTATCCGAGCAACAATTCAAGAGAGAAGATTGTAAAACTAGACTCGAAAATAAAGATAGGAATAAAATCGGATATAAAAGTGACCACGAGGATGTACTTAACCTAACCAAATTCACACAATTAACCTATTAATCATTTACCAATTTAATCCACATTCATATGAAGGATCACTAATGTAACTATAGTTTCCGCCAGACAACCTATAGTAGTAGGTTAACCTAAACTCATCTCCGTCGGGTCTCGAGAAGTAAGCTAATTACCAAAAGCACACAAAGATTTACCTCCTACAGTTTACCTATCTACGCTAGGTCTCAAGGTAAAAACTGTATTATATATTCAAGATATCGATTATGCAATTAATTTCGTCGGGACATCAATCACATAACTAGCATGCATCAATATTGGCCAGATACCAACACATGAGAATAAAAGCCAAGAATCATAAAACATGAATGGGACGGTAAAATAGTATCAACAGATAAATCATATAAATATAGTCGAACATACAAACCCTAGGATCAATACGGAATTTAGCTACGCATAATTAAATTACTAAAGCAATAAATAAATAAATAAAGCATAAATTGAAATAGATAAATAAAACCGTAGGATTCCACGATGAACAATGTAGCACTTGAATCCGAAAGATAAACCTGAACTCTCGAATAAAATAGAAATATGAAACTGAAATATTGAACTAAAACTAAACCGTGAAAATTGAAAGCAAAGAAAACTGAAAACGATACTCTATTCAAAAAGGAATTGAAAGATTGTGCTAAAAAAACTATTCTCCAAAAACAAACGTGCAAAAGGAAGAATAAATAAAAGATAAAGCTGTTCTGTAGTCTGTGGAAAAGCTCTCGTGTCTAATGCGTTCAATTCTAACGTCTGATACTATATACGCAACCCTAGGTTGCTGCGCCTCGCGACACGTGCTCGCGAGGGAAGGCCGCGAAAGAAACTCGCGAAGTCACCTCTCATGCGTGCTTCCGTCTTGGCTCGCGAGCTTTTCTCGTGAGCTTTTCATCATATTTATCGTCGTATCTAAACAGATATTCTTCGCGCAAGCTCGCGATCGGGCTAGTTAATTCCTCTTTATCGTGATCCACCTTTTTGACATCAAAACTTGTGCTAAAATGGCATGAAACACACACGGTATAATATCTTCCAAGGTAAACATAAATATATCAAAAGACAGCTTAAAATATCACTTATCAACTATAAACAAAACGAAAATAGCCTTATAAATCAGGTAAAAATGAGGCTTATCAGTATACTCCATTGAAAATCAGATGCCTTATATGTGTTGGCCAATTTTTGCCTATTAGCCACTCTTATAAGGAGTTGTTTATCTTCTTCTATCTTGCACCCTAATCTTTTGCGATACCTTCTTGTAAAAAGCGAGAGTGCTTCCGATGATCAATAAAATTTGGAGTTGGTGTCCGGTGGCCTCACCCATCATTTTCATGGTAGTCATGCCCCCTCCTCCCATGATAGAATTGATGGATATTTGTATTTCTTCCATATCTTCATTTTGATTATCTTCAATTTCTTCACTTACCAGTTCACCTTGCAGGACAGAAAGTTCTTCTTCCTCAGTCATCATAAGATAGCTTATCTGATTTTTACACTTGTGTCCAGGAGTGAATTGTTCATCACAGTTATAGCACAATTTTGTCTGTCTCCTAATAGCCATCTCTGCCGAGGTGAGTAGTTTGGTGGTCGGCTTAGTAAGAAGCTGTGTGTCGTTTTTGTTGAGAAGAGTAGTATCAGCCTTCCTATATCTGCAGTAGAACTTTGATAAGATTTTGTCACAGCCCTCATCCTCTTTGATATAGTTTCCAGTGTTGCAATTTGTTGACCTCCCAACTCTATAGCTTGCTCGAGAGTAGTAGGTTTGAACATACCGACAAAAGACTGCAATTCCTCACTAAGCCCACTAATGAAGCTTGCTACAAAGTAATCTTGAGAGAACTTATTTTGATTGCTCAACAACAAACATGCCTTTAGTTCTTCAAACTTATCCACATAATCGAATAAGTGCCCAATTGTCTTAACTTGTTAAACTCGACAATGACCTTAGCTTCCCTTATGCCTTCAAATCTAACTGAAACAATTTCTACAAATTGTTCCCAAGTAACATCTAGCTGCAAATCTCCCAAATTTTGAAACCACTGCAAAGCTTTGCCCTCAAAATGCATAGAAGCCAAATTAATCTTCTGTTGATCGAGTAGATTAGGAATGATTTTAAAATAGCTATTGCACTTCAAGATCCAAGCCCTAGGATTAGCCCCATCAAATCTAGGAATTTCTACCCTAGGAACAGGAGTATTTATAATATGATGCTGGTACCCTAACTTCATTTTAGAACCAGTAGAACCCTGCGATCCACTAAAATGCCCTTGAGGTGTAGGATTTGGATCCCCAAAATTGAATCTAGGTCCTATGATTTCCATTTTGTGGATATTGAGCGATTGTAATTGGATTTGACTAAAGTATGAGTTAAGTGTTCGGTTTGTCTTGCATTTTAGAACTCATACCATCAATTTGTTCTGCATGACTTCACCTCGGTGGCCTCCATTTTCATGGATTACTGCGTGCAAATTCGATCCGATTTCTCATGCTTCCCGGATGTCTTTCAATTATGTGTTTTACGCCATGATCTAACACGGCTCGATACCAATTGTACTAAACCCAAGTATTTTTGTAATGTTTTTCTGTTTAATTTGATAGAACAGTAGAAACAGTGAGATACGAGATAAAAGATAGAGAGAATTGAGAGAAGATAGATAGAGAGAAAGAAAATAACTTCATTCTGATAATTTCTTGCCAACCCATGACTTTTTGTACCAGGTGGTCGCATGCTAAAGAAAAAGTTGGCTGGTGGACGAAAAGCCAACAGTTAAAAGGTAAAGCAAAACTAATGCTAAAGACAAAGTGCAGAAATATAAAAAATGCTACTTCTTGATGCACGTTTTTCCGTAAATCACAAGCATCCTTTTCTACTTCAAATCGACTCCCCAATTTCATCAGCAAGCCCTACCCCCAATTTTGCAAAGACATAATTTTTACCAGTAGCTCCCCCTTCTCCATCCAATTCCATGACACAATCCTACTAACTGCTTTAGAACTTATTAGTTTAACTGATAAATAACTTGTGTGCGGAATGTGGTTGTTACCTTTTGTCGTTACTGAAACTAATACTCGAAAGAACTTAGTTGAATAGTGGCCTACTCAGTATTAGTTTTTCTCCTCAATAGCAAAGTGCTACTGATGGAGGTTTCAAAAGATATGATATGTTGTTGTGTGCGTTGAGTGATGACAGTTCAATAACAAGTGATTTAAAATACTGAAAGTAAAAGAAGCACATCTATGTTTTTACGTAGTTTGGAGTGATCAGCTCATCGTTAGCTGACTGATAAGTTAATCCACTATTTGGGATTGGTCTTTCTTACGGGTGCAAAAATACCTAGGTACAAAGGTCACTTTATATGTAACATGATTTACTTGTGGTACCTTCCTTCGCTTACTGGTGCAAGGAAATCTCTGTTTGCTCACGAGTGCAAGCGACCTAACCTTCTTGCTTACTGATGCAAGAAAATCTAACTTTTAGCAACTAATATTTTGGTGCATACTTGTTAACTTTTACTTCTAACTTCTATTATAGGTATTTGGTAGAGAGTTTTAGATTTTTCCAACTTATGGTTTAAGTTGTTATAGGCAACAACTTTAACCAAATCTATCCATAGATTACTACAAATGAAATACCTAGATACTAAGAAAATATATGTTGAAATCATGAGTAAATATTTTATTGGAAAATTTTTGTCTTAACATAGTATTTTGATTATATCCGAAAACCTTACTTATGATCGCTCTGCTGATGTAACTTGGTGTTGCTCACATGGTAGTGAGCCAGCTTTTTATTTACAGCTTTCAGTAGAAGAACTACCAGCTTAGATAGGTCCCAAATTGAAGGAGTTCAAAAGTACTAAAGTCATTCATACTGATAGGAGTATCAATATCAATGCTCTGAAGACTGAAGACTCAGCGTTGTTGAAGACAAATAGGGCTGAAGTGACTAAGTGACATACCAAAAGCTGAGAAGTTGAAGCTGCTGATATTTATACGTCAAATTAAAGTGTCAATCGAAGATTCAGAATCACAAAACTGATAGAAGATATAGTCCAGCGTGCTAATAAAACACGAAATTAACCCAACTGGTGGAACCCGAAGTTAACGTACTGAAGAAACACAGAGTCAACTCAACTAGAAAAAAATATATTTAAACTTTGATTGTTTGACTTTGAATTTGTCCGAGCGAATCTGAAGAATAACCTGACAAGTTAGAACCGCTTTTCAGAGTTGCAGAGCTCAGATGTATAATGTTGTAGACACGGAAAGTGACGTATGAGGATTCAAATGGACATATTTCAAATGACAAATAGAATAGATGTGATTGGTGTTTCCTCCAACAATACTATTCATCGTCCACTCTATAAACACGCGGAGAATCCAACCTTTGAAGGTTACTGAAACGCTGCACATTCTAATATTCAAAAACACCTAGAGCTCATATCTCAAGACCAAATATCCAACGATTTTTTAGAAGAGAGTTGAAGGGAAATATGTTTTTTCTTGCTCCCGATGATCTATCTTGAATGTTTAATTCATCATACATTGATTATATTCATAGCATTCTCCTATATAATAAACTGCAACACATAGGGTTTTTTCATGTTTACCTGCGAATTTCTAGCAAATCGAATCAATCATTATCTCCAGTTCTGATCTTATGGACTTTGTCCCGATTGTCAAATCTCCAATGCTGAGTGAGAACATTCCTTGGAGAATACCAAATTTATCTCCAATGCTGAGTGAGAACATTCTTTGGAGAATACCAAATTTTCTCTCCGCTTTAGGTGTGATTTTCAAAAATCATTACGCTTGAGGATACTATTGATTTTCTTCTACTTTGTATTTATAGTGTTATCCTTAGAATCCTAATATGATAGTATTCTGACACGTCTAATAAATACAATAATTATCTTCTTATCCTGAAGATAATTCATTTCTAGAATAATTATTTCTTGATATCTGATAATATCTATCTAGACTAGGAGATATATTAAATAAATAATATAACAATCAGAACAGTCTCAGTGGAACTGTACATGGAAGAAACAACAATTATATGGTAAAAGACCTCGGTGGGCCATTCCATTGATCAAATACAAGGAATAAATATAGAGCTAAAATGAATTATATATTCAGCCCAGAACATAAATTAATTCATAAACATTTATTCATTCCAATAGAGAATAAATTCGAACTTACCCATTTATTATCGAAGTTGAGTCGGGCTTATACTTAGACTTACGAATCCCGTATTTAAGATATTGCACGTCCATTAGTTATTTATAGCAGTCGACTAGTTTAAATAATTAATCTCTTAATAAATTCCTTAAGTAGTGTCACTCAGCCTTATTATTGTACTTGAGCTAATTCAACATGTAGGGTTTAATACAATAAACTTTTTGAGCTCCTTAAGAGAACGTCATTATCCTAAGCATAAGTTTAATTCGGATTATCTACAAGATTATATATGTTACAAAGAAATTTCTTTTTATATAATTAAGATGTATCACGCATAATGTATTTCAATTAAAATTTGCATCTATATACATGTTTGTGTTACATCTTATGCTTATTACTATAAGCAGTGGCGGAGCTACGTTGGGGCCTGGGGGCCCTTGGGCCCTCCAAATTTTTTGAGTATTAAAAGTATATATTTAGTATTCAGACCAAGAATTCATTGTAGTCCAGTTGGGTGTGTTGATTTGCCCTCATTTTGAAGATTTAGGTTCGAAACCAGCCCTCTCTTTCTTTTTCTTGTAATTTTGTTCTCTTTTTCTTTTTTCCTTTTCATCATTCTGCTTTCATTCTCTTCTCTTTTTCTTTTTTCCTTTTTCCTTTTCGTCTTTCCTCTTTTATGTTTTATTTTTCTTTTCCTATAATTTAGTTATATTATTTCTCTCTCTACTTTGTACTATTTCTTTTCTTTTCTTTTCTTTTTTTTCTATTATTTGTATTATGTTGATGAAATAAAAAAATTATGCAAAAAATATAGCTTTTTATATGTGAACTAATATGATCAATCTAATTTCTAAAAATTTTATGATAAATTATTCTAACAACAAGCAACTGAATGCATCTAAGTTATTTAAATTCTTATTTTAATCATCTAAAAAACTTGTTGATGATAAAACAATCAAAACATAGATCAATTGAATATATGATGACTATTTTAGAAATATAAGTGTTAAACCAAACTATTGAATGAACTTAATTTCGTACATTGAAAATGATGTGTTTGTTAATACTACTAATGAAATTATTATGCACGATTTCAGAAAATGAAGAATATAAGATAAACTTATGATGGTGATTGTGTTTAACTTTTATTTTTCTAACATTATGATGTAATGTAAATAATATTATTTACTTCTAATTTTATTTAAAAAAATTGGGCCCCCAGAGTAAAAATTTTGGCTCCGTCACTCACTATAAGCATATAAAATAACATGATAGTGTATTGTTAACATTATAAATATACATCCCCTAAAAACATTGTATTGTATATATTGATGGAATAAAATATGAAACATATCCTACTTATTTGTATCACATTATGGATGCAACTAATCTTTTTCTAATGTTTTCTATACGACTTATATATAATATAAAAATAGTAACTCTTCATGGTTTCGTCTTATCTTTGAGAGGCATATTGCTTCATTTATCCGCTGGTAAACAATTAAATCAAACTTCAAAGAATTCAGAGGACCAATCTAAGCACAACAATGACATTAATTAATGTTGATGATAGTATTCTAATAATCGATTTGTATCAGTTTAACAATTATATTAAATATTGTAGTAGAAGTATTACTGATAATATATTTAGGTAAACAAAAAGAAAATTAGGAACTTGTGGATTGAAATTACAGAACATTCCGATAAAAATAATTGGGATGTGGTTCATTGTTCCACTTTCGGAAATTTTTGTAAGTGGTACCGACTTACAGTTTTACTATTGAAATAATAGAATAATTGGGCAATTTTATGAGTGAGGATATGAGTGTTAGAATATTTCTCGGATATGAGTGTTAGAATATTTCTCTTCGTCCCAACAAAATTTTATAAACAAAAACAAAATATCAACATATTAGGCTCTTCCGAAAAGAAAGAAAGAAAGAAAGAAAAAAGAAAGAGGAAAGGGGTTGTTCTCCATTGTGCTCAAAACGCACAATGTGAACCAACCCTAATTAATTAATTAACTAGTATTTAACTAATTCTAAATAGACTTAATAAATTTTAATTTGAACTGATGAATGGTAATCAAAATTAATAAATTTTAATTAAGACTAGTACACCCTAATTTAGAATTAATAAGTTATATTTGAGAATCAATAAAATTATAATTGATAAATCATAATTGGGGACTAATAAATTCTGACTGAAAGTTAAATAAAATCTATTATCTTGTCCAATAAAAGGGAAGGGAAGCTCTCCCCACAGAAGACTCTGATTACCTTTATTCTAGACAAAAGCTTATGGTGGAGATGAGCTTACACAAGTTTTTATTAAAAAATCCCTTCAAAAAATATCAAGATATTAAGAATGTCAATGTTGACACAAATTAAAATGCGTATTCCCTAATTTAACCCCTATACAATAAGTCGGTAATGACTAAGTCGCCCTCATAAGTGTAAACACAATTTTTTTAATATTTTACTAATATAAGGAAACTTTTAGAACCGACAAAAAGAGTGGGTCAGGCCGGGTTGGCCTGGCTCACCAAGCTAAGTGAATTTTATCAGGTCAGGTCGGGCTAGCTCGGCCAAAAATGCTGTCGGACTGAAACTATGGCATCCAGTCCAGCCCATCCAGAATATCAGGCCCCCGGGCTAAACTTGTCTAATATTTTTTTAAGAAATTATTATTTTTAACTACGAAATAATGGGGAAAAAATATGATAACAAGAAACAAGAAGCAAGAAGCACATTTTAAACTTGTAACCAATTCGACTAGATAAATTTACACTTATGTAGAATTAGAATAGAAAGAAGCACATTTACGTTCCCCAAATGAGAACAGAAGTACAAAACTAAAGGTGGCAAAGCACCCATGATTGCTTTCTGATTTAGATATGGAATAAAAGCAACCATTGTTCCAACTGTTGCAAACTAAAAAAAATGAACAAAAGAAAAACATTGTCTAATCCAAGCAAGTAGTTACAAATAAGCAATTGGTAACTCTGTATATACTCAGCAAAATTTGTGTTGCTGCCAAACAAAAACCCAAAGATCTCATATTTGTCTAATCAAAAGAATCACTCAATAAATATACGTAAATATGTCAACATATATACTGAAATTGCAGATGCAAAGTTTGATTCACGTTGGAATTTTTCGAAACCAGCAATGCAGATAAACTATGGGAGCACTGTTCAGACCTTTTTCGCGACTCTTTGATATCACGATTCACCAACAGTTACAGCCCCTATATGACACAGCGAAGAGAGGTGGTCAGCGTTCTAGGCTTCTAGCAGTCGGCGACGACTCAGCAGCTACTCAAAACATTAGGATTTAGGATTGTGAATTGCTTTATGGACATAAGAACAAACGCTACCAGATTTCAGCGATTGAGAAAGAAAAGTAGGGTTTAAGACTTATTATTATTATTATTATTAATATTATTATTATTATTATATAAATTAAGTTAATTAGTTAATATGTGGACGGGCTTTTAAGCCCGATAACTTTGGGTTTTTTAACCCCAAAGCTCGATCAGTCCAGTGGGCTGTTTGGACGGACTTTTTATGCCTAATTTTTTTTGGACCATTCTTTTTCCTAGCCCAATCCAACACTAAACACGGGTATTCCGAGTCGGCCCATCAGGTCGGGTCAGTTTTTCCAATTAAAAAGTAAAAATTATCTATAATTGGGACAAACCGTGTATTTGTTAATTTTTTCAAATATATATATATATAGAGAGAGAGAGAGAGAGAGAGAGAGAGAGGATTGATCATATAGTCTTAGGCGTGAGGTAGTATGTAATACTCAATCTCATCCACTCACCTCATAGATCATATGGTGGAGATTTTTTTAAGATTTTTTAAGCTTAATTTCTCTGATTCGCTATAGTAAGGGTAGATTAATAATTTAATTTATTTAATGATACAAAAAATAAATCACGTATATAGTTGAACATAATTATGCATATAAATGAACATAAAAATACATGTATTTGAACACAAACATGCATGTATGTTGGAAGCGTCGCACTCGTACGTTGTACCAACGCATGCTCGCGCACTACCCAGCGCTCGTTGGCCAACGTGCATATTTATCTTTTAATATATGCATTATTACGTTTTATTATATGCATGAATGTATTTTGTGGTTGACATGCAGGTTTATACTTTCTTATATGCATGTTTATGTTTTAATATATGCATATTTGTATTTTTATACATGCATGTTTGTGTTTTGTGGCTAACATGCAGGTTTATGTTTATTTATATGCATGAGTGTGTTTTGTTATATGCATGGATTTGTTTTTCGACAGCAAAACTATCTCTTATCCTTCTTATTTTTTCTCAAAATTACTCAATTTTCTGTGCAAAATCATCATCTTATTCTTTTTTTCTCTCAAAATCGATGTAAATCGTCGTCTTTGTCATTTAACATCCACGTCTATCGTCGTAAATCATCTACCGTCACCATTCTTGAAGAAGAAGAAGAAGAAGAAGAAGAAGAAGAAGAAGAAGAAGAAGAAGAAGAAGAAGAAGAAGAAGAAGAAGAAGAAGAAGAAGAAGAATGTTGTTTTGATCTCATCCCATTTCGCAACTTGCGAAAATGAAAAAAAATGAAAAATGGGATGTCACTTGTCAAATTGTGGTGCATCCGCGTATTCAAAATATGCTACATACTACCTAAGGATCAGATACTACGAGAACTCATATATATATAGGAAGAAGATCAAATAGAAACCAATATAATTGTAAGAATAAAAAAACATTGTATTATACGTAAAAAAATATAAGAAAACATAGTTTTATACGTGAAAAAACATAATAATGAGAAAGCATGTAAGAAAACATATTATTTGTGAAAAATCAATCTAGATTATTTATCAATTAAATTTTAAGGACCAGGTTAATTTTTAGTTACTAATTTAAGGTTGATTTCTAGAAGATCTTATCCCTGCATATATATATAGAGAGAGGAAGAATCAAATAGTACCCAAGCCTGAGGTAGTATGTAGTACTCAATCTCATCCACTCATCTCATAGATCCTATGGTTGAGATTTTTTCGGACTTTTTAAGCTTAATTTCGTTGATTTTCGCAAAAGTAAGGGTAAATTAGTAATTTGATTTGTTATGTAATACCAAAAATTAAATCATGCATGTAATTAAACATAAAACTGCATACAGTTGAACATAACACTGCATACAATTGAACATAAAACTGCATACGGTTGAACACAAAGTTACATATATTTTTTTATTATGTGATATAGAAAACAAACCATGCATATTTTAAAACCAAAAACTGCATACGCATGAACACAAAACTGCATAATGTTGAACACAAAAATGCATATTAGATTGAATTATTCAGAATCTATTTTCTTGTTTAGATAGATTACTCATAACTTTATAATTTGAAAGAAAACAAATGAACAATAAGATAGAAAATAAATGATTAACAAGAAAAGTGTTTGTGCATATTAGAGAAGAGAGAAAGAGAGATATCGAGAATGAAAAACCTACGAGTTTCTGTTTTAAAGCATGCAAGTTTATGTTTCGTTGTATGCATGTTGTTGTTTAATAGTGTGCATGTTTCTGTTTTGTAATATGCATGTTTATATAGCATTATGTATATGCAAATTTATTTGTATTGTTATGCAGGTTTATGTGTATTAGTATGCATATTCTTTGCTGGAAGCTTCATCTCGTCACCTCCTTCTCCGATTTTCGGCGAACTCCACCGTAAACCACCACCTCATTCTTCGATTTTTGACGAACTTAACCTTAAACACCACCATAGTCATCCTCCATCTCGATCTTTCAACCTTATATCAAAGTCCTCTTCTTTTTTATTAAATTTCAGGCAGCTTCAACTATAGCCACTACCCAACCACTACCGCCGTGAACGTCACAACCGTCACTATCTCCACTGCGCCATTGCTGCCGCCGCGATCGCCTCCACCGCGCCATCGTTGCCATCTACTTCTCTTTATTCTTCGACGAACAACAAAAATTTACAGTAGAGGTGAAGAAGAAGAAGAAGAAGAAGAAGAAGAAGAAGAAGAAGAAGAAGAAATAATTACTATATTACCCTTAAACGAAAATTAAAATAAAAAAATAAAAAGATGTCCTGCCACGTGTCGCTTATCTAGGCTATCCACATGAACACATTGTGTGATCAGATTGAATACTACATACTACTGCGAGGACCGGATACTACGGAACCCAACTCTCTCTCTCTCTCTCTCTCTCTCTCTCTATATATATATATATATATATATATAGAGAGAGAGAGAGAGTATTGAATAGAAACTTTTCACATTCTAGTAACTAAAAATAAATCCGATATACAAATCTTGATCGATGAATGTTCAAAATTGAATTTTAAAATGTGATATGTTTTCTTGCATATAGAATAATAATTTTTCTAGTATTATTTTTTTCTACGTATAAAAAATCCAATGAAATAACGCCTTTACTATAAATGTGAAGAGAGTATTGAATAGAAACTTTTCACATTCTAGTAACTAAAAATAAATCCGATATACAAATCTTTATCGATGAATGTTCAAAATTGAATTTTAAAATGTGATATGTTTTCTTGCATATAGAATAATAATTTTTCTAGTATTATGTTTTTCTACGTATAAAAAATCCAATGAAATAACGCCTTTACTATAAATTTTCGCAATTAAAAAATTAAAAATAATTCTCACATCCCGCTTTAAATAAAAATATTTTTTGAACCTTTATACGAGGACAATTAATCTCCCCTAAATACTCAACCTGAGGATTGATCATTTTGTTAAAATAATCATTGAGGAAACGAGTCAAATGAACGGCCTTTCGTTTGCTTAAAGTATTATTTTATTCGAATATAAAATTCATCATATTCGAACTACTTATTCAACTAAACATCAATTCACACGTGATCTTAACAAAAAACCAATAATGACGTCATGTTGCTAACGTCAGAGTTTTGCTAGGTTGAATGGACCATGTGTAGCGGTGGGCCGGTGGCAAAATGTCATGTTTTTAGGATACCCTCTTTACGGTCAAGCGTTAATGCCATCTCCAGTATTTCACGCCAACTTTTAATTTCATTTTATAGTAATTTATCTATCAAATAATAATTTATCTTTAATTCACAAACTTAAATTCTAACTCAAAAGAATATCTTCTATATATTCCTCATGATTAGTTTGAAATTTTTAATTATAAAAAAATGCGTTTGTTAACGATACAAACACATTTATAGGTTTCAAAGAGTGAGAAAAGCCATAAAAATACAAAATAGATATGTGTTTGTAGTTATATTGAGTTTACAGTTGAGTATCGTAGATGACCTAATATGACGAGGTTTAGTGAATATTATAACCGAATTGCATAAAAAATGAAAAAATGAAAAAAAAAAACTCATTATTCTCATATGCTCGGCACTGCAATAGCTTATCATTTCACTAAATTTGTGCAAGTTTTTTCACGACAAATGTATGTAGTAGATTGCCTGAAGGTTGAAAGCCTCAAATTTAACCATCATTCAAAATCTTGTTACTTGCAAGTTGCAACACCAATCAATTCATCACTCAAACAGTCAAACTAATAAGTTGAATTTTGGAGTCAATCAAAGCCTATTGAGCAACAAATTCCAATTCATGTCACCAAAATAATCATCCCCGTTGTTTTCGATTTAAACAAAATATTGTATTCATACCTGAGCTCCCTCTCTAATTCACATTTAACAAAAAAAAAAAAACAGAGATCTAACAATTTATTAAGATTAACAAGCCATTTATATATGAAAAATACTAATTACGATGTCAATCATGTATAATCTAGAGAACTCAAAACCGACCTTCAAGGCTTCAAGCACAGAGCCAAACACAAAATTCTTGCTATCAAGTTGCGCATGGGTTGAGCTTCAAATCGTCATTTTCGGACAGAGAGAAGAACAGGAAGGAGGACCGGGGCACTTACATCGACGGCAGCATGAGAACCGGACAACGCGGCACCGGTGGTTAGCTGCGGCCAGAGGAACGTGGGGCCGTCGGCAGGTTGGAGAGGAGGAATTGGTGAGAAAAAATTGAATTCCCTAACGAAAATATAATTAAAAAATAATAAATTATATGAGTATATTTTAATTAATTCGATTAATCTGGTATACCGATAATCGAAGGCACATAAACATGTTAAACCGACAACTGACCCGAACCTACAATTATCGATTATCGGGTCAATTCCGTTAATAACTGATACCGATTAAGAAAGGGATATGTTTTGACAGCCTATAATTAGATAGATATGATTTTGCGCATGTTTCCACAAAAGAAATTGTAATGTTGTGTTACAGTGGGAGGCGGCAGTAGTTTAGTGTTGGCAGTGGAGGGGAAGAAAGGGATAAAAATATGGGCCCCAACTTATATATCCAACTTGTGTAATATATGTACCACTCATACATAATCTAAAAATTAACTATAGCCCATACCCAAACCTATTAAAAACTATATTTTGAGTCAAAACAGTACAAATAAATTTGCAGAAAGACAGTGATGTGAGAGGGAATTGATTCTTTAACAAATTAAAGTCTGCAAATTGCATGCAAATTAAAGTCGCAAACTCCCAAACTCGATTAAAGTGCATGCAAATTAAATCCATTTTTGATTTCATGTTGGTGAGTTTGACAAATTAAAGTCGTGTAATATATTGGCTTAGGAAACATTGCATTCTCACTTCTTCTTCATACAATTTTCAAAAATTTCGAGAGAGAGAACAACCCGTGAAGAACAATTTTCGAAATTTGGAAAGATAAGAAGAGAACAACCGTGAAGAACAACCCGAATTTCCCAGAATTTCCATTTCCATTCCCGCGAAGAACAACCCGGAATCAATAGTCGAGCTTGAATATTCACTTCCCGGAGGTAATTTTTTCAATAAATACATACAATTCGTTGTTTCCGGTCGACTAAAGCTTGTTTCGGTCGAAACCTTCTTTCGATCGGCCGAGAGAAGGCTTCCTCGATCGAAACAAGCTTTACTCGATCGAAATAACTAATTGTTTCATATATACATATTAATCATTGTTTCGGTCGGTGAAGCTTGTTTCGGTCGACGAAACCTTCTCTCCGATCGTGGGAGAGAAGGCTTCACGACCGGAAAAGCTTTCACTCGACGAAACAACGATTAATATATGTATATTGAAACAATTCGTTTTTAAAGGCTGTCTCCGATCGATATCAATTTAATTTTCTAATAATTAGTTATTAATTGAATTTTGTAATAATTGCAGGCGAAACCATATTTTACACGAACGAGTGACAATATGGACTTACCGGTATGTTCTCGTGTATATTATTTTAAAACAATATAGTTATGCGATTTTTACAGTATGTATATTTTGGATAAATATTGCTAAATGTGATTGAATAATATGAGTAGTTAATTTTGGATAAATATTGCTAAATGTGATTGAAACAATATAGTTATACGATTTTTACAATATGACTTGAATAATGTGATTGAATAAATAGTGTTTAGGGCTTGTATGTTTTCGATTGAATGAGATATTTGTTTTGGCTTGAATAATGTGATTGAATATGTAAAAAACTCTTTATCCATATTATCATTTGAAATTTCAGCTTTGGATTAGCATTGAATTAGTCTCCTACGTATTTGGATAATGACAATTAAATATTTTTCATTATGCTTCTCAATTATGTTGTAGTGGATATGTAATAATTATTGTAGTAGTTTGTTAGTTTGTTGTACGTTGTGTAATATGTGGCATTGATATAATTGTAGGTCGATCCTATTTTCTTGAGGCCTATTACGATAAATGTTGTGGCAGATGTAAAGACTTATTATAGGACTGATTATTTTAAGTATATTAAGAATGTCTTGCTAGATAAGGACGGCGAACAGTTGCTAGATATGTTTAGGGGGGTTGCTTTGGTCATATGATTGATTGGATTCCCGGGCCTAAGTCTAGTTTGTCTTTACACCATATAGTCTCCCGTCAAATAGAACCTACGCAACCGGAAATGTATTTTTTCATCAATGGAAGAAATATATGTTTTTTCATTAGAGATTATGCTCTAGTCATAGGCTGCAATTTGGGTCATCATCATTGATCCCACACAAGACTACGACTTGAGCGACGTTGAGGTATATAGGCTTTTTTGCGGGGGCACACAGATTACATTAAGAAATCTATTAGATATATTTTGTAGTAGTGATTTTGATGATGTAGATCTTCGTCACTATTTACGTGTGGCCCACGTTATTTTCCTCTATGGATTCGTATTTGGGTACGAGACGGGAAGGTAATAGCTGATTGGGTTTGGGCATTGGTTGACGATCTGGAGGCGTTTTGCCGATTTCCGTGGGGGGCATACAGTTACCAGATATTGAGATATTATACGACGCATTGTCAACCTAATGCTCAGTACCACTTTTACGGACCAGTCTGGGCACTATATGTTTGGTCACTCGAGATCATACCAGACTTGGGACGTATAGCTGGGAACTACGTCAACCCCACAGCGTATCCGAGAGTGTTGAGGTGGAAGTTCAAGAGTAGGCTCTCATCGGCAGCTTTACAACCTCTTTTTGAGCAAGAGGTACTGAATTTTATTATAATTTTAAATCATGTATGAGGTATTGTATTTATTAGAATATTAAATAATATCTTTCAATTTATTGTAGGTCGATTATCATCTCACAGCGATCGAGCCTGACTCATTCGAGGTTACCACCATTTACTGGGCGTCATCTTCTACCCCTCTCAACTCGGTGTGAATTTTCGACACCGTCAAATCCTTTGAGGGAGGATGGCAGTTCCCTCTCGTCATGGTGTATCGGGGTGCGGTGGATGAGCCTCGATGTAGACGTCGAGTTAGGAGGGCTCCAGTTTGTTCGGGATCCCGATCTTCGGGGTCTCCATCGAGCGACCCTCGAGCCTTCACCTTCAAGACCCGGCCATAGGACATCGTCGGTGAGTTTGTTGAGATTGCGGTTGTTGAGGAGCAGCGCCATATGTGGATAGTCGTCCATCCGTTGAGAGGCGGGATACGGAAAACATCTTGCGACTTCTTCTTCATCGGCGGTGGTGGTGAGCACCCCGGCGTCTTAGTTAGTTGATCGTCGTTGGATCCGAGAATCCATTCGGGATTCCATTCGGGAGAGTGAAGGCAGAGCGATTGCAACGATCGAGAAGTCTATTGAAGAAAAGTGGATTCAAAGATGAAGAAATGATTTGAAAGTTTATTAGAAGACTCGATGTGGTTGCACATAGAGATGATACATATACACCCCATCTCGGCCCGTGAATCTTCCGATGATGACGACGACAACGACGAGAGGTGGAGGTGAAGGTCAGGAGCAACAGTCAAGTCCAGATGTCCCTCGAGGCGGTGGACATATTGAGCCGGTGAGCCGACCTACATCGGCCCGATGATATCCCACCCCGCTACTCACGCGGATCCATGGTACGATCCGGGCTGCATCTCATCATTCCATCTTTGGGACTGGACCTATTTAGTGATCGGCGCCTCGAGCGTCGTGAGGCGGACTTTCGAGCCTATCGACAATAGTTGGAGCAACATGTAACTATTAAGTCTCATATTTGGCGGTTTATAGTATTTCATTATATTTGTTATGTTTTTCATTTCTGATGACTCATATGCTTAAATGTTTGTAGTTGGGCTTGGAGAGGTGAGCAGACGCGGAGACATTCGATCGCACCGAGGTCACCGTATGTTAATAGCCCGATCCACGTCCAATTCCGCGATGTATTGATAAAGTACGGCGTTTCTTGACGAGAAAAACGCGATTGTGATTGTTGAGTCTTGACCGTCAAATCGAGTTCGATTTTCATGCATCTCGAAATGCCGGAGAGGCCTTTTGATATTCGGGTAAATGCGTTTTATACAATATGCTTCATTTTTGAAGTACATCGTCTTATATTGATATGTATCCTACAATAATTTTGCGGATGGTTGATCTATTCATGATGCATTTGAGGATGAGACTCGATCGGGATCGACATATTGGATGAGGTGGATTCTCATAACACAATCATCCTTGATCTTGATTTTTCGTAAGTATTGTGTCTTTAATACAATCAATATATATTATATATGTGTAGTATCCGGAATTAATTAATTTTCAATGTTGAATAGATGTTTCGCAAAATTTATGGTCCGAGGTACACGCAACGCTTTCGTCACATTCAAGACCCACGTGAGGCACCATTGATCATTACCCACGAGCATTGTTTACATGGCAGCCACCAGGCGCATTGGATGGCAGTTGTCCTCGCCTTTGCCGGTCATAGACCATGGTTACGTGCCACGCAGGTAACCTATTTAATACAATAAGTTGCAAAAATTGAAAATTTTCTTGTTTATTTTCTCTAAATATTAATTTTTATAGATCATCATCCCATGCATCATCGAGCGGAGTTTCGTGATATGTCGCGTGGATATGTACTCGGGTCATTGCTTGCTGTTTGACTCGTAACGTTGGCGGATGGACAATGATCAATTGGATGCGAGGATGATGGAATTCGTGTGCCTGAATAGATTATTGCGGCCGTTTCTGATCTTCTCTAGATGGTTCGAAAATAACTCCCACCAAATACCACCATGGAACAATGATGCGATTATTACACCAGCTCAATCTTCAGAGGTATTTGAACAGGACGACGATTTTAGTGTTGGTCCATTTGCGTGCATGACTGTAGAACGTCTTATTTCTAGTTCACCGAGCATCGAATGGGGCATGTCTAATGCTTTAGCATATAGAAAGAAGATAGGTGGAAGTATATATGAGTTATGTGAGCCATATACGAAGCCGAGAGTGCCGAGAGCGCGTAGAGGATGATGATTACTTTTATATTATCTCATGTAATAGATCTTCATTACAATGTCAATTCAATGGATTAATTTCAATTTCAATTTCAATTTCAATTCAATTCAATTCAATTTCCTTTAGTCGCATAATCTTGATATCAATAACAAATAACAATGATGATGTGGATAATAATATTAATAATGTCTTTACATGAATAAGTGCTTTCATTACAATGTAAATCAAATACAAGTTGTAATTCAAATACAAGTTGTTCTTCAAATACTAATAATGATAATAGGTTTTAAATAACCAATTATAATACCAATAACAATAGTATTATAATATCAATAACAAATAATAATAATAATAATAATAATAATAATAATAATAATAATAATAATAAAATGAATAAGTGTTTTCATTACAATGTCACTCGTCTCTTGACAAGTAAGGACACTTCCGGCGAGTATGAGATTCGTTACCACACAAGCTACATGTCCGTGGTGCACGACTTCTACTACTCGATCCCACTTATGTTGGATGACGATATCGACCCACTTCGGGCGCCCGACAGCGGACTCTATTAGGAGGCATAAGCGTAATTCCGGCAACATCCGGAGGAGCAGTCCAACTAGGCTGTGGTGAGCAGGTTGATCGAGATCGAGTATGCTTCGGCTAGCTTTGCGAGAATGGTAGTACTTCACACATAGTTAGATATATGGTGACCTTTATGACTAAAAATTTATATAATCAATTATATGTAATTGAAATCAATTTGATCAAAAAAATTAATATAATTAAACTTAAATTAAGTACCATATAGTCAGCATGAGAATGAGAACACGGTATCATATCCATATCTCACCCAAACACGAACACAATTGCGTATTGAGATTCACTCGAATGTTTTGCTTAGTGCTTGACTTTGAAAGTGGAGTCGATGAGGGCACTACGTCGTATCTGCGTGATAGTTCCATTGATACCATCATCTTACTTGTTGCTTGGGTCAATTCAGCGCGTACCTCTTTCGCTTCATGTCTCTCGTCGAACCATTTTTACGTAATGTGACGATTGCCTCAATCATTGAGCAAATTGGCAATCGTCTAGCCACAATAATCGAGAATTGAATGATTCGGCAATGTTCGATGTCATAAACCGTAGCGCCTAACGGGCACCGTGATCTAGCCCACTGCACTCCAACCTCCACCAACTTGGTATATGCACCACTACCATCAGCCTTCACGAGAGACTTTAAAATAGCCATCGCTTTTCAAAGTATGCATCTTGTACGCATAAGCGCTTTCGAAATAACTGCGGATGGTTTCCCAAGCGGGTGATTTTTTCATGAGATGGTAGTAGCATAATCTGTGTGTTGCATCGGGGTAGACACACTTGACCGCATTCGTTATCTTGACATGGGCATCGAAACAATCAACATCTCGGATTTGATCCATAAGCGATTTGTAGTCGAGGCGAAACCAAGTCCATGAGACATCATTCTCGATCGGACCAATTCCATAAGCTAATGGAAAAACTTGCTTGTTGTCGTCCTTTGTCACGGCACGAATAATATGCCTTTATTGCGGCCTTCAAGTGCGTGCCGTCCACTACAATCACGGTGGGAGGCACGATGTGTCGCTTGATCTGCATGAACCGTAGCGACAAAGGGTGACGGAACCGACCATCGGTCCAATATCCAAGTCATCATCGAGCAGGATTGCTCATCCGTAACATATATCGAGATAACTCGGTAGTAGTGAAATGATTCTTCATGTCCACCGTATATCATCTCGATCGCCCTACTATGGGCTCGCATTGCTACACTATATGTAACGTGTACACCGTACTCTCGCTACAAATCAGCCATAATGGACTTCGGCTTTAGCACTTCACCGTCTTCGCGTATTTTTTGTGATATGTGTGCTGCAATTACACGGGCATTCACCTTCCTTACTCCGATATTCACTGGGTTACGTGCGCAAGTATGTATAGCATCAAACTTGCGGACAAACCAAAATCCACCCCGCTGCGATGCGTAGTAGAAAAGGACCTTGGTTATGATATTGACATTTGAATGTAATCCTTGAATTATCGGATCGGGAATAACAAATTCTACTCGACGTTCCAAATGCCATAGCCCGCGGATATCTTTAGTTCCATCTTCTTGTCGAAGATTGAACCTTCGCTCACTCATCGGGTGCGGATCCGAGTCCGGAGGACGAGCAAAGAGATTAGCTGAAGCATCATGAGGAATAACGAGGACTAGCCGGTTGCTCATCTCCTCAACTTCTCACGGCTCTGGGCCTCCTACGTGCGCTGCGTGTTACTCTGCATAATCGTAGATGAAGCTTCCGAATCCACCTCGATGAATCCATGCGTCAAACTCTACAAATGAGCCATAGCTCACCAAAAGCGAACTCGCGATCTTCTTCCTCTTCATCCGACTCATTTCATCTTCTTCTTCAACGTAGTCTTCATCATATTTGTCCTCGACAAGTGTATCAGCCACAGTTGCGCATATGTTGGGAAATAGAATTCCTGGATGGATCCATGTGTTGCGGCATATATTGAGATGTATCAGCATCAATCAGATGATGCAAATTGTTGTGTAAACGACGCATCGAGCGATATGTGTTGGGAAGTGCAGTCATATGTTGACGAGGATGGTATCTCAAACGAAGGTCTATATAGTTCTTGCTCCGATTGGGATGTGTCGTCATCGTGAGTCACATAGACCTCTGGTTGGGCATCATGAGCCAATCGAGCAAGTTGATCATCATTACTCAAAACTAATTTGATAATTCTACCACCCCGAGATCTCGATAGATAATGCAGTTGGTAGGTTGTACTCAACGAATTTCCAACACAATTTGATCAATCATCTCGATGAACTCGAGATAATTACATTGTTCGTTCGAACAAAGACATTTGGTGATACCCCCAATGTAACATAAAGAAGGATCTCGGTGCCTCCATATCTAACAATAATGCTCTTCCATCCGACCTCTATAACAACAAGATTACATTAGCGTAAATATACATTCTTAATATGATTTTTCTAATGTATAAAACAAATATACATTCTTAATGTTTACACTAAAATTATCGCTACAATAAGAAAAAATAGCAATCTAATCAAAGTCTAATTAAATAATTAAAGTCTCTTACAATAAATTAATTAAAATGGGACTTATCTAAGCGAATTATGTAGGGACTTATCTAAGCGAATTATCGATAATTATATCCAATTATCTAAGCGAATTATGCAATAATTATAAATAGCGAAACAATCGAATTATCTAAACAAATAAACAAAACAAATGTAAACAAAATTAACAATAATAAATGTAAACAAAATTAACAATAATTAATCTAAACAAAATAAATATCATAAACAACAATAATTAACCCATGAATTAATTAGTCATTTACATCATAATTATTTACCATCAAAATTAACATGGCGTTTTTGTAATCTAAGCGAATTATGTTAACTAAATGATCGATTACGTTTTGATTTTCTATGTTCAAAATTGATAAACGATTTATCGATTTTTTAAAGAATGGGATATAAAAATTATCGATTTTTTAAAGAATAGGATATAAAAACAATTATTGATTTATACTAAAATTATCGCTACAATCAAATTAAGAAAAAATAATTAAATAATTAAAGTCTAAATTATAAATAATTAAAGTCTTTTATAATAAATTAATTAAAAGGGGACTAATCTAAACTCATTATGCCGGGAATTATCTAAACGAATTATCCAATAATTATATCCAATAATCTAAACAAATTAATAATTATAAATAGCAGAAACAATCGAATTATCTAAACAAAATAAATAAAATCTAAACAAAATTTGATAATTAATATTAAATTTACAAAATATTTCCTTCATTCCGGTGGATGATCCTTGATTCCGGTCAACCAATTTTATGTTTCTGGTCAACCGGTATCAATGAATCAATTACAAAATAAATTGACAATCGATAATTCCGATCGATGATCCTTGATTCCGGTCGACCAATTTGATGTTTACGGTCGGCGGAATCAATGAATCAATACAAAATAAATTGACACATAAAATCGATAATTCGGTTGATGATCCTTGATTCGGTCGACCAATTTGATGTTTCCGGTCGACCGGAATCAAGAATCAATTAAAATTAATTAACACATAAAATCGAAAATTCGATCGATGATCCTTGATTCGGTCGACCAATTTGATGTTTCCGGTCGTAGGAATCAATGAATCAATTACAAAATTAATTGACACATAAAATCGAAAATTCGATCGATGATCCTTGATTCGGTCGACCAATTTGATGTTTCCGGTCGTAGGAATCGAGGAATCAATTACAAATTAATTGACACATAAAATCAAAATTCGATCGAAGATCCTTGATTCGATCGTAGGAATCAAGGGAATTATCGACGAAATTTTCGATTTTACATGTTAATTAATTTTTGATTCATTATGGTTTTTAAATTTTCGTTATATTAATAGCTTATAAATTTGAAAACCCATAAAATCATATAAAAACATTTAAGTTCACCTACACGTTAATCTAAAATGCATAACTTAATCTAAATTAACCTATACATTAAAATACTCACTTAAATATAAATGTATCTGACGATTATCTAAGCAATTATAATATCCAATTATCTATATGAATTATGCAATAATTAATTATCTAAGCAATTATGCAATAATTTATCCAAACCAATAATCAATAATAAATCTAAACAAAATTAACAATAATAAATCACAACAAAATTAACAATAATAAATCTAAACACAAATTAATATCATAAACAACAATAAATTCAAAAAACGGGTCGAAAATAAATAAAAATTCGAATAACTTACTTGTTGAGACATAGCTGCTGGGATCTGGATTGAAGAAATAAATTTGAAAATTTTGAATATAAAACCGAAATAAACCAAGAAAATTAGAGCAAGCGAAAGCAAATTGTGAATACTTGAATTTGTTGAATTTGTATTTATTCTGATCGATTGTATAAATAGGAAAGAATTGGTTCAATTATTGGTGGTCAAATCTTTCTCTTCTTTTTCAGCAATTTTTCAAGCATTTATTTGTCTTCTTCAATTTTTCTGCAATTATAGTTGTAAGCTTTTACTTTCGTAGTACTATTTTGTGCAGTATTAAATTAACTGTAAATATGAAGGATAATTTCAATGTTAAATATTTCTCATAATTAATAAGTTGTGTGATAATTTCAGCATTTCAATATTTTGCAAAATTTCCATCATAGATTACATGTAAATATTAATTTAAATATCATACATTCATTTTAAATTAATTAGTATTAAATTAATTTGATATATATCCTTGTTTTCGATCGAAAATTCACTGATTCAGGTCGACTCTTTGATGTTTCCGATTAAATAGGAGACAAGAAGTAATAATTATTATTAAATTCAATGATTAATATCAACATAAATTTAATATGTCTCCGAAAACATATTAAATTCCAGAATTTAATACTAATCATGCGACCGGAATCATGTGACCGGAATTTAATACTAATAAAACTCCGCAAACATATTAAATTCCATCCATTGATTTATGTTTCCGGTCAAGGAAAATTAATTAAATTTTGACCGGAAACATATTAAATGAATGGAGATTTCCGGAAACATATCATTTCCGAAATCATGCGACCGGAAACATATTAAATAAATGAGTGGAGCTCTTCAAAATGTGTCAATTAATTTTGTAATTCGGAAATTAAATAAATGAATTGACCGGAAACATATTAAATGTGTCAATCAATTAAATAACTGAATTGACGGAAACATATTAAATAAATGAATGGAAACATATTAAATTCCATTTAGAATCATGCGTAGGAATTAAACATGTCATTCATTTATGTTTCGGTCAAAATTTAATTAATTTTTCTTGACCGGAAACATAAATGAATGGATGGAATTTAATATGTTTCCGGAGTTTTATTAGTCTAATTCATTTCGCAATCATTTACTGATTTACGGGTTGTTAACAAATAAAAATATTATTGTTTTGTCGGTGGCATGTCACAATTCACATCGAAACTAACGGAGACTCGTAGATATATATTAAAAAAGGAAAAGGGTATCTGATGTATCGATTTTTCAAAATGGTTATGTCCTCTACACACTTTTACAAAAGTGTGTACTTGTATATATTTCGTCTAAAAATATTGTCTTGGAAAATCAGGGAAGGAGCTATTCCAATTGCAAGCGGGTGATGGATAAGCACGTGCAGCAAGCAAGTCATGTGAGTAATTGGGCCATGTTCCATGTGGGCCACCCAATTAAATAAATTGTACTCATGTTTTATTTATCATCTTTTGTTATTCTAGCCCATATGGCTTATTTTTAGGGTTCCTTTGCGTAATGGAAAAGACCTCAGAAATTTGTTCCCATTTCTATCTCTTATCTTCTCTCACTTCCTTATCTATTATTCAGCTATTGTTCATCTATTATTGTTCATATTCACCTTTTAAAAATATAATAAAAATTATAAATTTTGGAAAACACAAAAAATTTACAAGACCGAGCTTAACATTTGGTATCAGAGCACAATTTTTGGCCATGGCTGAGTGCACGTCTTCGCAATCTACATGAAGCACAAAAAAGGTTAGATCAAATTTTGCAAGATGAGACCATGAAAAGGGAAGCTTCAGAATTGAAATTGCAAGACCAGATCACTGGAATGTTCAGTAAGTTCGACCATCTCAGTCAAACCTTGGGAAATATGCAATTACAACTATCTAATATCGGGGAGGGATTTATATTGGGTCATTATCATTTTGGGGGAACGCATTCTCTTGGTAAAAAATCCAAATTTCAGGGTGAACAGTCGGGATCCACTCTACTGAGCCCAATTCCCAAGGTAGATTTTCCAAGATTTGATGGAAATAATCCACGCTCTTGGATATTGAGGTGCCAAAGCTATTTTAAACTCATCACTAATTTTCATGACTCACAGAAGGTTATATTGGCTACCATGCATTTTGAAGGAAAGATAGTACTATATATGGTACAAAATATTTCACAGAGGTACCCGGATCTAGGTTGGGATCAATTCATTGGATTGGTATATGCCATAGTTGAGGGTTGAAAGAGGCTAAAATAATAGCAGAATTCAATAAGTTGTATCAAGAGGGTAGATTTCTGATTACATCGCAAAGTTTGAGGAACTAAGAGCCTGCTTGCAGCTGACTAACAAGGTAGAATTTCTAGAGGACTACTTTGTTGCCAGTTTTATTAGTGGACTCAACACTGAATTGCAGGCAGCGGTTAGAATGTTCAATCCAGGAACATTAGAGCAAGTTGTTGAGTTAGGCAGGCATCAACAACAAATACTAGATTCTCTAGTCAAAAAATTGAAGAGCACCAGTAGAGGATATATTGGTCCTGTTCAACTGGGCAAAAGGGTGGAAGGAGGTACTCAATTTCCAGCTAAAAATTTGAATCAGAGTGGAAATGTACCAATGAAATACCTATCATCAACATAAATGGCCCAAATAAGAGAACAAAGGTTATGCTATAACTGTAATGAGAAATTTGTATCAGGCCATAGGCGCAAACACAGGATTTCTTATGTTATAATGACAGCAGGAAGAAGAGGGTGATTCCTACAACCATATTATGGGTGAGAAAACTGAATTGGAAGAAGGGTGTGAGGTCGTGGAGGAAATCCAGCGTACACTTTGGTTCCATGTCTGGAGGAGGAGGAGGACTAACAACCACACGGTTGATTGGGGAAGTGGAAAAGCAAAGGACTAATATTTTGATAGATTCGGGTAGTACTCTCAGTTTCATCAACGAGGGAACAACTTAAAAATTGGAGTGTACATTTGACACTGTAAAACTACTCTTGGTCAAGATTGCTAATGGGACAAGATGGTTAGTTCTAAGAGGGCTTCAGGATTTCAATGGAAGATGCAACAACATAATTTTACTTATTCCCCTAGAGTCTTAAACGTTGATGGGTGTGATTTAATTTTAGGGGGTGATTGGCTCAAGACTTCCACCCCAGTGGAGTTAGACTATGAGTTAATGACCATAACAGTCACTTGGCAAAGTAAAGAATTAAATTGCAATCTATCACTGGACAGGAATCCTGTCAAATGATTTTGATTACGGGGACCAGTGTTCTACCACACGCTGGCTAAGGAGTATGATTCAATAGAGGAAGTATATTCCGTTAAACCATAAGAAACTTACCACCAACCTGCAGATGAGTGGGAGGCACTACTAGCATAATTTCAAGACATTTTTAGGAGCCAAGGGACATGCCACCTGATGGGATATGGCCCAACCACAGCCCACCGACAGCCCAAACGACCTACCGACTTTAATAATGACCCGCGGTTATGCCAGCCCATCCCCAACCCCAAGCAGCCTCCAAACCCTAATCGGCGCAAGGCTAAGAGTCCCATGGCCGGGTGTAAGAGTCCCTATAGGCAGAGAGGAGCAGTCACTACACGAAGGCTAAGAGTCCCTACATGGGGGATCGGTTCAGCCTTAGAGCCCTCGGATATGTATAAATAGGAGTTAGATCGAAGGTAGAAGGGTTAGCAACTTCTTGAATACTAAGAGCTTTTAGCTACACTCACCGTAATCAAATCATAGTGAAAGTATTGAGGAATCACTCCTCAGTGGACGTAGATCTCATTAATGATCGAACCACGTAAAAGCTCGGTGTTCTTTATCGCTTACATAAATCTCACATATCTACATATATTAGATTTATCATTGGCGCGTCTGTGGGAAAAAGCGAACAAAAAGCTTCGTTTTCTACAAATTAATAAGCGAGGACACGTCTGACCGCCGTCGATGTCGGCAACAACCGCTAAGGGCGACGGTGGTCACTCGGCGCCACGGGAAGGAGATTGCAGATGCCTGGCGGTCACACACTGAGGCCACATGGAAAGCGTTTCCATACACCTCGGGATCGCCGCCCTCACGAGGTGAAGATGCCGACCTCATCACGGTGAGCAGGCGGTTCACGGGTCTCACGAAGCCCCTTGGCGGCGTGTCTCGAATTCCTCAATGCCAATCTCGGCCGATTCCAAAACTTCTCCACCAGAGGGCAAATGGCGGGCACCTCTCGAGTGCCCGGCGGCGAATCTGCGGGCAGGTCGCTCCCCACCGAGGCGGTCAACGCCACCTCAAAGGCCAATAGCGAAACGCGTACACCAATCCGCCGCGAAGTCGATCACCTCGCCGAGAGGTCGCAACCATTCACCACCTCGTCGCCCATGGCCGCTCTCCACCTCGGTATGCCGCCCGGAGAGCCAAGCAAAGCGAGAGAGAGGAAGGCGGGCGAACCCGCCGAGGCGATAGACGCCGTCACGGTCTCTCACCCTCCAGAGAGATGGCAGCGATCACCGGGGTTCGGCCGATGCGGAAGAATCATCTCCTTTCTCCGGGAGATTCTAGACACGCGCCTTGCCCGTGATGCAGGCACCCAATATTCTTGCCTACGATGGCCTGGGGACCCTCCGACTTCCTTTTCGCCTACACTACCAACATGGCGAATCAAGGAATGGAGGATTTTCACATGTGCAAAATCTTCCCGAGGTGTTGATCTCCAACGCCCGACGCTGGTTCACCTCGCTCCGCCAGAACAGTATACACTGCTTCCAGGATCTCATGGATCAGTTCAAATGGCGCTTCTATCGGAAGATGCCACCTCGGCCACCTTCCTCCGACCGCTCACAATCCGCTGAGGGTGGGGCGAGGCGATGTCGAACTTCGTCTCGAGGTTCATCAAAAGTCGCTCAAAATTGATGGCGGTAACTATCTTTACATCATCAACGCGTTCGAGCGGGATCCGACCCAAGATGAACAAAGAAATCACCGGGAGAAACCAAAGGCGGCGAGTAAAATTTGGAACTGGTAGACAACCGTCAAAGGAGGCAGTCGGATCGGAAGAAGAGGAGATCGGGACGACGGCGGAAGGGAGAGAAGGAAGCGGATGACCGGTCGGCGATCGTCGAGCGCCTTCGAGTAATCGAGAGGCCTTTGGAATCCGGGCTCGGACCTCGGCCAAACCCTAGCGCCAAAGCGCCTCCTGCACTCAAATCGAGGCGGAGATATTCGAGCTCCACGCCGAGCTCTTCCCAAGCCCCTCCTATGAAAGGAGGATCAAGAAGAGGTCAGCGGAGATCTTGTGACTATCAGGGGTATGGTCACGATACGAGGATTGAAGAAATGCGGGCTCATGATTGGCGAGCTCGTCGAGGAGAGCCCTCAAGAAATACCTCGGTCGGTGGGCGGGAACAAGCGGGGAAGAATAGCGGTGGCAACAAGCTGGGCCGACCTTAACAAATGACCCAACCCGAAGGTGGCGAGGACGAAGATCCCAACGCTATGGGCGGGTCTATGCCATTACGGGCTCACAAGAACGACGAGGTCGTCATTAAAGAATGAAGCTCGGAGGCCGGCCCCCGAGGAGCCGAAGAACAAGCGACTCCGGGATGGTGAGGACATCGTGTTCTCCAAAGACGACCCGGTGCCCAAAATCATGCCCCACCAAGACGCCATCACAATACAAGCCGTGGTGGGCAACAAGAACGTCCACCGGGTCTACATCGACATCGGTGCCTCCGTCAGCATTATCTTCCAGAGCTGTCTGGATAAACTTGAGGTCGGAGGAATTCAAATACATCCCGCGCCATCCCAGTTGCGGAGCTTCAATCAGGAGGCGGTTCAACCCGAAGGTGTCATCACACTTAGGTTATCGTAGGCGTAGCTCGTGTCGGTCACGAAATCCATTCAATTCTTCCTGGTACGAGCTCCCTCTCCATACAACATTATCCTGGGCAGAGATTGGCTATACGCCACCAAGGCTATCTGCTCGGTGTACCACCTCACAATCAAGATACCACGGTGAAGTGCTAAGCATCGGGGTGACCAAATGGCAAAGAAAAGAATGCTACGAGTCTCAACCCGGGATGTAGCCTGCCTCAAGCATAGCATTATAGAATCCCCGAGCCGCCACCTCGATGCGACGTGAGAACCTCCGGCTATCTGACGACGACCCCACCAAAGTTGTCGAGGTCGGCATCCGAGGCCCGGTGATATTCGGCAAACACGTCGTGCGACACGAGGGAATCTGAGGGCGTGTTCGCATGGTCCCCACTCGACATGACCGAGTGTCGCCCGAGCTCATAACTCATCGCCTCGACATTAACCCGGCTACTAAGCGGTTCGGCGAAGAAAAGGGTGTTCGCGAGCGACGGTCATAAGAGGCGAAGTGACTCGACTCGTAGGCCAAGATCTTGTTCGAGGCCAAGTACCCGACTGGGTGGCTAATCCGATCGTGGTCCAAAGCCGGGAGGGGTGGCGATGTGTGTCGACTACACCGACCTCAACAAACCTTGCCGAAGATTGTTACCCTAAGACATTGATAAGAAGGTGGAGGATCGGTGGGCCACGAAGTCTTCAACTTCCTAGATCTGTACAAAGGGTACCACCAAATTCTGATGAGCCCGGAGGACGCCCCAAAGACCGCGTTCATCACCGACTTCGGCGTCTTTGCGTATCGGAAGATGCCTTTCGGCCTGAAGAACGCCGAAGCTACCTACCAGAGGATGTGGACGTAATATTCAAAGACCACATCGGGGAGATTTCGAGGTCTACGTCGACGACATCGTAGTCAAAAGTCCAAAAACGGAGAGTTGCACCGACGACCTCGGCACCATCCTCCAACTCCTCAGATCGGCCAACCTCAAGCTCAACCCCCAGAAGTGCACATTCATGGTGAGGACGGGTAAATTCCTGGGATGCTGGGTTTCGCAAGAAGGCCTGAAGGCAAATCCCACTAAGGTGAAAACGGTGCTCGACATGCAGGTGCCAAAGACCATCCGTGAGATCCACAAACTCACCGGGTGCCTAGCCGCCCTCAGTAGATTCTTATCTCGGGCTGCCGAAAAGCAGCTTCCCTTCTTCAAGATCTTGTGGAGAGCTCCGGACTTCGCTTGGCAGGAAGAACACCAGGTCGCTTTCGCACAATTGAAAGAGTATCTCGCCGACCTGCCGACCCTGTCCGCCCCAAAACAAAGTGAAATCCTCTCTTTATATCTGGCCGCCTCGGACGAGGCAATTAGTGCAGTACTGGTACGAGATGAGGCGGGACGGCAACTCTCCATCTACTTCATTAGTCGGGCTCTCAAAGGATCGAAGACGAGGTACACCAGCCCGAAAAGGTATGGCCTTGGTGACGCAAGCGATGCCTCCGACCCTACTTCCAAGCCCATTCCGTCCGGTACTAAGCGGTTACCTTTGAGACAAGTCTTGTCAAAGCCGAGAATCATCTAGGCGTATAGCCAGTGGGCCTGAGCTCGGCGAGCACGACATCTCGTACTCACGTGCCGCCATAAAAGGCAAGCTCGCCGACTTCTGGTGGAGGCCAAATTCACCTGTGTCGGCTCTACCACGAGGTCGCCCAACGTCCGCCCCACGCAGAGAATCGTCCTTGCACCGCCCGATGACTGCTGGCAGATGTATGTGGACGGAGCTTCATGTAAGACGGGCAGCGAAGCAGGCATCCTCCTCATCGGCCCGGACAAGCAAGAAGTGACCTACGCCCTCCGGTTTACCTTCCCGACCACAAACAACGAGGTGAGTCTGACCGATCTCGGGACTCCGCCTCGCAAAGGAATTGAAAGTGGATAAGATCCGGATCTTGGAGATTCGGTCGTGGTAAACCAGGTCCTGGCGGTACGAGGCCGAGGAGGATCGAATGAAGCAATACCTTGAGAAGGCAAAGGAGATCCGACCTCATTCGGTACTTGGTGTTCATCGAATCCACGAGGGAAAAACAGCCGGTGGCGTCCTCGGCAAGTTAGTTGCATCATCGACAAGTCCACCGGTGGAGGAGGTTCATTCGAGCGTCGCGAGTCCCACATCGGCATCATCACGAGATAGAACCGAGGCGGATGTCTCCCATAAAGGCTACACGGAAGATGGCGCCGCCTCAAGATCGGCTCGAAGCGAAAAGATGATGGCGAAATCCCAAAGTACCTCTTACATGAGGCGCTCTCTCAGAAGTCATACCTTCAACCCTCATGAGATGCCTCGGGCCGAAGAAGCCGACTACGTGCTCAATGAGATTCACCGGGGTCTTGTGGAAGTCACATCGGTCACGAGCTCTCAAAGAAGACGCCGAGGTCGGGATATTCCGCCCACCTCGCCCAAGATTCGGTGAGCTCGTCAAAAATATCCAGTGTCGACTTCACTCACACGGTCAGCTACCCGGACCGATCGGCGACTGCGAGCCCGTGGCCTTTCATGCGATGGGGATCGACATCGTTGGCCCGTTCGACCGAGCACCGGTCGAACGGTGCCAGTCGTAGCTGTAGATTACTTCATAAAATGGGTCGGTGAGCCACTTTCGAGCCTCATGGCGTGAAGATTCGAGACTTCGTGTGGAAGAACATAGTCCGCCGCGGCATACCGCACATTCGATCTCGGACAATGGCACCCGGTTTGTCGATAAAAATTTCAAGGAATGGTGTGAAGAGCTCCGGATCGAACAACGTTTCACCTCGCACACACCATGGCGAATGGTCGACCGAGGTGACGAACCGCACGATCGCAAGGATTGAAGAAGAGGCTAGACCGAGCTAAGGGTGATTGGGTGAAAATCTCCCCAAGTCCTATGGTCCTGAGCGACACCTCGGACTTCGTGCGGAGAAACCCTTTCGGTTTGGTCTACGGGACCGAGGCCGTCATACCGGTGAGATCGGCGCACCAAACCCATGCACCCTTCACCTCGACCGGACCGGGAGCGAGGAAGACCTGCGTGCCAACCTTGATGCTCTCGAGGAGAACGCGAGCTCGCCTTCATAAACGGCTAAATCTGAGGCCGGTCGCACGATACTACAACAAAGGGTCAAAGCCTCCGACTCCAAGTAGGTGACCTCGTCCCATGAAATATTGAAGCCAGCAGAGCCGGCGTCTTAACAAGCTAGATCCGACATGGGAAGGTCCATACCGCATTCACGAGGACCTCGGCAAAGGGGCCTACAAGCTAGCTCACCTATCCGGTGCACTTATCCCCCGAACCTGGCATATCAATCATTTAAGGAGGTACTTTACATAGCTTCGATTTCAGATCAGCATCATGTTAGTCCTTTTATTGCTTTGCCGAAGTGCGATGTTATTTACTTCTCAATAAAACAATTGTTTTTCTGAATAAATACTTCACTTCGTCTCATCTTATGCTTATGTGCACATCTGCTCTCAAGTCGGATAACACATAATTAACCTTCACAAGGGCGCCTTACGAAGATGACAAACCCACTAAGTAGGGTACTCAACTAAGCGGCGTCGCTCGCAGATTACTCATTGAATTGAGCGTCTCGGTCTGAGGCATACTGGACTACTCATTAAATTGAGCGCTACATGCTCGCATACTGATTACTCATTAAGTTGAAACATCTACATGCAAACGGCGTCCACATCGGATCTCGTCAAATTATGCCCTTTATTTGGGAAGATATACATCACGTATATAGTCTAAATACATTTACTACTAAAATCAAGTCCTAAGCTATATTTGTACCTCTTGAGGAGAAAATATACACTTGATTATCTGATCTAAATACATTTACGACTAAATACAAAGTCTAGCTATATACAACTTATTGGGCTTCCGAGCTCCACCTCGTGTCTCGTGAAGCTACACCGATTCGAACAAAATCTCCGGTCGGCGGTGCGCTGGAACAAACTCGGTGCCTTCAACCCGGTCAATGAGGCCTGAATCCCCTCGGCCTACTCGGAAGAACTCGAGCGGGCTCGGAGGCACCCCGACCAGTGGTGACTCGGGATTCCGTGAACCACCTGAGGACACTTCGAAGTGGCGCAGGTGTGTACCGACCCGAAGCGGCCGCTCCGGGAAATGGGGCTGCACCCGAGGTCACACCCCGGCCCCTCTGACTTGACACCGGGCCAGGGTTACGACCTCGTCCCCTACCTGCCGCACTTCTTCGCCGACCTGAGGTCCTCGGCCGCCTCCCACCCGCCAAGGACCGCCCTCTAACTGCTCCCCTCTCAGCCGGACCCATCAATCGAAGCACTTTGGCATGATCGGCGTAGCCGCCCTCCTCCTCGGGTTCCTCTATGATTGGATCAGTGGGGACCGCTGTGGACTCGCTGCGGGGCTGAGGCATGCGTCGTTTACGGACGATCTCGTACATCTGCATATACTTCACGATGGAGTTGACGCAGTCTTTAAACTTTTTGCTGTTGGGCCCCACCTCATCCCTCAGCACCATGCCCTCCGCCAGCAAGCTCTGCACTCGGTCATCAGCTTCTGATATGGTAGTTCCACCAGATCGGTGGATTACCTTCTCATACTCTTCGTGCTCCTCCGAGATCCGAGCTAGCTTCTCCGTCGTTAGCTCGAGCTGCTCCTCACATTGTATCAGGCGTCCATGAATCACATCGACAGATAAGTCCGCCCCCTGGACTTCGAGTTGTATGATTCTTAGCTTTAGCGCCTCGTTCTCAGCCAGGAGGCGGGCCACCTCTCGATCGGCCTCTTGCAACCTCTTCTTCATTAGGTGAGCGCCGCGGCCGACATCCATCTTGGCAAAACACAGGTCGGTTCGGCGATCGGCCCTCCAAAGCGACACCTCTTCGTCCTTCGGTCAAGACACCTCGGACCTCTTTCGACAGCGGCAATTCATGATCAAGTCCAAGGTATTGAGATACGAGAATGCTATAAATAAAGAGACAACACACGTTTGAAAGTGATAAATTTTATTACTCAACAAAAGTGGGAATGATTACAAGGCTCGGGGTCTATCGACCCGGCAAACTAATCTATTACATTAGGTCCACTTGACCTCGGGCTCTATCTTTGGGCTCACCGGCCTCCACTTGCACTTCTTGCATTGCTTGCGCAAGGCCCCTTCTCGAAGGAAGCTCAGAGCTCGGTTCCTCCTCCTCCTCCCGTCCGGACCCGATCCCGCCGCCCGACCCATAAACACTCGGCCCGGCCTTCTTTGGTCATCCTCGGTGAAACTAATGGATAAAATCTCACCAAGGTTGTTGAGCTCTTTCTCCATAAAGCCCGGGGCTTGACTTTCACATCCATCATCTTACCGAGGTCCCAATCATACCTCGGATGCCCATCGCCCGCAAGAAGAAATACTTATTTTGCCAATGGGACACCTTCGAGGGGGCCGCTACCTTAAACTTCACCGAGGAGATAGATAATACACCTCCTATAGTCTTAACACTAAAAAAACGCATCAAAACCTCGAAGGATAACTCCTCGGCAATACCATAGCAGAGAGAGCCCTAGCCCCACCACCGACCTAATGGAATTCGAGGTCAGCTGGCATACAGGGATCTGGAAATATTCCTGGATACTAAGGTAAATTGGGGCTAAGGGAAACCTAAGGCCCTCCCTCAGGGCGTCTACATATACGGTAATAAAGCCCTCCGGTGGGGCCATAGCCCTTTCGTCAGGTCGCGGCAGGCACCACCACGTCTCCTCCGAAATCCGGTATTCCTTTTCCAACTCAAAAAGCTCCTCCAATGTCAAGCAAGACTTCGCCAAACCCGCCCTGCATCCATCCCATACCGATGATATCGGCGGAATCCTAACGCTAATTCCTATAGACTTACCCAAAAGATTATAACACATGTAATCTTTGATATCGGTGGAACTATCGGAGGCCGAAGCGGCGAGGCGAGGCGTAACCGGAATTTTCGAGGCGAGAAGGCGAAGGAGAAGGCGAAGAATACATACTTACTTTTTGGGCGAGATATCGGGCTTCTTCAACAAGTTTGAAAGAAAATTGGGAAATTTCTGCGAAAGTATTCTCTGAAAACAAAGTGTCGAAGGGGAAAGTGAATAGTTGCCTCATTTGGGCCTATTTATAGGACAAATGGTGCCTAAAAACTACCGTTTTCAACTTTCACACGTGCCTACCCGCAATTGGATGTGGAGTTGACGCGCGCACGCGGTTCGAGTGCCCAACTGCAGCCTGGCGCGTATGACGTACTCTACGGTAAGACAAACCGCCAGTCTGATCGTGTGATGATTACGTTGACCTCAGACGGCTCGGACCTCGAACCTCGTCCGCTTCCACATCCAAAAAGGGCGGCGCCACCCAAGTCGGACCTCGCCTTTTCTCCAAGAGGCGGTGCCACTCAGGTTGGACCTCGGCATCCTGCCAACGGACATCGCCCCCTACAAGGACATCTCCATCCAGCTCGGACCTCGGCGTCCTCCACATTCGGCGCCGCTCAGGCCACACCTCGGCATCCCTAGAAGGGCGGTGTCACTCGGGACGACCCTCGGTATCATCCAGCATGATATCTCTATCCAGATCTGCCACTCAAGTCGGACCTCGACATCCTCCAGAAGAGCGGTGCCGCTCCAGATCGGACCTCGGTGTAACCTATACAAAGGTCGCTATCCGGTCGGACTTGACTTCCTTTGCTTTGCATCTTTGTCAAGCGACGGCGACTCCGGCTCGGTCCCCAACAAGCGCGCGCGCCCGTAAGCAAACCGTCTACCTCATCAGAATCCAGCGAACCGATAAAATCCGACACCAAAGAGATCGAAACCTTCGAGAACAACATCACCGAAGCAACATCCTACCTCGCAACGCGCATTCTTCACTTCACCTCGGCATGGTTGTTCCTCGACTATTTGGGGGCTATGATGGGATATGGCCCAACCACTCGGCCCACCGACAAGCCCAAACGACTGGGCACGACTTTAATAGCGGCCACGCGGTTATGCCAAAGCTCATCCCCAAACCTAGCGACCTCCAAACCCTAATCGGTGAAGGCTAAGAGTCCTTATGGCGCGGTTAAGAGTCCCTATGGGCAAGAGGAACAATCCTACACACGTAGGCTAAGAGTCCCTACATGGGGGGATCGGTTCCGCCTTGGAGCCCTCGATATGTATAAATAGGAGTTAGATCGAAGGTAAAAGGGTTAGCAACTTCTTGAATACTAAGAGCTTTTAGCTACACTCACTGTAATCAAATCATAGTGAAAGTATTGAGGAATCACTCCTCCGTGGACGTAGATCTCATTAACGATCGAACCACGTAAAAGCCTTGGTGTTCTTTACTGCTTTACATAAATCTCACATATCTACATATATTAGATTTATCACCACCTGTAAGAGGAATTGAACATCAGATACTACTGAAACCAGGTAGCATTCCCAAACATCAATTTCCCTATAGAGTATTACATGATCAAGAAAATGAAATTGAGAAAATAGTGAAGGGATTTTTAGACTCTGGTGAAGTGCAGCACAACAAAAGCCCATTCGCATGACAAGAACTTCTTGTACAAAAAAAAAAAGGATGCCACCTGGAGGCTATGTGTAGATTACAGATACCTAAATAACCTCACCATTAAGCACAACTACCCAATACCAGTGAGTGAAAAACTACTTGATGAGCTTTTAGCAGCCAATATTTTTCTAAGATTGACCTCAGATAGGGATATTTTCAAATTTTAATGGCACGAACACGGATACCGACGACTCTCAAGACATACAATGGCCACTTTGAATTCCTAGTCATGCCTTTTGGGTTGTGTAAAGTCCCAACCACCTTCGATCCTTGATAAAGTAAAATTTTGGTGAACTATTAAGGAAAAGTGTTTTGGTTTTATTTATTTATTATTATTCGATCTGATGAAGACCAAGGAGAAACACCTACTACACTTAAGAGATGTGTTGTGTTTATTGAGAAGGCACAAACGGTATGCCAAAACGAGTAAATGCAGTTTTGGCCAAAGGCAGATAAGCTATTTAGGGCATATTATATCTGAGGGATGGAGTGTCTGAGACCACGAGAAGATATCGATAATGATGAATTGGTCAAGCTTAAAAATCTCAAACAACTTAGGTGCCGGTTGGTATATAGGAATGTAATGAGAATGAAACAGTGATTTATGCGTTCATTCCCAATCCTATGGCTACTAAGATTTTTACGTCAGGAATCACCATTCCCGAATGAATGCTTGTTCCCATGAATATGGAATTAATCATTCCTCCTAGGGGTGAACAAAATACCCGAAATCCGAATATCCGATCCGAACCAAACCGAAATTTAAAATTCGGTTCGGATTTTCGGTTCGGATCGGATTGATATTTTTCAAAATTTCGGATTTTCGGATCGGATCGGATTGGATTTTTTTAATCCAAAAAAATCCGGAAATCCGAATTATATATAATTTATGTATAATAATAATATTTTTAAATCTAATATAAATATATATAAGAATTAACAAAAAATGGTTTCGGATTTTCGGATTTTTATAATTTCGGATTTTTCGGTTCGGTTCGGATATATTTATAAAATTTTCGGATTTTCGGTTCGGATCGGATTGTATTTCTCTCAAAATTCGGATTTTCGGATCGGTTCGGATTAGCAAAAATCCGAACCAAAATCCGAATGCTCACCCCTAATTCCTCCTCCCTCTCCCTCCCATGATATTAGTTATTCTAGAGTGGCAAAGGGAGGATCGGGCGGCCCGGCCGCCCATCGAGCTTGTTCTTTTCTTTGGGTCGGTGGCCACCAAATGCTATCGGCAAAAAATATGGTAGCCCAGCCCAGTCCCATCTGGGCCATCGGGCCACCGAGCCAAACTCGCCTAATATTTAATTTAATAAAATATTATTTTTAATTTTCAAAAAAATATGATAACAATAAAAAAAATTAAGTCTACTAATATCAATTTCAAAATAAATAAGATAAATTACGTCTACTAACATCAATTTTATTTTATATATTTACTATTTCGTATTTACTACTAATATAAAATATAAAAATTTAAATGTGTGGGAAGGCTTTTAGGCAGTTAACCCGGGTTTTTAGCCCCAAAGCCGGTCGGCCCGATGGGCTATGTGGGACGGCTTTTAGGTCTCGATTTTTTTCGGACCACTATTTTCACGAGCCCAACCCGACCCCAATTCCAGGTACCCGGGCCAAGCCAATTTTGCCGGCTCTAGTTATTCCTGTGAACATAGGATTAGTCAAATTTTACTTCTTTTTTTCTAACAAAATTATTCTTGTTTATTTGTTATCTTATAAATTGAGATTAATAACAATAATAAAATATTAGTATTTATGATAATAAATAAATGTAATTATTAACAATAAATAATTATAATATAATAATAGTGAAAAATATAGTTATTAATAATATTAACATAATAAATAGTTATATTAAATAATAATAATATTTTTATTAATAATAATAATAATAAATAGCAATAAACATTATATTAAAATAATAGTATTAATATTAAACAACGATTAATAATAATAATAATAATAATAATAATAATAATAATAATAATAATAATAGTAGTAGTAGTAACAAAATAATAATAATTATTATTATTAAGTAAATAATAATTATCTTTGTTATTGTTATTATTATTATTATAGTAATAATAACATAAATTATAAAAATAATGGTTATTTTATTTATTTTATTTCATTTCTATTCGTTCATTCTTTATATGTACCGATCATAGGAATCACATATTCTATTTCCATTTCATTCTTATCATCATTCCATTCCTATCTAATTTCATTCTTGCATATCAGTCAAGTTAAACCCTTGAGCTGATAATCTTGTTTTATTTCTCACCACCTTCTTATTCACATTTAGCAAGTTAGGCTTTACCTCAATTGTTTTATATATTACTTGGTACTTCTGACACTCAACTATTACATTTGGTTTTCGAACAAAATTAACATTTCAAATCGATGAAGCAATTTGTTGAGGCAAAAATGTTGGCAACAACTATGACTTTCTACTATACATTTCTCTCGTATTAGCAAAGTTTATAAGACCAAATTCTCATAATTTTCGCTCATATTTTTGGATCTAATCATTCCGTAATCCAAGTATTATGATAATTTGGTGCATATGTAAATGTATTTGGATTCTCGTCTTCAGAATGATCCTCTTCGGGAGGTATTTGGAGTAAAGTGGTTTCTTCATCTGATTTTGTATTCTGCATTTTTTTATATTTAACACTAATATAAATCTCTCATGCTTCTGGCATCAAGGAGTATCAACTATTGTATTTAGTCCATGAGGGGCTTCAATTCTTTCTTGGTGCATATAAAATATGTCCATGAGATTTAGTCGTGTATTTGTCTGACAATAACTTCTTAACTAATTCATAGTGCATGGAATCAAAATAATTAATTCAACAAGAGTTTTATGACATTATCTTATTCATATTTCATATCTCATAATATGCTGAAAATTATTTAAGTTGGATTATAAAATCAATGTATAATTGATAATTTGATTCCCAATTATTGGCTAGATATATGTATTTTCGACGAAGTGTACATAAATAATTTGTACAGCATATATAAGTACATTTGAGTTGTGATAAAAGAATTAGAAGATGAAAAATTCAATCTAAATGTATTATAATCACACACTAATTATAAAAGGGGTGGATCCAAATGTTCATGTCTTGATAATAATTTGGATATTTGAATTAAAAATTCATTGCAACATGATTATTAGATATAATAATACATCATGTATAATTAGTTCGATACTCATGGGTAGAATCAATGAAGCTCTTTCGAAGCCGACAAGAAGAATATTATCATTTGAAATTGTAGCAATCCTTAAGATTGTTTTAATAAGATATTGCAAATCAATTTCAATATCATTCCACAAGTAAGAATTGAGCAAATTAATATCAATATGACATAAAGTAATATTTTTCCGATAGGAATAAACATATATCATCTAATATATGAATTACTCTTCAAAAGCACGTAATATTCTTCATGAATATTAACTTTATCTCATGTATTCATCAAAATACATCATATTTAATAAGAATATGATGAGATATCATTGTGTTTCATGGAAAATTTCAAAAATTAATTTTTAATAATCTTTAAAATTGTTAAGAATGATAAATTCATATTTCTTCGAGAAACTATAGATATATAGATCTTAAATCAATATTATGATCAGACAATCAATACAAAATAACTAAAAATAATTGGTAATCAAATATTGAGTGAATTTGCATATAAGATAACTTGACTTTATGTTCTATTTGGCATTGATCCTTGTCATAGTTTGAATCAAAAACTAATCCGGTATTCTATTTATTAGAAAAGAGATCCTGGCTCCAAATCTACTTCCAATTTAGAACGAAACCAAATAAATCATATACCCATGCTCGTACAGATATAAAAGTTAAAACAAAGTATTAGTTATCGGATAATGTAGACAAAATTGAAAATGATATGAGCAGCCAATGTTAGTTAAAACAAAGATTTATCTTGATATCATCGCATGGCAAATTGATTTGAATATATTCATCAAGAATATCATTTTACCATAATTTATTTTTAGGACAAATGAAGGTAGAACAATTGTATTGATAATATGTTGTAAATTAGAAAGAAGAGAATAACAATAGAGAATAATGAATCTTTGTTTATAGAGAGATGCAAAATTATAATTTTAGAGTTTAGTGACTTATATATATTTTATAAAATATATTTACAACAGTAATTACGATTTGAGTCTAAGATGGTGGTTTAATTTATAATTAACTCTAAATTAAATTATGTAAAATGTCACTCACGCGAAATATTATGTAAAATTCACTCTGCCATGGCCCATCAGAAATTGCTTTTAATTCCTCTTAAACCCTAACCCCTAAAAGCACTGTTCTACCTCCGCCCCTCCGCCATCGCCAACGCCAACATGGCCTCAGCCGCTGACGGCGGAGCAAAATCTGCCGGCTTGGAGGCTCTTCACCGGCTCAAATCTACAGAACCGCCGCTCTACTTAACGCCATCGTCGGAGCTGTCCAAGGCGGCTCGTTTAGCCTCGGAGTGCTTGTTTGCCTCCTCAATCCCTATGTTCCTAAACCTCTACTGAACCGTCTCTCGACAGAAGGCTTCGATGCAGAGCAGATATGGCAGCAAATTGACCTCCAAGCTCAGCCCTGCTCTCCTCCCTCCGCCGCCAAGTCAGGAACTTCGAGAAGAATCCATCAGAAATCGAAAAGCAATTCAATTTGGATAGAGATAGTGAAAAGGAAGACAATTTGCGTGAAGATGGAAAAAGTATAGAACACGATAGCCTAGAGAGTGAAAGTGAGGATTTTGATGATGATGTTGAAGAAGAAGAAGAAGAAGAAGAAGAAGAAGACGGGGAAGAAGATCAGGATGAGGGCGAGGAGGATGACGAGGGAGAAAATGTGAAGGGAGTAGAGGACAAGTTTCTGAAGATAAAAGAATTGGAGGAGTATTTGGTGGAAGACGAGGAAAGGGAATATGGTCTAAAGAAGGAGAAGAATAGCAAGAGGAAGAGAGGTAAAATTGCAGATGATGAGGACGAGGAGGATGAAAATAAAGAAGGTGATGAAGACGAGGAGGATGATGAGGTATAAGTTGCGAACAAAAATATAGAGGTTTGAGATATTTGTATATTTGGGTTTTGACATAGCCAATGCGGTTGGGTTTGCTAAATGAGTTGTTGAATTTTTCGATTATTATGTAATCGGTTATTGACTGTCTTTGAGCTAATGTTCACTTTCATGATGGCTATGACAGCTTGGACTTATGGGGCTCGATGATGATGGGAGTGACATGGAGAACGCAAGGTCCGGTTGCTACTATTCTTGCTTTAACTCCCTTAAACCGTTCGATTTTGTAGGTATACGGTAGGACAAAATAATAAATTAAAAGAGAAAGATGAAAATGAAATAAATGGATCAAAGTAAGTTGTATAAGGTTTCCACTATGGTTATCACCCAAGTTACTTTATCTATCTAACTTTACTATGGAGATTAGTGAAGGTTGGGCTCGTGATGTGACCAATAGATGGCTTTTCTCCAACCATGAATGTAGAATATCAAAACCATCTACCTGTGCTCAGCAGATGATATCTTTGTCATTAACACACTGATTTCTGCATTTTCACTGGATGGTTTTATTATTTGACATGTTGTTGTTTCCTACAACTTGAATGCAACTTGACGAAGGTTGAAAGTTTTCTAAAATTGAAGCTATTATACACTGTTTGTTAGATATGCTATTATGAAGTACTATTATTCAGATACAGATTGAGTGCTTTGAAGTTTGAACTTCTCGTGTTTACAAATGGCTGTTCCTTGTTATGCATTCAGTGATTTACAGTAGATCAATAGCTATGTAAAATGCTTTTCTTATCTAGTTGTTTGATTCGTATATGCTTAAATAATGCATAATCTATCTGTTTGTGGGTTTAGGTATGACGACTTCTTCACTTCTCAAAAGAAAACCAGCCAGAAGAAAAAATCTAAGTATAATGATGAATCAGATGATATGGATATGGATGAACCTGAAGATGATGATAGTGATCAGGTTGTCTATATTATCCCTGCAGCTCTACTTCTGTCCCTCTTGGATTGCTCCACATCTGTTTGAAGGAGTGGAGACAAGAAATTTCCTCATTATTTAACTGAAGCTGTTTGCTTTGTTCATCCCTTTTATTTGTATCCATTGATATTCTTGCTCTTTAATATTCGTGTTTCTTGTAATTAAAGAATGAGCAAAGTCCTTTGACCCATGGAAAAGAGCTAGGGCAACTCCGTGCTAAGGTAGAAGAACTGGAAAAGGCAAATATGCAGTGCCAGGTGAGTTTCACCGACTTCAAAATATTTCTTTTTTTAGATATATTTAGCTAGTACCTTTTTTCAGTAATTGCAGCTTCAGCCTTCCCTTTTCTGATTGCTTCTCATAATTGTGGTAGAAACGGGATAAGAAATATCCAGATGATCTACCTATTGCTGTTTCCTATACTCTCCCCTTTTTCTGAATCAGTTGATATTCTTGTTCTTTATTTTTCTTGTTCCTCTAATCTTACAGACGAACCAAAGTCTTTCTACCCATGAAAAAGAGCTAGAGAAACTTCGTGCTGAGATAGAAGAAATGGAAAGAGCGAATTTGGAACCAAAGACATGGACAATGCAGGGCGAGGTGATGTATTTCAACTTTCAAATATTTCTCTTTTCAATGTCATTTATCTGGTGCCCCCTTTCCCAGTTCTTGCTGTAGTTAAACAGGGGGCTTGACAAGGTGTTGGTGGAAAGATCTCATGCTTACAAGGCTTTGGTTTTCCTGTATGTTCATTGCTTCGTGTAATGCCAGGTCACTGCTGCTAAAAGACCAAAAAATAGTGCTTTGGAGATCGATATGGACTTTGAGCAAAATGTGAGACCTCCTCCAGTTACAACAGTGGAGGACACTGCATCTCTTGAAGAATTAATTATGAAACGTATAACTGAGGTATGTCGGCATCCATGCTGCATCTTACATTTCATTGGTTGTCATGCATTAGAAACTGCTTTTGTTTTTACTGTTTGTAAACAGCATCAGTCGTATCTGCTATTATGTATTATGTGAATTAATGTGAATGAGTGGTAAAGGACGGACCAACGAGAACACCCAACATCTCGCTCCCAGCATGTTACTCATTAGTAAATGCATTAAAAAAATCTTTGATCTAAGGGAGTAAGGAAGTCCTTATATCCCTTTGTCCAGGGCGGGAAGACTGATAGCATATTTATTGCTTAATCTTTAGAATAACTTTTAGCACTTTTCCCTTCTGCAAGGAATGGAACTGGTGGTTACTGTGTGTATCCCCTTCTTTCAATATCCAGCTTCATCATCTGTAGATTGTCCTTTTCCTGAAGGGAGAGGCATTTGGAGAGATGTTGGTTGTGTGCTTGTAACATCTCTACTATTTTTGTGCTTGTTCTCATTTTGAATGGTTTTCAAGACGTATCAGTGTTTCATACTTATCATTTCTTCTGAACATATATCTCTCCTGTTATTTGTGTTATAAGGTGAATAATTATGTTTCTGTGACCATACTCTTTCAGTTTGTTACATTGTTATGGATGTATTATGAATTTATGATTATGCTTGGTACCATGTTTAGGGCCAATTTGATGATACCCAGAGGGCACCTACTTTATTAAACAAGGCACCAAAAGAGAGAAAAGAGATGGTAACTATTTCTATGAATCTCTACTTTCTCTTCTCTTGTTAAGATTTGCCAAAATTAATGAACTTTGAAATTTGCAGGATGAAAATAAGAGCAAAAAGGGCCTTGCTGAACTATATGAGGTGAGTCTTTCAAGGGAACATGATCTGAATTTTTTTGTGTTTTGTTACTTGTCTGTTTGTAATCGCTGATAAGTCCCTAACCTCTTAAATATGAGAGCTTTTCTTCCCATACTAAGCAACCTCCTCCTCCCTTTTAATGCAGGAAGAGTATGCTCAGAAGACCGGCCTTGTGTCTACCACATTGTCTTTCTCAGATGAACAAAAGAAAGAAGTGAATAAATACCATTACTTCTCTGTTGTCATTTCATTTTGTTTGTCTGGCTTTCTGTTCGGTTATGTTCTTTTACTCATACTATATTGATTAACTCCTATGCCTTCCTTTGGTAATCATTTTTTCCTTTTTTTCTATCCACGTGATGATTTTTCCTTACATTCTCAGGCAAGTATGCTATTCAAGACACTCTGTCTAAAGTTGGATGCTCTATCTCATTTCCATTTCTGTCCGAAACCGGTAATTTTTCTAGCATTTATGTCCGAATTTTCTTGAAGCATAAAGCATCTTTTTTATTATTAATGTTTATTTAATCATATTCTAAACAGGTTATTGAAGACATGTCCATACAAGCAAATGTCCCTGCTCTGGCAATGGAAGAGGTACATTTGGGACCTATCATCAATGGCATTGAATATTCTATGCAGCTAATCTGTTCTAACATGATTTCCATCTGTAGGTTGCACCTCTGGCTGTGTCTGATGCAGCTATGCTAGCTCCTGAGGAAGTATTTTCTGGTAAAGGTGACATTAAAGAAGAAACTGAGCTGACGAAGTCAGATAGAAAGAGGAGGAGGGCAAAGAAGAAAAGACAGTTTAAAGGTGAAATATTGGCTTTAGTGCAATTATACTGTTTGTTCTTTTACTTCTATAAACAAAAATAAAGGGAAGAGTTATCTGTCTTGTGAAATTAGCTATTTTGACACCTGACTGTAGTTTTCTTAAAGGAGAATCATGCATGTTAAAATAGTTTCAAAATGATTCCAAGAGAAAATCTCAGTGAAATGTTACAGATTTGGGCATTGGGTAAAAAGCATTGTTTTCGTTATTCTTTTGTAATTTTATATCTTAATCAGAATCTTGCTGCCTAAACTAGTCCATGGGAGCATCCTTACCACATCAATCGCGTGCTGAGCTCTGGATTTCCATCTTCATTATATTTTAGTTAGCACTCTGCACTTTATGTTGTCTCTAATATGCTTTTCCTCTGAATTTTTGAATCAATTACAGCTGAGTCTGTCAAACGGATGTCAGTAAAGACACAGCTGAGCACATTGAAAAAACCCGATGCTGGTAATTTTGTCTAATCCATTTGATTTTGGCCCTTGAAGTTTCGATTTCTATTTCACTAGACCCTTATGTGTTCTTTTATTTAAGATAAACTGGAAAGTTCAAGGGTCAAAAAACTGATTTTGCCTTAGTTTTCTGTTGCATTTTGGATCTTGTAAATGAAATCTAATTGCTACTGCTGCTTGAAGTTGCAGGGAATGGGGAGTCATGAATGACATTTTGAATAAAACGTTTTCTTGTCTTTTACTACGGTGACTGTGTTTTGACTTCTAATCCTTGGCGCCTCAAGCATGCGAGTGGATGAAAGAAGGAACCGACACCAGTGAAGCTGAGGATGAGCGGAGGAAGATATGCTGAATCACCACTGCCGGCGCCTTCATCTCCGCTTGCCCAATATAAGTTTTTCTTTTAAACACATTCCACCATTGTAAAATCAATCCTCCATTTTGTCGATTTATACGCGAGGAACATGATGGGCTGCTGTATAACCTGATCATCGAGTTATGAATGATGTACAAGTAAAATCTAATGGATTATTACTAATGGCAATTGAATTCAAAGTTTTATGATAGGCTCAGACAATTAGCTTCAGCTCAATTAATGGAAATGTTATTTTAGCAAGTTGACACTTACTTTTCTACTTGAATGAAAATTCTGTAAGATTCTATGTATTGTATAGTGTTGATTGCCATGTAAATTTTCTTGGTCATCAACTCGGTGCAGTGCATGACTCAGCTAGTCTTTGACAAGTGCTCTGAAAATTAACAGATGCTTGACACATGTAATTGAGAACTTATATCTACACTACACGATGATACCTTTATGTTGGTGCTACAAAGATCTTTACAAAATTGAACTCCGTAATCTTTTGGCCACGAGTTTATTTACTTCACTAACTAGGCTACCCCAAATAAACAAAATAACATCTATACTTGGCCATAAAGCACTTCCGCAGAATCACACTCTTTCAAAAATCTTAAAAAGCAAACGGAAAACCAGACACAAACCTCAAAAGTCAAGATTACTCCCAAACCCATAAACTATTCAAGATTTCCGACATATCTCAATCAAAAAAGTGAAAGACCCTCCTAACACTAAACATCTCCAGTCCTCACAAGCAAAGAATCAATGCCTCTCATCACACTCATACCTCAAACCCCTTTTCAAAGACACTCGGTTTCCATTCCCAAAACTCGCACTTCGAACAATGACTCCCTCCTTAGTCACTCTATTCCTCTCTCTCCATCTACTCCCCCTCTTAGCCCACACCTTCAACCAAACCAACCCCTGCAGATCTTTCTGCGGCAACCTCACCATCGACTACCCTTTCGCCGTCCAACCGGGCTGTGGCCACCAAGGTTTCCGGGACCTCCTCTTCTGCATAAACGACGTCGTCATGCTTCACATAACCTCGGGCTCGTATCGCGTCCTCGACATCGACTACGCCTACGAGTCCCTGGTCCTGCACGACCCCCATATGTCCACGTGCGACTCTATCGTGCTGGGCCGACGGGCAACGGCTTGTGGTCGAGCCGTGGCGGGCCACGCACCTGAGCCCGAGCCCGGACAACGTGTTCATGCTACTTGGCTGCTCATCAGAATCACCCTCTTTCAAGGCTTTCCGCAAAGCGCATGCCATGCAGAAATGTTTCAGGCCTCGGATGCGACGAGTACTACAACTGCCCGGCCTGGGATATAATCGACCCGAGACGGGCCGGGCCAGTATACGGGTCCGGCCCGCCCGACTGCTGCTCGATGCCGTATGAGAGTGTTAAGAGTGTGAATCTTTCTAGACTTGATTGCCAGGGATACAGCAGTGCTTACAGCGTGGCGCCGTTGAAAGTGAGCGGGCCGGGTCAGTGGGCTTATGGGATTCAGGTTAGATATTCTGTTCAAGGGAGTGAGGTTTTTTGTCGGGCCTGTGAAGCTACTGGTGGATCGTGTGGTTATGATATTGATAAACACAGTGACTTGTGCATGTGTGGGAGCTGGAATTCGACTTCCAACTGTGATTCAGGTAATTAAATGATGTTACTATGTCCTTGCTTTTCTTGAACTTGGAATTTATTCTTATTTATTGGGTGGTTTAGCTGATCGAGTAAGGAAGTGTTTACTTTTCACGTATTTTGAAGAATAGAATATTTAATAAAAAAAAAAAAAAATTATTTGTCAATTATTTATTTACTACAAAAGATTAGTACGATTAGTGAAAAATTAAATTTGGAATAAGTAACTCTTCTTTTATTTAGAGAACTACTTCAACTCCACCTATATTAATTAGATTAAAATCAATTTGAGAACAACCCAAAAGATTAAAATAATTCCGGATTATGGGATATTCTCAAATATGAAATCTTTAAAAGTAAATGCTGGATTAGGCTAAATTAATTTTATCTATCCAGCCTAATAATGTAAAGTAAATGCTCCCTAAATGGATCCGCAATCATAAGTTTGAATCGTGCGAACACCTTTTTTAAAGGTTTATAATCGTCTTTAGCTTTCTTGAATATTTTTTTGTGTATATAGATGCAGGCCAATCTGCAAATGCAACTTTCAGAAGAAAATGGAGCGCAGGTGTTGAATTAGCAGGTATCGTACATACCGATGTATATAAATGGCTGTTTTTGAATGCTTTTTCTAGTAAAGGGGCATCAGATTCCTTCCTTGAGTTGAATGGAAGTAAAAGGACTAGTCTACAATTAATGAACCTGATAGAAGAAATTATAATATTTGGGTTTACAATTATTGTGGATAAACAGATACTGTGTTTTTGAGGGACCATCAACCAACATTTAAGTTGTTTTGATTTTGTTTTTCCTATATTAAATTTGGAATGTTGGAGAAGATCTAACTGGTGCTTCGGAACTAATTTTGCAGGACTATTAATCAGTACAATAATTTGGTAGAATCCCATCAAATTTCCATAGAAATCGAGCAGAAAAATATGTTCCTCCTCTTTCTGTTTTTGGTCCGCAGTTTCTCATCTATGTGAGAAAGGAAATAGGTACATATATATAATATTGGTCGTTTAAATTTGTTCTTAGATACATAAATGTATTGTGTTTCGTCACTTTTAAAATCTTAATTCCGCCCTCCCAGTTCATGTACTACTTTCCTGCGCTTCAAATAGGGTTTGAAAATAACAAACCTTTGGAAAAGTAGAAAACTGAACTAATAAAACATGATGGGTCGAATTCAACTCGAATCAATTTGTGATCACTAATTATATACAATCTTTTCTTTGTTTCATGAAAACAGAGAATAAGATTCAAAATTAGTTGAAAAGCTACGGTTGCTTCGATATTCGCCATAGATGCTACACTTAGTGCAATACATAATACACCGAGACATACTCCATCAGCTTAGATCTAAAAAACCTATACTGGAAAGTTGGAAACGAGTTCGTACCACTATCCGTAAAAACCACAACAGCAGAATTTTCTCCATAATACTTACTACCTGATGCCAAACCCAGAGCAAAATCATCTATATTGAATCTCAAAGATGAGAATTGTCTCTAATCTTTGGAACATTTCAAACAATTAACTGATAATAAAATCTTATAAAATAGAAATATAGGAGCAAAATACAATCGAATAACATAAAATACCAAGATTTGACGGGTGATATGGAGATCGAAGGTTCTTACATTAGATATAAAATATGTTACATTCTTTCCACCTCTTTTCTTCACTCTAAGATCTTAAGTCATGGTTTGGTTATAAGTACAGCTACTTAGTAAAACTAAAATCAACAAAATACAACTAATGCTGCTTAATTTAATTCCGACTATTAGTAAACTTGCTTATCAAAAGAAACTACGTTGAATTAAGTACGACTGATTTCTGTACTGATGCAAATTCATAAAAAAAATTATGTAAAAGAGAAAAATCCAATTTAACAAAGAAAAATGGTTTATCCAACTTATCATTATGAAAAACCCAACTTATGAAACAAAACCAAGACAACCCAACTTAATTTCTTCTTTCCATCTTGGAAGCGTTGCCTTTTTGAGCACTTATTAACCAATATATGATCAAAATGACCATAAATTTTTTAAATTTATAGAATTGCACAAACTACGCGACATTATTGAGGCTTAATTGCAAAAAGTGTAATGCATAAATAGTACACTGTACACAGTAACTCACAGGTATATACTCCATGAAATATAACACGCTGCCGCTGACGTAATACATGCGATATAATATACGGTGTGCATAAAACAAAATACATAATCCGTGTTAGTTGTCGATCCAAAAAAAAAAACAATAAAAGGTTCACATCATGAAACCTTACTTGATAAAACACATCAGCATCTAAATTTAATCTCAACAAATTACAATGACATGTCTTCCATGTTCGAAACATCTTAAACAATAATAGATAGAAAAATTTATGATAAACTAGAACAAGACAGCAAACAGTTTTTAGGCACTGTAACACAGTCGAATTATCGAAAAAGGAACCAAAATTTAAATTATGAGAGCTCGCAAGGGTACCTGGCTAGACTAAGTTTTTCGATTTGCACCTAAGTTCGAACCCCCCTGTTCAGGTTAACCATTCTTGAGCCATCAGACTGGCCGCCCCTTGCACCAGAACCTGTGTGGTACACCCTACCAGACCCATCTCGCGACCCGTGATATCCGCCCGAACGACCTTGCCTATCCCTAGAGAAGCCACTGCTAACGAGCCCCGGGGCCGATGCTCTACCACTGATGGTATAGCTTCCTCTGCCACCACTGCTCCCTTGCCTGTTCTGTGAGAATGAAAACTCCTGCCACCTACCGCCGCCACCGGAAGCTGCTGCTCCAGCATAGTCCTGACCATCTTTCCTCCTAAGAGGATGACCCTCCATCCCTCCACCACCAAACCGGGCCTCAATGGCCCTCTCATTAGTTTCTGCAAGAACAGTAAGCTTCTCTGTCAAGTGGAAAGCAAGAGCTTGCAGTCTAGTGTGCTCGAGGTCATGGAAGACAATGCACCCAGTTGGCTGGTCCCAACTGGCATGTAGCTCCTCGTTAATCATCATCTTGCTGACTATGCTACGCGTCTGCGCATCCGAAAGGTCAAACATCTTCGACAAGTGGTTGAGACTTAGGGAATCATAAGCCGAGGAGTATGTGAAGAGGTAGGTCCTCAGTGCCTCCTCCTTGATCTTGACCTTGAGCATCTCAAGAACCGAATCTTTGTTGCGCAGCAACCTCCAAACATCGAGGGATTTGATCACGGCACAGGCCTTCTCGAAATCTCCCTGCCTGAGAGCCCTAGTAGCGGCCATTACATGGTCCCTGACATTTTCGGGAGGGCCCGTGAAGGTTTGTCGCTCGCTCATGTCAAGCAACCTCCTGAAATTCTTGCTTATGACCTTGCGTTTGGCATCATGCACATTGGCTGCCATGTTGGGGACCTCCAGTAACATTGCACAAATCAGATGCACAGCTCGAGAAGCTCGAGATTTATATGCATATGATAAGGCATCTGGCGCCTTCTCTCCAGCCGCTCCTGCAAATTTTAGAATCTTAGAAGGCAGAACGAGATCTTACATAACAACCTAGAGAACATCAGACAAAAGCTTATGTATAAGATACCTAATTGAAAAAATGTTACACTAATCCATGTTTTATACAAGCATAAAAAAGGGGAAGACTGATATTAATCGACTTCCAAATCAAATACATTGAATTTGAACATGTAGGTTCAAAATTAGCAAGCATTAGAGATCTTCAACATGTTCCAAAAGATATAATAAAATAGCCAGAAAAACATACCTGCTCCGGAGTCTTCTCATGATATCTGCTCTGAGAAACCCCCTGTGCTAGCAATTCCTTCACCCTGCCAGCAGAATAAAGTTCTGAGAGGCAACTGTGGCCCTCGGGAACAAGACCCTCCCTGAATGCACATAAACCAAGCTGTGCCATGGCTCTGTTGAAAAGTATCTGTGTGGATATATCCATGTGCTGAACATTATCCTGAAGGTGACTCATAAGCAACAAGTCACGGGATGTTGAGAATTCATCAAAGATGGCGTGATGGTAAATATCACAAAGCATAGCACGGGCCTTGGTCCGTTCGTCACCATACTTGTAAATGAGTGAAACAAGAATGTCCATCAGAGCACGGCTATTCTCCGGAAAAGTAGGTTTACGAGGAACCAGCTCAGGAGTTACAACAAAAGCTGTTGGTCCCCTAATTTCCTCCACAACTTTTCCCTCTCCAGACTCACCTTCTGCATTGTCCTGCTCAGCTAATTTCCTCATAGCATCATACACCTCCTGAGGCTTATAATAGACAAGTTCAACCCGTTTAAGAGCTACCTTTGAAGCACCCTTGTAATCCCCAACCTTTCCAAGTAATTCTGGACATCCTGAGCAAGGACTAAAACATTGGCTCATCCTTAAGTCTCTCAACATACTCACGGGTGTGTGGATCAATAACCTGAAGGCTCTTAAAATATTCAACATCCACCTTTTCCAGGAAGGCTACCAAGTTACCCCAGATCCTAATTGTACCACTGAAGTCAGCTCCCTTTTGGGTTTCGTTCTCATCAGGTTCTACCATATCATCCACCACGATATTAGGGTACTGCATTAAAACATCCAGAATTGCAAGCATATTCTGCACACACTGTTTCCATACATTGATGGGCATATGACCACTCAGGCTTGGATTGACATCAAACTGTGCAGAGACAACACTAAAAAGTATCTCAAGCTTTTGAGCAGGTGTCTTGGCAACCCTCGTCAAGAAAGTGAGCTGCTCAACCAACTCCATTCTCCCAGTCCCCTTCTTACCCCTGGCAGCAACAATCTCCTTAAACTTCTTGTTCACTGTGTCCCAAGTAATTTGGCTGGGATCTTTGAACTGCTTATCCATCATTTTATCTTTCTTGCTTAACATCTTCTCCCATCCAGATCCGCCTCTGAATCTTTTCCAGTTTCTTCTTCATCATCGGTCTCCTCAGCTTCCAGATTTTCTGGATCCTCATCGAAGTCACCGTCCTCATCTTCCTCATCATCATCATCCTCAGGTTCTTGCTCCTCCTCAACTTTCTCTTCAAAAAGTTCGGGCTTCTCCCTACACTGATTGATCATATCCTCATAGAGCTTATTGTTCTTCTTCAACTTCTGCTTCATTGAATTCAAGGCCTTAGCATTACTACTACTCATTTTCTTCTTCGCCTCCTTATTGGCCAAGGCCTGGTTCATGAAGTCCTCCAACATCACGAGAGCCTTAATGTATAGATTTGGAGGCTTATCAGACTCAGTCACCCTCATGACCTTCACCAATTGCTTATTGATCTTCTCAAAGCTCTCCTGGAGAGACACCCAGTCATTGATTTTCATGGCATTTTTCATCTGATCAACAGTAGCAGACAACTCATCAAACCTCTTGTCTTTGACACGGCGAACAACACGCTTCTGTCCATCAGAATCATCACTATCACTAGCATTGCCAGAATAATATCTGCTAGCAGCTGTCGCAGTAGTTGTCTCCACGGCAACATTTTCTTCCTGCTCATCATAGTCACTCTCCTCTTCCTCGGTGTCACTATCACCCTAAAATCCCCAAAAGGCCAACTTTTAATTAAAATCAACTTTTGTATTTATATAAGAGAAACTTCTTTACAGAAATCTAAAATTCATTGGTCTAGGAGCATATCTCTTCAAGTTTAACAATCAGTTAAACAAAATTTAAATGCAATAAATCATACAAGATGAACTAAAATTTAGGTCTCAATTAAAAGACAAAAGTTGATTCAAAATAAATCCGAGCCGGATTTGAAATGAGAATTCAGACTTGAAATGAATAAAACAATAAACACAGATTTCTACGACGAGCCCAGATTAGAAAGAACTAATTCGCAAGCGATGTTCAAACAAATCAAAGCAAAATCTGAAACAAAATTGAGTCTTCACATGGGTAAATTTGCGAAACGCCTGGCAGGAGCCTTGGTTAAAGAGGACGATACTTCACAAACCAAACAAACATCAATTCAATTGATTGCTAACCTGAGTCCAAAATCTCGACGCCATTGTCGCAAAAATCCGACAGCAAACTACTCAGAAACTTCTAACTTAGAAACCTGTAGTCAAATTATAAACATCAGAAATAGTGATATTAATCATTCCGTCAACAAATGAAATTGACAACAAAAAGTCTACCAATTATTAAGGCAGCAATATTGATTAAAAGAGATCCAAAAACTCTTCAAACAAGATGCAATCAAAATAACGGAACTTTTTTTCTTTTTCGAGAAAAGCGGAACACATCCGAATTTTTCTAGCATGGAGATACGTATATAGAGAACGTAACACAAATTTACCGATAGAAGAGAGGACTCACCTGAGTAGATGGATTGGCTGCTAAAGAGAGAAGAAGCGTTAGAGATGAGGGTTTGGGAGATACAAACCCTAATCTTAAATCTGCGCTTTCTTTAATTGGATATGGGCCTTGATTGGGTCGGCTTCGGCCGTTAAAATGAATAGTTTAGGCTGGGCTTGAGTTTTCTACTCGCGCGAGGCACCCAAAGATTAAAAAAAAAAAACAAAGAGAGAGAGAATTAGATTCCATTGCGTTTTTTCTGTTCTTTTTTTGTTTATGACGCTCTAAACTCAACATACATAATATTCTTTCTACCCTGTATATATTTTTTGGAATTTTCGGCATAAGTTCTTAAAAGTTGTGGGGTGTATGTTGAGCGGAGGAAATGTCTCACATTAATGTAGTGATAAATTAATTAATGATGAATCATGAATGGTAAATATATAAATAAATAATGTTATTAAATATAATATGTAAGGATAGTGGTGGACCATAGGTGAGAATATATGTAAATAAAAAATATTTTTTAAAGTTATAAGTAGAGAATATTTTATATGATGGTTTCCATAAATTATAAATAAACAAATTTAAAAAACGTACAAAAATAAAATTAAGAACAAAGATGGAGGATGAATATAATCAAAAAGCCCAACATAAAATATTTAGATAATAATGAGTTAAGATGTGAACGCATTTTAAGTTCTTTTTTGAAATAGTTAATTATGGATTGTTATAATATAATATCACATTGTATCTCGTAATTTGTAATGTACTCCCTCCGTTCCCTAAATTTCTTCATAGTGTTCCATTTTGGGACGTCCTCCAATTTTCTTCCTTTCTATTTATGGACATTACCCCACTAAAATATCTCTACTTATTACTCTTAAAACATATTCTATTTACAGATTTACAAACCTTGATTTACCATTATTTTTTTAACCCATCCAATTATTCACTAATTAATTCATTACTCATCCCATTAAATATCCTCTCGTCATGTGACTAACCCTATCCAAAACCAAAAGAAAGTGAACTGGATCATATCTCTCTCTCTCTCTCTCTCTCTCTCTCTCTCTCTATTTTGATACTCAATTCATTCAAACCCTAACAACCCATTACAGATCCCCCCGAGATGTTTGAATCTCAGTTCATATCTAAAGGCTTTGTATATGAAGTTGTCCATCCCCCAGGTGTATCAACACAATGTCAAAGTTTTGACCTTGATACATTGACTGACTTTTCGTTTTCGTTGAGTTCTGAACCTAATACTGTGGTGGTTGTGCTTGAGACTTCAGATATGTTTATTAGTGCCAAACCACCGACAATCTACTTGAGAATGAAAGAAAGGCAAACGCTATGAATGAATTCGACCTATGATTTCTTCAGATTTATTGTCCAAGCGTGTTGATGCTCCTCTAATCTAATAAGGTGATATTCCTACAGTGATACTGAACTAAAATGCATACTTTGCGACCCTATGATGCCTAATAAGATGAGGGTTTGTTGGGCTTGAATAGATATGTGAGAAGATGGCTCTACGCATGAATTTTATTTTGCTGGTTTTTGAAAAATTGATAGATCTGATACTACACTTGTTGATTCTGTGGTCTGTGGTATTTTTGCGTGTTGATGTGCATTTTTTGCTGGATAATTCTGTGGTATTTTTGCGACCTTATGATGCCTAATGTGATGAGGGTTTATTGGGGTTCAATAATTATGTGAACAAATGTCTCTACACTTGATTTTGATTTTGTTAGATTTTGAAAACTTGATAGATCTGATCCTACACTTGATTGTTGGGTGATTTTGTAGTGATTCTATGGTATTTTTGTGATCCAATTATGTCAAATGTGCTGAGGGTTTGTTGGGCTTGAATAGATATGTGAGAAGATGGCTATGCACATTATTTTTATTTTGCTGGCTTTCAAAAAATTGATAGATCTGATGCTACACTTGTCGATTGTTAGATACTGTCCTTTGCATTTTTTGCTGGGTGATTCTGTGGTATTTTTGTGATCCTATGATGCCTAATGTGATGAGGGTTTGTTGGGCTTCAATAAATACGTGAACAGATGTCTCTACACTTGATTTTGATTTTGTTGGGTTTTGAAAACTTGATAGATCTAATACTACACTTGATTGTTGGGTGATTCTGTAGTATTTTTGTGACCCAATGATGTATAGTGTGCTGAGTGTTTGTTGGGTTTGAATATATATCTTTGCACTTGATTTTGTAGCCTTATTTAGGTTTGAGATACATCTGCCATATTAGAGCTACCACTAGGAATTTCAATTCTTTGTTTGGAGGTTTATCATTGGCATTTGGAGCTGATACTATCTTGCTTTCTGCTATGTTATGAATATATCAATGATGCAAAGTATGCAACATAGCTGAGACAATGTATATGTGCCATATTAAAGCCACCCATATGAATTGAATTCCTTAGTTTGGAGGTTTAATTATTTGAACATGTCAATGATGCAAATTGTATTGGCAAAATAGCTGAGTCATTACATCCAAAAACTAAACTTTACATGCCATAATAGGATATAAAAAACAAGTTCAGAAAATCCTAGTTCATTAAGATAATAACAAAATGATAATGAACTAAACTGAACTTTTGTTGTAAAGCAAAAAACTGAACTAAGCTACTATAATTTGCATTCCTAGAAGCCAAAATGAGTCATTAGAATAGAAAGATCATAACGGCAACGTGCTTGATTTTCAGGCAGCATTAGATAAGTTAAACAATCTTTTGCCAATTCATATTCCACTTCAATACATTCAGGAAGTTTTCCTAATCTCTGCAGCCTTGTCTTGTTCATACGTGAGATTCTGTAATCATTGTCTTATTTGGCCTTCATGATTTCTTGATAGCATCCTTGCAAGGTTAGAAATACGTTATTGAGGGTCTGTGGTAATAGTTCTTCAAATGAATAAATCACGTTCTTTAAAAGATCATCTATATTTTTTGCTAACTTGTCATCCTGCAAAGATTGTATAGCCCTAAAGAAACCTAAATCATTTACATTAGAATCAGGAGAATTAGGTGGTTGACATATCAACTGGATGTTGAATCCATCTGCGTTTGCTGCAGCTTTGAAATCTGGATCGTGTGGGTTGATATGTGGCCTAGCATTATCATGTTGTATGAATATTTGCTTATTTGCTGAAGCTGGCCATTTAGCTTTAATTGCAGGAATAATCTGAAAACGAGTATGAAATGCTGAAGTGTATGATGAATGTATTAATGCATTCTGATAGTTATTGAGTAATTCCATTACCTGACTTATGATGCATTGTTTGATCACTTCTTTTGTGATGGACTGAATTGGTTTGGTATCTATAGTTCCTTTTTGTCTGTACTTTGAATTTCTCTTAGTTGGATCCAATGTTGTGAATGGAAAAATTCCAAACTTTCCACCAAACTTTACTGCACCATCACTTGCAAATCGTGGTCTACTTACTGCACACATGAACATTACCTTAGTTATTAACCTCTTTGATTGACATGACCTGTATGGATCCTTTTCTGATGGAAAGAGATAATATATGTCACTAGTTTTTGTCATATAGAACCACTTCTCATCAATATGGATGGTATTTTGCATACTTTGAAATCGACTTTACCTTCCGTAGATTATCGGTCTAATTTGACTCAAACTGAATTTGAGTCTAGCAAGTTTGTTTGCCTCAGAAAGTACAGGTTCTATGGCACTTGTACGTGGCCTTATAAGCTTCTGTTTATCCATCTTTCCAAAAGATATTTACTTACATTTAATTTTGGAGCCATCTTTCTAATGCTAGACCTTTCTAGCACAGGCAATGACTTCATCTTCTCCACATCAAGTACCTTTCTATTTTTATGTGGTGTAGCTATCTTCTTTGCAAAATGTACAAATTGTCCCCTTGCAAGTTGCTGCTTGACTTGGTTCCAAATAGTGCGTATTGTTCTATCAGAAATCCAAAAGTGGTTGATGCATGCGATTGTGCACCTGGATGAACAACTCATTTGCTGTGATGTTGAAGAAGAAACTGAGCAATTTGATTTTTTTGTAGCAAGGTGAATCTTGAGTTCGTTTTGGTGTTAACATCTTGAAGAATCTGCTTTTATTGAAGAAAGATAAGCTGTATTTTGAAGAATTTCATTTATGGTAGTGTGTAATGAATGCAGATGTATTTATAGTGTATTAGTGGTGATAGGAGTTTTAATTTTATAGGCATCGTTTTGGTGGGAAATTAGTTTGTTGATTATTGTAACTTTCCTTCTCTTTTTTATTTTGTAAAAATCTGAACTGGAATTAAGTTTGGGGTTTGAACTTGTAATTAATTCACTTGCAGTTATTCACGTGCCATTGTCACTAATTTTTTAGCATTAACTTTCCAATTTCTTTTTCAGCATTATTTCCTTCTTTCTTTAAAAAAATTATGACAGATTAAATTTATTAGCTTACATTTATGTTTCATTTTAATTAAGTCCAGTAATAAGATAACTAAAGATTAAACATCTACAACTAATTTATTTAATACTACATTAATATGATATCCTTATTCCACTCACAATACACTCAATAACTTTCATTAAAACCTATCCCAGGATTCCTATGAAGGAATTTTGGGGACGGAGGGAGTATAACATTTGTGAAAAAATAACTATCAATGTATATAATAATTAAATATTAATATTAAGCATATAATAATAAGGTTGATTGATAGCATATATATATATATATATGTATATATATTTTGCAAGGGTAGTATACATATAAATAATATGCGAAAAATGAGACGACTAATAAAATACGAAAAGATAGTTGAGAGAATATAATAATATATTAGTAGTTATTACTATGATGATTAATAATAGTTAGTAGCATAGTTTCGAGACGGAAAAAGTATATTTTTTGTCAATTTGCAAATATCTTGTTATCACGTGTATATAATATTAATGTGTGTATATATTTATTACACTTTGATAATTTAAACGAGAAAGATCCGACAAAATCCATATATTTATTCATTATTCAGTTGTATGTTTGTATATTTGCATCTATATTATTATAATAAATCAAAAGTGAAAATACACTGAACAAATAAATTAATTCCAAGTGACTACGTAAGACCACTGAACATCAAATAGGTAAATAAGGGGTCTAAAAAATACTAGGTAAATAAGAGCACAGCTCACTCCTCATGTGATTTTATGTTCTTCATTGTCAATCCTTGAAAGTGTCCGTCAAAAAATGCTTGAAAAGTTGTGTGTGTTTGAAAAATAAAGAACAAAACAAAACTTATATATCGAATTCCATGAAGAAACAAACAATGAGAAAAACAAAACAATCAAAATTTCAAAAAGTAACTAAATCAAAAAAAAAAAATTGGCTAACAAACTATGTTTAGTGAATGTGGTTAGTGTTCTCATATAAATTAGTTAGAATACGTATTAACACAAGTTTTGTATTTTCTGAAAAAGAAAAATACAAACATATATATATTAAAACCCCATAATTTAGTAGTCTTTAGTTAAAAAATTGTTCATCTACAACCTATGCCTTGTGCTGTTATCTAATCATCTAAGCCCATATGTTATGTAAAATTCTGCAGATAGATTGTCACTGAACATGAACATGGGCTTAGATGATTATATACAAGTCTTTGAATCTTTGATCGTCTAATGGAATGACACAAGTTTTCATATTTCCACATTAGACCCCCCAAGTAATACGATGGTTTTGTATTTCCTTATTTATTTAATCTGTCATTACTTTATCATTTATTGATATTCACTCTTCTAAATTGTTAATTTTAGGTCTTCCCATCCTTTCTTGTTCTTGCTAATAATATCTTCTTTTTGGCTTTCATTTTTTTTCAGTTTTTCTCAACATCTTACCGGATCACCAGCTATCATATGGTAATACAACAATCAAATAAAATCTCCATGACAAAATCTTTTATAATAATTCAATTTGATCTGCTTTTTTTTGTTGTTGTTGCTTTCGGCTTATTTTTGTGTTTTTTTTTTCTTTTTCAATTTTTTTCACTTTTTCGGTTTATGCACACCAATAAAAGTCAAGAATATAGGAAAGTCAAGAATATAGGTAAGCTTGTAATTTGTAGTCAAGAATAAAGGTAAGCTCACATGAACGTGAGTTTATCCTCCAGTACACACCGAAAATAGTAACTGCAAATTCCGATGGACTTAAAGAAAGAAGGGGGAACTTTATATGTAGCCAAAAGAAATAGTGGGACAAGTTTTATATCCACACTCATAAAAACATGAGTTTTATAGCTATTTTGGATTAAAAAGACATAACTACCCCTGAACCCACTATTTAAAATAATAAATATTCTCTCTCTTCTCTCTCCCGGAAAAAAAAGCTGCTTTCTCCTCTCTCTCTCTCTGTGCAAAACTCTTCTCTCTCTGCCGAAAATTGAATGAAATTGAATTAAAATTGGTAAACATTAATTGTAAAAAGAGGTTGGTACACACAGAGTGCACGGTTGTCATCGTGTATTGAAGAACCGTGCACGGTGAGAACCATGTACTGAAGAACCGTGCACGGTTGTCACCGTGTATCGAAAACCGTGCACGGTGACACACCGTGTAATCAAGAACACGGTGCTTCGAAGAACAACGTGTTCTTCAGACACAAGTTGTCACATGTCACAGACACAGACATCTGCTAACCGTGTACTAGAACACGCCACTGTGTACACAACCGTGTACTGAAGAACTAGGCTGTCTTCCACTTTCCGATTTTCACGGTGCTCCAGAAGTTGGACGTGGCATGGTTGACAAACTCTAGACTTGCAATCACTTTTATATATTTTATTATATATTTTATTCACTCAAATCATGATTTCCACAGCTATTATATATTTTATTCACTCAAATCAAGCAATCACTTTTATATTTCTCCTACCTATCACAAAGGTCTGAACATTAGACTTGCAATATCACAAAGGCCTCTCCTACCTATCACAAAGGTCTGAACATTAGACTTGCAATATCACAAAGGCCGCGTCCGGGGATTTGTTGGGTTTTGCTCTGAGAGAGAGAGAGAGAGTGCGCGTCGTGAGAGAGAGAGAGAGATATTCTCTCTTTTTTGAATTTTTTTAGTTGTAGGTTGAATTTTTTTAGTTGTAGGTTCAGGGATAATTTTGTCTTTTTAAGCCAAAATGGCTATAAAACTAATGTTTTTATGGAGTAGGTTATAAAACTTCTAATCCTATTTTTTCTGGATACTTACATACATTAGCACAAGAAAAAATATATGTATATATAATTATGCTTCTTTGTTTATACACCAAAGAATTGTTGAAAGACAAGTAGAGTTTGATAGGAAAACACAAGCATCAATGACAACGACTTAACCGCTATTTCAAACAGTGTCCAACAAACAACAATAATTTAGACCCACAAAGAAGAAACATAAAACAAAAAAAATGTAACACTAAAACTGCCTGGACAACAAGACCCCCCAAAACACTAGCACATATAGAGTAGTAAGCCTGTCTGCTGATTTTCCCCTACATTTTGAGGTTACACCTGAGCAGTTCCTTCAGTGAATTTAGGGTCCTCACATCTGTACTTACCATCGGGTCCGATTCCAAATCCCCTCGGATCAGCAAATACATTCTCCAGCAGTTGGTTGCGCGCTGGAACTGGGCTCTCGTCAGCAAACTCAACAGAGTCTTCGATGATCTCATCAATCTTCTTGTCTATGGCCTTCAGCTCTGCTTCGTTTGCCAAGTTGTTTTCGAATAGATACTTCTTCAACGCGGTGATGGGGTCTCTTGTGGCGTAATGAGCCTTCTCAGCTGCCAAGATACACAAATATTAGTTTATAGAAGGGATGTGCAGATGCTGGTTATGCAAGTGGTCTAAACTTTGTGAAGCTCGTGACTGTTGTGATGTTCAACCAGGACACAACGACAGTGGTACAAAGTCTACTGATGGTCTGTAATCGTCTCGCATAGTTATCAGTTATCACTTATCAGGGATGAGCAACTTCAACAACAAATCAAAAGAATAAGCAGAGATAACTATTTCCATATCAAGCTCACAGATTTCATCAAGTAAAGGTTTTTTAGGGATTTGACAAACCTAAGATATAACGGTAATCGCATGAGTGCAACAATATTTTCACCACATTGGAAAACAGGCTCACATCCCTCACTATTTCAAGAGGCTTATTCCAGCAAAATTAGTCAAATTCATTCCATTCTTCACCTATTTGGAAGAATCATACGGTTTTCATCTCATGGCATTTGTTCAATTAACAGGTTTCCAAACATTTCTTACATACTATATAGGAATTAAATAAAACCCTTTTGGCTAGATGCACACAGATGAAAGTCGAGGATTACTCAATTGTGTTCCAAAATGCTCACCTGGGTCACGTAGCTCATCAGGGTCAGCTAAAGAGTGTCCTCTGAATCTATAGGTCTCGCACTCAACCAAAGTCGGACCTTCACCTCTTCTAGCCCTACCAATAGCCTCCTGCGCAACCTCCCTCACCTTCAAAACATCCATACCATCAACATGAACACCGGGCATCCCAAAAGCTGGACCTTTCTTCCAAATCTGAGGGTCAGAGGTGGACCTCAAATGGGACATCCAATAGCCCACAAGTTGTTCTCAACAACAAACACAATGGGAAGCTTCCACAACGAAGCCATGTTCAAGCATTCAAAGAACTGGCCGTTATTGCAAGTCCCGTCCCCGAAGAATGCCAAAGTCACCTCATCACAATCCTCTTTCAGGACTTCTCTCTTGTATTTGCTAGTAAAGGCAGCCCCTGTTGCAACAGGAATTCCTTCACCGATGAAAGCAAATCCTCCAAGAAGGTTGTGCTCCTTGGAGAACATGTGCATCGAGCCACCCTGGCCCCTGCAGCAACCAGTGGTCTTGCCAAAGAGCTCGCTCATGACCTGACGGGCGGGAACACCTTTGCTCAATGCATGGACGTGATCACGGTAAGTGCTCACCACGCAATCTTCCTGCTTCAAGAGCTTGATAAAGCCAGTGGACACGGCCTCCTGACCGTTATACAAATGAACAAAGCCAAACATTTTGCCTCTGTAGTACATCTGGGCACACATATCCTCAAACGCTCTTCCCAAGATCATGTCCTCATACAATACCAATCCCTCTTCTTTTGTTATCAGCTGCATGAACACGCACATAAATTACCCTTTTGTGTACCAAGAAAAGAAATTTTCTTAAAACCCATCTTATTCTTCTTCACATCAGATAAATGCAGTAATTTGTTCATAACCAGCCCTAAGTAAACAAATAATTCCATAAATAATAAAATAAAAATTAAACGGAAATTCCTTCAGTCACAAACTCCAATTAGAAGGGAACAACAAGCATGAGCAATGACAATTACATAAGGTTAACCAATTCAACAACAGAAAAGCTAACCTAACTAATCAAATTAACAAGGATCACAAGCACTTAGAGCTGGAACTATGCATGGCGCACCATTTAGATTCACTACATTTTTTCATTGAAAAAAATCCGGCGACCTCATCCCACTACATTGGCGAAATGCAGTATCTATTGCAAAATACACACACACACGCAACCATATTATGTGCAAATCGATGATGTGTAAAAAAAGTACCAGATTAGCGACGGAGGAGCTGGACTTGAGCTTCTTCTCCTTAACAACATCGGAGGAAACTGCCACGACGGCGCCAGATCGGCGGCTAGCACGCGAAATCGCCGAGTTAGAAGAGAACAGCTTATTTCCAAGAAATTTGGAGCCGAGAAACGTCGTAGGTCCGGAGATTTTACAGCAAGATTCAGACTTTTCAGCAGATCTGGAAGAGCTGAGCACCAGAGGATTGTTAAGGATTTTGGCCGTAGCTGAACACGCCATTTTTTCCGCAAGAACGCAATGCAAGGGGGAGGAACCCCAAGAGGTTGGTGATTGCCGCGAGAACAGGCCGAAATCTAGAGAGAGAGAAGGGGTAGACGGAGATTGAGGAGAAGGAATGAATGAATCGAGAGAAAAGAAGAGAGAAATTAATATATGATGGAGGGGAGAGGGAGGGGCGGAGAGAACGAGAGTGTTTCTGTGGAAATAATCGTCACCAAGAGTGCGTGTGCGTGTATTGTATCTTGTGCCCTCGTCATTTTTAACCTCCCCAATCATTCATTTATTTACCTTTTATTTTCTCCAAATTAATTTCGAGAAAAGATTGAGAGAGAAAATTCTTTTTCTTTTATCAGATAATCTAGTTGGTGTTTTGATGCTTATTTATAGTTATATTTTATAATAATTTCTTTTATAAAATTATAGATATATAAAGATAACAGTGCAAATTGAATTCATTGATGTAAGGGTAGCCCCACTCTATGCATGGGTAGTGATAATGATACGTACAGTATTCTAAGGTGATTTGATAGAAATTAAATACAAAAAGGACGAAATTTTTATATAGTCATGTTTAGGGATGGTAAATTGGTATTGGTTTCATTAATCATTTTTTAAACTAAAACCTGTTTAAAAATCATTCATTTATATTTGTCTCAAACTTATTATGAGTACTAATTTTATTATTTATACTCGTCTCAAACTTGTATACTCGTTCTCGTTAATTATTCACCTGACATATTTAAATTTATACAATATCCAAATGATCAAAATACGTTCCAATAAAAAGTCAAAAACTACAAAGTAAATATTAATAATAATTAGCATGAATAATGGAAGATTAAAAATTAAATTTCAAGTATAAAACTAGAAATTATATAATATAAATATAGGATATTCTTAAATTATAGCCTAAAGTTTCACCTCATAGCGACTTCTTAGCCCGAACTAACAAATATTATAAATATAACTTCTACTTATTTTTATTGTTCACTTAATAGTCCGAGTCAAAAATTTCAACTGACTAAAACTAACGTGTATCACCGAACACTAATTTAACATCATAAAACAAAAACAAGATAGAACAAAAAATCAACTTCTGCATTACATATGAGCTTTTGTTGGCCAAATTTTTTGCCTTGACCTATTAAGCGAAAATTGAGACAATTACATGTTATACTTGTAATATTTGTAAGTTGGGACTAATAAGTAACCATAGGATCGGAATCTGGGCTATAATTACGAATAACCCTTAGATTTAATATAGCATGTATCCAAAACAATGTTCTAAATCATACAAACAAACATACAAATGATATTTTTTAACTTCTCAAATCTCCTGTTAACATTTTCTTATAATCATCTGTGACTATATATATATTTATTATGAATAACTACAATTTGTGTTCCCAATTTTGACGAGATTTTAGAAAATATCCTCAACTCTAGTTAATAATTAAATTTCCACGACTTTGACAAGATTTTGAAAAGTGTCCTCAATTTCAATTGATACGTGAAACATCCTCAAGTTTGACGACATTTTAAAAAATATATTGATTCAGAGTTTTCGGACGACGGAATGCGAAACCAATTCGTAGAATTCTCATGTGGATTATAATTCAAATAATTTAACATTCTATCTCGTATGAGTTATAACTCAAATGATTTGAAAAACTCTAATTGGAGACATTTTTCAAAATATCGTCAAAATTAAAGACATTTAATGTATTAATTGAAATTCATGATATTTTTCAAATCTCGTCAAAATTGAGAATATTCTAATATATTAATTAATATTGAGGATATGTTTCAAAATATCATCAAAGTTAGAAACACAAACTATAGTTATCCCTAAAAATAATACTATAATTTCATATAAACAAAAGATAACGGATACCCATAATTAATTACATAAACCTGAAACAAACCCGTCACAAATATTTGTTTGAACTTTTATTATCTATACACGCCCCAAATCTATTTCCTCTTACCCAAGCTTGCCCCATTAGAATTTTGCTTCTTTCATTTTTTTTTTTTTCAATTAAATACAAAAATTTAAAGACCACGTCACGATGGACTCGAACCCGAGACTTTTGGGATCGGACATTAACCACTCTATCACTAGGCCAACACACACACAATTTTGCTTCTTTCCTGTCTTGACATATATGATATATTGTTCCGGTTCTTAAGCAATATTATCGAGATTTTAATATTTCATTTTCAAGAGATGAAATTTGAATATACATTAATAAATAAATAGAACATTGAGCTATATCTATTCTTTTGGTAAAATAATATATATATATATATATATATATATACGCCTTAAAATTGGAAATTAAAAACGTATATGATGTAATTGATTCGAAAGTGAGCTCTGAAAGCACTGGAAAAAATATAAGATAAATCTCTTCTCAAGTAAATGGGATTTTCATTTAGAAATGGAAGCGAGTTCGTCCCGCCGTTTATCATATTCCCTTAAATTATGTAAACACGAGATAAACATTCTTAAAATAGCACAGATTTCACATATAAAAAAAAGGCCAAATTACAACTACAATTTCGCCCCCATTAATTATATCAAAATAGGGGGGAATATAGGTGGGGGTAGAGAGAGATTTGGTAAGTTTTCTCAGCTACTTCTCGGCTGGAAGCATATTAAAGCATCAATCGTGTAACAATATAGGCAGCACATTAATCAAAGCTCTTCTATAAATGCATACTGTACGACTTACGAGTCGTAAACATGCATTCACGGGTTCGATTCTCTATTACAAATAGCATTTTATCTCTACAAGCGGCATGTGTTAACATTTCCAAAACCTAAAACGAGAACAATATCTGTGATAGACCATCTTATGTGAAAATTCAATTCCACGAATGTTGCCTCGTCATCACCTTGCTCATTACAACAAAAGCCAAGGCATATTCTCTTACAAAGCATCTAAGGAGTTTCTCAAAAATAATAGATGCGCTATGCATACATATCTATCCATCAGAGACATTCACGCAGGTGATCATAGTCTACACATACACAATCAAGAATGCGCGTAATTGAACACATGATACCAAGTTAGCTATCCCTAGTCCCTACATACCTCAAACGCAGCAATCCTCTCTAAATGCTCAAGAGAAGAACCCGAGTGCAGAAAGAGGTTTCAGGAAATGTGCCTGTCTGAATATCTATTCAAAACAAATGAATGAGCCCAAGAACACGGAAAAGAATCCGGAGAGGGAACATTGACAAGATATCATGGAAGAAACTCATCTATATCAGATTTGTCCTCTTCAGAAACCTGATTGTTCTGCAATAGTACGGCCATACAAATTCAACGAGATCCAGCTGTCTCTCAACCAACCACCCTTGCAAATCCTTCATTTTCCTCCTAGACAATTCATTGTAGTTCATGTTTCTTATGTCTACTAGAGGTTGCAATATATGTATTCTCATGGCTTCTTTTAGCTTTCCGTGAAAAACGTGATCATGTACCAGCATGTAATAGACAGGCAGTTTCTTGATTACATTGGCCGCCTGTTTGAAGCTGAATGCATAGAGCCCACATAATGCTCGGAACATCTTTACATACAGAGCAACAACTAACGGTCCAAGAATCCATAAGGGAGTCAATTCTTTCGATACTTCCATCCCATATACAAGGTTAACAGCAAGGTATAGTGGAATGCTGCATACACAACAAAAAACATATTTACTGAAGAGTTGAAAGTGTAATGTATGAATCAAACTTCATTTAGTCATTAACAAGAGAAGATACTGCTAGCATACTGATGCAAACAAATATGTCAGACAATAAAGCTTTAGCTGATGCCTCACAACTAGAAATCAAAAAGTTTGAAAGAAGAAGCTAATGCAACATATGTGATAACAAAAGCACAGTTTTCCTTACATCTCCATCATTCAGCAATAACTGAATCCCGTTCAGGACACTTAGTTGAAAAGATTCACAAAACAAACAATGAGAAGAAATATTTTCAACCAAGAATATTGAAAAAATCTTCAGCTGAAACTGCTAACAATTTCAGAATTAGAATTTCTTCATTTTCTCAAAAGTAGTTCCATGCAGAACACACTCTGCATGCGTGTGCATGTGTGTGTGTGAGAGAGAGAGAGAGAGTTTAACCAGCATACTTACAAGAATAAAAAGGGTATCCTGATTGTTGTATCCAGACCCAAAATACAGCACCAAATTGCCTTAAGAATTTTGCTTTTTTGCTTTACTAAAGTATTTGGCATCTCTGATGTTTTTGCCACTGAAGATTCTTCAACAATTTTTTCTGCTTCTTGGCTTTGTGATGGTGCACGTAGTAACATCAACCAACTCTTGAATAAGTGAATAGCCAGTGACCTGGTTGTTGCTTCAACAGTTGCTGTGTGAGGAACAGGAACATCATTCTGTACCTTCGAAGATTCTTCCGAGGATTCCTCACTCTTGTGTTTCAAATGGGAAACTTTAACAGCATTCTTAAGGTACTTTGAGCTGTTAGCTCTGCCATTATTAGAATCATCAAACTGGTAGTCTTTGAACGCTGATACTTTGAATGGTTTTGACTTTGGTCCAAGAGAAAGAGAAGCTCCTATACTGGAAGAAAGCATATAGTTTAAGTTGTAAACAGTAAATGAAGGGATCTAATATTGATCACGAAGCAGACAATATAATATGGTAGGTTACAAGATAGCATTGTCAATAAAATTGGATTCTAAGCCATGAAGATAATTCTGGTTAGCTTTATACGTAGATCCTTTAAAGTTTAAAGTAACGAAGTCAAACAAATAAACTGACTTGCATATACTAAGAAAGCAAACATCAGACCAACAAATTACTAACAACAAAAAAAAGATAACTTACAATATGTATTTGGGAGGGGGGGATTGAATAAGGACACACAATAACGAATAACATATGTTCCAGGTAAGTACCTTGAACATGATCTGCATTTCAAGGATATAAACCTATCTTTTCTCTCAACAACACCGAATGCTGGTGCACAATGCTTTAACTTGCTCCTTCTACTCCACAATGAAGGCACAGAGGGGAAAGTGCCACAAGAGCCCTGGACAAAGCCACCGGGAAGATTGTTTTCATACTAAAATTCTATTAAAAGAAAAACACTTGAGAACTGGTGAATCAAGATATAAGAATAGATGATAACAGCTCTAGTAAACAGAATGGTGTATGATATAATTTTCCAAAAATAGATATGGTCCTCGAAGATTAATTAAACATTGTGTGAAATGACAGTTTATTGTAATTAAAATCCTCTATCAGTACCGGGATGTATTGGATTGAACATGTGAAGGATCAATGACCCAACAAGCTCAAAGTTGCTCAATCCACCACTATATATAGTAAGGTGGCCTAAACAGTTATCTATCTCGAATTCATCATGAAAAGCAAAACCCCCCTAGAAGATAAGAATAAATATAACCTCATATATTACATAAACATCTTCACACTCTCCGACTAAAGCATATGAGCTCCATAGCATGACAACTTATCTCATATAAATGTACAAAATCACAATTACCTTCAAAGGATGAGTTGCCAATGCCATAGTCTACACCATCTGAATACACGAACCTAATTCCTAGGCCCTGAAATAAAAAAGATCAACTTGTTTGTGGGGTTCAAGATTTTTATAAGCTGGTATAAGACCAAAACTGAGACACATCAACTCTTTTAATCTCATCTCAAGGTTAAAAGTTAAATTAAACGAAACCAACTTATTAAGGCAACATTTTCAATAAACAAGCGACCCTCCTAAAAGTTCAAAAAATTAAAAGGAAAAAGAAAAAGCTCGCCTTACTGGATACTCAAGACTTGAAATCGGGATAGAACCCATAGATAAATAAGTACAAAGCACATACAAACTTACAAACATATATACCATTATGCACAGACCCAGAGAGAGAGAGAGAGAGAGAGAGAGCTAACAATAAACATAAAGAGGAGGTGCTCAGACTATTGGCGATGAAGACAGCAGTTTCTGATGAACCCCTTTTATCGAGATAGAATTTGCAGAAAGAAGGGATAGAGGAAGACAAAGGATAAAATTGAAACAAATTAGGGTTTTGGAATAGGCCCTTCTAGTTTGTTACAAATACTTCTACTACGACAATAATCTACTGTCGAAAGGATGATTTACTAGTGATGATCAATGTATAATTTAGGGATGAACATCTCGATTTCGGTTCGGATTTTTACTAATCCAATTTTGAGAGAAAACAATTCGATCCGAATCGAAAATCCGAATCAAAATCCAAAATTGTATAAAATATCCGAACCGAACCGAAAAATCCAAATTATGAAAATCCAAAATCCAAACCAATTTTTGTTAATTTATATATATTTATATTAGATTTAAAAGTATTTAAATAAAATATTATTATTATATATAATTTGATTTTCGGATTTTTCTGATTAAAAATCCAATCCGATCCGAAAATCCAAATTTTGAAAATATCAATCTGATCCGAACCGAAATCCGAAAAATCGAACCGAATTTTAAATTTTGGTTCGGTTCGGACGGATATTCTGATTTTTGATTTTGCTCACCCCTAATGTATATGCTTGTCCAAAAGGAAACTTTACTTTAGGAGCCCTCACACTCCACCACACGAGATTGTGGAAGGTAAATTATAGTAAATCAATAGTTAAACGGTTAGGAGGACCTTTGCATACTATCCACAAAAATCATCTTAAAATGGTGAAACTCTCATACTATAATGTTAGAATTTGATCTCGATCTTTATCCCAAATTTACTAGCTCTTAATCAACTGATCTAAATTCAAGGAGATTTGCTATTTATATACAAAGTTTGTTTAATCAATTTGATAAAACAAAATTACTCCCAAATAGTTGTGATGTGTATATCATTATTGAAAATGTATGTTGTTTGTGAGGATAAAGTGCAGCAAGTCGCACAACAATTATATGGTAGAGGTATTGGACATTGAGGTGGTCTCTTATATATATATATATATATATATATATATATATATATATACGCTATACATACGGATTTTGATATATTTTTCATTATAAATGATATTTGATATTTTTCTTCATTGATGATATTTTTTTTTAATATAAATGATATTTTTCTTAATAACAAATGATACTTTTATCCGTCCACACAGTGCGGCAAATATATATATATATATAAGTTTTTGTGTTGGACATTTCATGTCATCCATATCATTTCAAGAGTGTCGAGATAATAATCTCCTCCATGTTTTTGTAAGGTTTGTCATTATCTTTTTATATTTTTATACTCTATCTGTCCTATTTAAAATGTCACACTTTCCTTTTTGGGTTGTCCCATTACAAATGTCACACTTTCCTTTTTGGGTTATCCTATTACAAATGTCACATTCCATTTTAGGAAATAATTATCTCTTCAAAAAGTGTGGACCCTACCCACTTTTTAACACTTTAACTACTTTATATTTTTCTCCTAATACACGTGCCCAAAAGAAATGAGACACTTTAAGCGGGACGGAGGGAGTAACAGTTTGTTTGATGTATAAAGTTTTATATTTTTAACAGAGGTTAACTAGTTTCGGCTTTAGATGGAAGTGAAAATCAAGAAATTATCATATTATAAGTATTTTTTTTACCTTGTACTATCTTCGTCCACCAAGAATGTGTCACAATTGCCTTATTCGGTGTCCACTAAGAATATGTCACTTTCCCTTTTAGGACATTACCCCACATTCCACTTTAATTATTCAAACTTAAAATATCCATTATTTTTAAAAAAAAACCATCATGGAGAAGTGATTTAAGCCAATTAACATAATATAACACATTAACTTAACCCACTAATCTAATTACTGGCCCTACATTTTTATTACTCGACCATATTATCTAAAACCCTAGCTATCACTCTATTGGTTTTCTCATTTGAGAATTCGATTTTCAGTACTATGGGTTCTATATATACTGCAACCTCGACTGAATCCATTCTTTACTATTCATGGGAGTCCGACGTCTTTAATCCTCTTATCTGCTCGATTGAAGGCGTCCATGGCGACCACGTCGAGGTCCCTCCGATCTATTCAGTTTAGGACGTCCATGGCGACCACGTTGAGGTCCTTATTGATGGGTCTCGCTAGGTACGTACTAGTATATGAGGGGATACATCAGTTATGTAAATTTAAAACTTTTTCTGGTGACAAGACTGACTAGTTGTTGACAGCAATTGGTCAAGTAACTAGCCATTCAGTACTGGTGTCAGTACTGCTGGTAAATTCAAATAGGGAATTTCTTGTGTTGAATGACTATCAGTTAGCAAACCTATTAACTGCTAAGGCATCAAGTCAGTTGGATTGATAACTGATGTACATGCAGAATGTGATGGTTACTGGATTTGTTTTACTGAAAACTGAGACTCAAGTTTAAACACTTCGTCGAATATTAAGTAGTCAGTTTTCCATTTATATCTCTTCAGTATCGAACTGATACTGATTAAGAGTTTCAAAAACAATATTGTGCAGATGTGTACTGATGATGACAGTTCAATAACATGTAATTTTAAAGTATAGCAGAAAGTAAATAACAAGTTAAGTTTTACGTGGTTCGGAGAGATCAACTCTTATATCCACAGAGTGATTGCTGAGTCGATCCACTAACTTGGGATTAGTTTTGTTTGCGAGTACAAGAGTAAACCTAGACACTGAGGTAACTTTATAGTATCCCGCCTAACTTGGCGTTCCTCCTACATTTGCTGGTTCTAGGAACCACTAACTGCTTTTAGGACGCATTCGACTTAACCTCTAGCTTACGGGTGTTAGAAATCAAGCTTTCAGTAACTAACACTTCGTTGTTTACTTGTCCAAACTTCTACTTAACTTTTTTTTGGGGGGGAGGGGGGTTAGTAGAGTGGTTTTCCAACTAGGAATATGAGTTGTTACAGATGATAAACTCATGATGTCTATGCTTAAGATATACAGGGTGGATATCATAGACCTAAGGAATTGTATGTTAAAGTCTTGAACTGATAGGTATATGTGAGCTCTTGAGTCTTACTGATATAATGAATATTTCCTTCTTCGAAATCGCTATTTGATTGGCTTTGAGCTTGAATACTTGAGATTTCAATTCTACAACGTTTCGGTAACCTTCAAAGGTTGGATTCAGTACAATATATAGAGAGGAATAAGAATAGTGTCATTGGAGGGACAACCATTCAAATCCTTCTATTTGTCTTCTGAGTTCTTCTTGTAGAGAATCCTCATACGTCTTCTAACAAAGGTCGCATCCTCGTACACTGTAGCTCTACAACTCTGAAAATATGGTATGACATGTCCGGATCTTATGTAGATACGGTACAACACATGACGAGTCAAACACTCAATGCTTAAATTCTTTCGTATTTCTTCAGTCGAGTTGACTCCGTGTTTTGTCAGTATTGATTTCAGGTTGGGCCAGTCGAGGTTGTATTTCCTTGTCATCAGCAGTCTGGACTTTGTCTTTTGTCAGCTTAGAACTCATGAGTCAGCATGATGCATTCAATCAGACGTAGATATAGATAGTCAGCTTGACTATTGGTAGGCAGCTTTGACTCCTGGACATCAGCTTTGACTTCTGGTACCCAGCTTTGACTTTCGCAAAGAAGTCTGCTGCCTGATATGACACTTAGTTATATCCTTACTCATTCTCGTCGTTCAGCCCTGAGTCTTCAGTCTTCGATCTTCAAGTTTCAATATGCCGACGTCAGTCTTCAGTCTTCGACTTTACTCTAGTAGCTCTGATCTTTAGCATCGCTTATACTTTAGTCTTCAGACATCAGATGGCCTTCCGTCAATCTTTAGTCTTCAGTAAGCAATCCTTCAGTTGAGCTGTCATCGGTTGAGTGACATCGATACTCTATCGATGATCGATTCTCAAGACTACTGAACTCCTTCAGTCTTGAATCTGTCCAAGCTGATAGTTCCATTGCTGAAACCTATAATACAATCATCTAACTCAAAAACAAGTCATTAGCACTAGTTACTTCGTAAGGCAATCATCAAAGGTTTTGGGATCTAATCAAAACACATAGTTAAGATAGATTAATTCCTGATATACAAGAATTTTCCAGTATTTTCGATACTTAGGAATTTTCCCAACACCTTTGTCCTCTGATCTGTTCGGTTAAGGATGTTCATGACTACCACACTGAGATCCTTCGTCCTTCGATCTGCCACGCTGAACTCATTCATCCCTCGATCTTTGAGGACGTCACAGAGATGAATCTTCATTTAATTTTCTTGGTCTGTAAAGATCGAAGATGGTTTTTTCTCAAACCCTAAGGATTTGGTGTCCTGCGGCTTTGACCCACCTCTGATTAGTCACCACAAGGATCTATGATCTCTAGTTATGGAGGTTAATGCATGTTTTTTCCTCGTTCGATTGTTGGTACGATTGGTTCTAGAAGGTTGGTTTTCTCGTGCGATATTTGATATGAGCGTTTTTGGTTTGTTGGTGTGATTGTTGGCATGATTGCGGCTTCCTGATGCAATTGTTGGTATAATTCTTGTTGGTTTCCTAGTATGATTGTTAGGTTAAATTGTTGTTGGTTTAATGTCCATAGAATCGCTTATTTCAAGCAACCACTAGGTTTCTATATAAACTCTGGTTTTGGAGGCTTGATATAGGTGAAATGTTGTCAATGATGAAAACTAATTTCAATAAAAAAGTTGAGACATTCATACAAATATATCATTACATGTCCAAGTTATGAAGGTTAATGCGGTGATTTTTGTTGGTTTGCTGGCTTATTTTTGGTATCATTGTTGCAAGTTTGATGCCCATAGAAATGTCTATTTCAAACAACCACTAGGTTCATATATGCTCCCTAGTTCTGGAGTCTTGATATATGTTAAATGTTGTCAATGATACAAACTAATTTCAATAAAAAGCTGAAACATTCATACAAATGCATCATTAGTTATCTAAGTTATGGAGGTTAATGAAATGATTTTTTCTAGTTTGCTAGTTTTTTTGTTGGTTTGATGGCCTATAGAAATATCTATTTCAAGCAACCACTAGGTTCATATATACTCCATAATTCTGGAGGCTTGATATAGGTTAAATGTTGTCAATGATGCAATCTAATTTCAATAAAAAGATGAGACATTCATACAAAAGCATCAGTTTGTATAGCTGATGAGTTTACATGCCAAACAACAACTCAAAAAGGGTAATTTGTTTCTTATGTTGCAAACAAGCAAAAATCTATGCTACTAATCATACATAATAGCCAAAACCATTCATTCGAGGTCCTGGATCATAATTAAAGCATGCATCATTTTCAAGCTGCATCAAATACTCCAAGCAATCATTCACAAGCCTCTTCTCTACTTTAGTGTATTGGGGAAGTATTCCCATGCTAATCAGTCTTTTCTTGTTCATATGTGGGATCTTGTAGTTGTTGCCCCCTCTTTTCTTCATCATCTCTTTGAAAAATCCTTACAATGTGAGAAAAACATTGTTTAAAGTTGATGCAGTTAGCTCTTCAAAAGATGTGGTACCATTCTCCATTAGCTCATCCAAATTCTTAGCAGCCTCGTCATTCTGTAATGACTGAATTGCTCTAAAATATTCTAAAATCATTGATGTTGGTGTCAGGAGAATTAGGTGGTTGACTTATTAATCTAATACTGAAACCATCTGAATTTGCAGCAGATATCAATTCTGGATCATCATGTTTAAGATATAGTTTGGCATTATCTTGTTGAATCAGAATTTGCTTACTTGCACCCCGACCATTACAATTTGATGGTTGATATAACATGTTCACAAAAGCACTAAATGATGAATGTTTGTCGATAGTCGATGCATTTAAAAAAATATTTTTAATAAACATGATTAATAATGCATTTTTTAATTATTGATTTTGTGATGGAATGTATAGGTCCTGTCTCCATAGTGCCTTAACTCTATTTTTAGAGTTTCTTTGTGCTAGTACCACTTTAGTAAAGGGGAAAATTTCTATCTTTCCATCAAAATCAACCTCTCATATAGTTTTAATGATTTGTCTATTCACAGCACACATGAACATCACCTTAGTGATAAATCTCTTGGACTTACATGTGATGTAAGGATATGCTTCTCTAGGAAGCAGGTAATACCTATCTGATGTTTTTGTGATGAAAAACCATTTTTCATTAATGCGGATTATGTTAATGCATGAGATTGAATGTGACATTTCCATCACTTGTGTCTTCACAATTGAGTAAGCTCAAACTGAATTTGAGCCTTGCAAGCTTATTAACATCAGTAAGTATAGGTTTCACAGTATTTTTATATGAGGTTAAGTGTTTCAGTTTAATCCAGTTTTCAAGTAGACTTTTGAAAATATCCAATTTGGTTGTCATCTTTCTAATTAAACTCCTCTCTAGAAATGTTAGTTTCTTGATCCTTTGTAAATCATGCCTTTTTAAGTCTATATGTGTTGAGAAAATTCTAGTATAACTGTGTGTTTTGATTAGATCCCAAAACCTCTGATGATTGCACTGCCGATGTAACTAATGATGCGCTCTTGTTCTGGAGTTATGTGTTTTTGTTATAGGTTTCAACAATAGGAAAGAACCAAGACTAAATGAGTTCAAGCAGATCGAAGTCACCATACCGATAGAGTATCGATCAAGCAAAACTAATAGAAGCTCAATTGATGGATCGCGTATTGAAGACTAAAGTCAGGCCAACTGATGTCTGAATACTGAAGTATAGTGATGCTGATGAACAAGGTTACTGGAGTAAAGTTAAAGATTGAAGATTGACGTCGAAAGACTGAAGATTGCAGACTAAAGACTCGATGATGTTGGAAGCAAAAGAGTCAGGATATTACTAAGTATCATACCATCAGCTGACAACCTATGTGAGAAGTCAAAGTTGGCTACCAGAAGTCAAAGCTGACGACTGAAAATCAAAGTTGCTGATCAATAGTCAAAGCTATTGATAAGTAGTCAAAGCTGGCGAAACAAAGTCAAAGTTGACTGATGAAAAGTCAAAATTGACTATTTCTAGGTTAAACTGAAAGCATCAAACTGACTCAGGTTTTCAAACTGCCAAAAGATGAAAATCCAGTCTGCTGATAAAAGACGGAGCAGCCTCGATTGACCTAACCTGAAGTCAATGTACTGATAAAACATGGAGTCAACTCAGCTGGAAAAACATAGAGATATTTAAGCCTTGAGTGTTTGACTTGCCACATGTCGTAGTATATCTGCAGAAGATCTTGACATGCTAGAAGACCGTTTCAGTATTATAGAGCTACTGTGTACGATGATACAGACCCTGACAGCGACTATGAGGATTTAAATGGGAAGAATTCAAATGACAATTAGAAGGACGTGACTGGTGCTCCATCCAGTGGTACTATTCATCATATTCTCTATAAATACATACAGAATTCAACATTTGAAGGTTACGAACCGAAACGCTGCATATTCTTATTGTCAAAAGCAATTAAAACTTAAAGCTCAAGGACTATCAAACAGCGATTGCGAAGAAGAAAGTTTACAATGCTATCAATGAATCTTCATAGCTCAAATATACTTATCAGCTCAAGGTTTCAGTACACACTTCCTTAAGTCTAGGATTCTACTCTTTGTATATCTTAAGCCTAAGCACACTGAGTTAGTCTCCTGTGACAGCTCGAAATTTTAATTGGAAAATCCATCTACAAAAACACTCATATTTAAGTAGAAGTTTGGGCAAGTAGGCAACGAAGTATCAGTTGCTAAAAGCTTGGTTATCTTGCACCTGTAAGCAAGAAGTTTAGGTCGACTACACCCTTAAGCGTATGAAGAATGCCCAGTTCGGCAGGATACAATAAAGTGAACTCTGTGTCTAAGTTTATTCTTGTACCCGTAAACAAGATCAAATCTCAAGTTAGTGGATTGACTGAGTAATCAGTTCGTGGGCGTAGGAGCCGATCTCTCCAAACCACGTAAAACTCAAAGTATTCTTTACATTCAGTATCATATTTTATATTTATATATTATTGAACTGGTATCACCAGCACACAAACAACACAATATAGTTTTAGAACACTCTTTCAATATCATTTTGATACTGGTGAGATAAACTGAAAACTGACTAAGCAATATTCGACTAAGTGTTTTAAGCTAGTTTAAGTTTTCAGTAAGGCAAATACAATAACCACCACATTCTGCACGCCCATCAGTTATCAATCTAACTGACCAGCTACCTCAACAGTCAATAGGTTTGCTAACTAACATCACTTAGTATAAGATCCCCTTATCCGAATCGATTAGCAACATCGACACTAATATCGAATCGCCGCCATTCGATCATTTATTGCATTAGTAGCTAGTCAGTCTTATGAAAAGAAAAAGTTTTAATTTACATAACTAATGTATTCCCCCTCCCCCATACAACAGTACGTACCCCGAGGGATCCATCAATATGCTTAATATGTGTTCGTTTGCATTGAAAATTCACAGCTTCACTTTTCTCCATTTGTTATTTTGATGCCCTCCAGATAGAGGTGTTCATCTGACCCGGAACCGGTGGGTCGAATCGAACCGAACCGGTCAACTGTTCCAGCCAACGCCCGCCTCCTACACTGCACTAAGTTATGGGTCCAGAATCGTGAATCGTTGAACCGGCATTCGAACCGCCGATTCATGTAATTTTTTTCATTTTGTTTTTTCGATTTTTTTGTAATGTAATAGGTTTAATATCATATTGCAAAGTCAGCTCGATTCTTTTACCCAAAGTGTGTCTCAGCGCAATACAAGCGTATCCTCCCGAGACACAAACACCGCAAAGAACACACAAAATGCACTCTTTCTGGGCGAGGACTACCCCAAAAGAGCGCAGCAAAACGTCAACACGCCATGACAAAAGTCGGCGGTAAGCCATGAACAAATTAAATTGGCGACCAATGTTCATGGAGCTTTGCTTGAGATTTAAATAATGGTCGCGAACTCTCGAATCGCTTGTCTTCAATTGCTCATCTCTAGCGTTGCTTGAGAGAGACTCCGTGAAGACATGTCATGAAGTCTTCAAAATTGTTGCACATTCATTGTTTCATGAGTTTTGCCTCGTGACCTTATAGGACCTATGAAATTTTGGAAAGGATAGGACCAGACTTCAGACTTGCATTGCCGCCAAGTTTGGAAACATGCAATGTGTTCCGTTTCACAACTAAGGAAGTACTACATGACCCAGTCGTGTGATACCATGACGGATATTGTCATCGATGATATGAGTTAAATAGAAGCTACGAAATCTTAGAGACGTATCAAAGCTAAGGAACAAAGAGATACGTTAGTGAAATTTCTATGGCGACACCATGGACAGAAGAAGCAACACAGGAGCGGAATCAGCTATGAAGAAAATACGGATCTTTTCAAGGTTAGCAAATTGGGACGTAATTTATTTTAAGTGGGATGATATTTAATAACCTGAAAATTTAAAACTTTTATTAGTGATACTAAACCAATTACTTGTGGTGTAGACCTTAATTATGTTTAAGGTAACCAAATAAGTAGAATCGATTCGGAGATCGAAAACTAGAGAAATAAAAACTAGTGACTAGTCTCTGGGATTAGGGTTTTCGAATAACTTTGAACATAGAATTAAAGATCGAGAATGAATCTTAACAAAAGTTTCATTTCAGAATCCTCTCATGAAAAATGTGAGAAGACAAGAATGAGAATTTTGGCATACTTGGCGGTCTCTTAAAAGCACTATTCACGAGCAGAACAATTTCAAGTCCGTGCTAATCATGAAAATTATTGATAACACTCAAAGCATGAAGGATATATTATTATGAATTTAGAAATTATAAAGTCAATTTCTAAAATAAATTCTGAAGAACTTAACAACAGCAAGAAAATATCTGGAAAACCTAAATTTGTCGAAACGACCGAAACTCGAACCAAGGGTTTAAATCAATAAAATATGATTTATAAGACTCAAATAAATTGTGAAATCTCAAAATTCAATAGAACTTTGAATGAACATAATTTAATTGCCGAGCATTTTTAAGATAACTCGGAATTGACTTATCGGACATCGTCCGAACTTCATTAAATTTTAAAAACTTGAAATAAGTCTTTTAAGGCTATTTAAGATAATAAAACCTTAATCTTCCGAAATCAATGAAAGCTAAAACTTAAAGTCGGTATTAACATGCCAATCGGTAATTTGACCATTCCTTACTCAACTACCACAGACCATTCCAAATGGTCTAATGAAAACCTTTAGGCTGCCAATGCATGGGAACCGTCCATTACAGCCCTACATTTGGAACTCAATTTCTATCTCTTTCAAAATTCTCTCTTTGTTCTCTTTTTAGTCTTTAATCCTCCTTTCAACCCTCAAATAATTATTCTAAGACCATACAAAATTATACTCATCATTCTCTCCATTTTAATGGAGTAGAGTTTTAGATTTTTCTTGAATTATTTCATGAAAACCCTAGTTTTACTCCTCGTTTTTTACGTGACTTTTGAGCCACCAAATGCTCTCAAGACATGAATTAAAATTCTTATAATGATGTTCTAAGGCTTTAGTTAAAATTTCAAAATTTTTGGAGCATGTTTGATATTTTTCGATTTATGCTTTATTTCTTTTTATATGTGATAAAGCATGATTTTGTGAATATTATTTGATATTGTTGCTTGTTAATGTATTAGAAGCATCTAGAATAAATTTGATAATTTTAGAATATTTTGGATTTTTCTTGTATTTGTTTGATTTTATTTGTTGAGAAATAGTTGAGATATAGTGTTTAATATATGATATGAACATCATATATTAATCTTGAAATTTCAGAAACTCTACTCTATTTTTCACCAATGGTGAATTTATTTAAGTATTTTAAGCCATTTTTTATTTTATTTGTTGAAAATAGTTGAGATATAGTGTTTAATATATGATATGAACATCATATATTAATCTTGAAATTTTGAGACACTACTCTATTTTTATGAAAATGCGAACTATGTATAAATATTCTATGTTTTATTTGATTTTTATTTGTTGAAAATAATATAATATATGATGTTTAGAAATAATATGAACTATTATGCATTGTTGAATTTATTGAACACATATGTAATATATGTGTGAGGACAAAAAATTCAAGCATTTAGTTCATATTATAAATATTTAGTTGAGGTTTAAAGTTAATATTACATGTTTGTGCATATTATAAACATATTGTGAAGTGAATGGAAATTTTTGAATATATATGTATATAGTGAAATTACGAAACTATATATGTACTAATAAGCATGTATTTTAATTTTAATGATATGAGATGATATTTCATGTTTAGTATATGGTGTAAGCATGATATAATTTTTGTGGAATTTATTGAACAACAAAGCTCGTTAATTTATGATTGCCGAAAACTTTGGAACATTTAACTCATAGTTTGAAATTTTATTTGATGATATTGAGTTGGTAATTAAATTCTATAGTATGATAGGAGTATAACATATTTTTATTGGAATTTATTGGATACATATGCTAATTGTTACTAATTATCAAGCGTAACAAAATGGCTAAGTATGAGTTTAATTCTAATGTTAAATGATCTACGATGTGAAATTATAAGCTTAAAATGAATGGTTGTGATTTTGGTGAATGAATGGAACACATACACATACACAATGATTGCGTATTATGTTAGAAATTAGGGTTTCAATGCTTTAGTATAGTTTATGTTGTGTATGGTCTTGTTTGGTGTTGAATGTTTATGTTTATGTTCCGACAAACCAAAATCCCACGTAAACAACATAATACTATATATGCGAGAATCTAAAGGAATCGACCAATTTCGATAACAAGAAGGAATCGAGAATCGAAGTTAGACATGAACTAGGGTTTTCTATTAATAATAGGATACTCAAGCGTGAGTTCCTAAGTTAAAGAAACTAAAAGCCGAGTTACAAGCGTTGATACTCGATAACGACAACGATACGACGTTAGATTGAGCATTAAGACAACTCGACAGCGAATACGATTATCGACTTATATAATCTTGACGAGTTAAGAGAAACAAACGTATAGTAGTAAGAAAGAGATTTGAACATAAGATGTCGATCCTTATGTCTCGAGGTCAGTCGATATTCAGAAGAAATTCATCTATTCCTAAGTCTTACTTACATGATAGCATTTGATCACTGAGTCGTAAGTCGAGACTCACTTTATTAAATCATGTGTCGACAAGTCGTCGACATAACCTACTAGGGCGTAACTATAATTGTTAAGTCTAGATGGTGGCGAGAATATCATAACATCTGATCATAACTTGAATACTAACAATCTATAGCGTATTGATGTTTAGAAGAACACTAGAAATTTGAGAGTCGGGATGACTGGGTATGTGACTTATAAGTTGAGGTTCATCTATGAATGATGAAGTAATATAGTTTGGAAATTGAGAATGTAAGATAATAGAAATTATCTTAAAACCATCACATGAAATCATAAAAACCACTAATTGGGAACTTTAAGTCATAATCTATAAATGACCTTGATCGATAGAAAGAATCTAGGCGGTTATTTTCTTATGAAGGGTTTGATCATAATGAGTTGCCGAGGAAGGACACTCTCGCATTGCCACTTAGAACAATTAGCTTGAACTAGCGGTGGGCTCTCTTTAAACAAAATGACATGCGTATACATCTCAAAGCATGATTTACAAAGCTTTACGAAATATTATTACATAAGCGTTATTATTTGCCAAATGTTTATGTTTTATTGTGATTCTATCGAGATTGGTATACAATGTGGTATGTGAATGTGTTGGTCCTGCGTTAAAAAGAACGATCGGATCGACTTAGTTAAGGACTAACTTTCGGATTGTGTACACGTGTGGTGTGTTAGGTTAGCTACCTGGACGGTCGCGACTATGTAGGTGGTCACTTCTATAGTGCGAATGGAATGAATGATCGGATATGGAACAACGTATGAAATAGTCGGGCTGGCGCTTTTGGAAAATGATAAAATGTTTGATAGGCATGCTTAACTAAAATCCTCATGTTGTTGTGGGCGATTCGATAACTTACAAAGAAAATGTTTTGAATGAGTCCACTAAGTACTTTTGTACTTAGCCTGCGTCTCGTTTTTGATGTGCAGGTTGAGCGAGATTGATGATGGGTGCGAGATGGTGCGAGTAGCGATTATTTTGTTGCTTATGAGAAAGGATTTCTAGAACCTTGGGCATGCTCGTCATATGCATGTCCACGCTTTATTCTTTCTACTTCGATATTATTTTGATATCTTAGTTATAGCTTTCATACCGTATTGAACTTGAGGTGGTACCGTTCCTTGAATTGTGCCTGATTGGGTTAATGTTTGAACATCGAACCTTTTGGCAGTCATACATGACTTGAGTTTGTATCGAACACTATTCCTTTCGATCTATGCTTATATTCGTAGTTGATTGGTTAATTGCATTGATTTTTATACATATATCATTGCATTATTATACGGTGGATCAGTATGATCGTACTTTCTTGGAAAGTCGAATTATCACTCGATTTGAGATTTCAATTAATATTGTTTTATCAAAGGTTCTGATATTATTGTTACATTATGTCGATCGTGCTTATGTGTTTACATTACTTTGAGATATGTCTCTTACAGATTATCAATATGCTACCTAAAATCCTCTATCCGGTCAAATTTTATCAGTGGAAGCGAAACATGGAATATGTTCTTATCATGAAGAACACATGTTTGTTCTCCTCTCCCAAACCGATGCCACTTCGCGTCGACTAATGGACGAGTCGGCGGACTTTGGCGTAAGTCGAATATGGCCAAGTGCTATATGGCGACTCGATGTCAAGGCTTGCATTTGCAACATCGATCGATGGTGAGCCGGAAATATGGTCAAGTCTCGAGGTAAGTTGAGGCGATCGGATCGGACGATCGACTTCCACGATGAGGAAATCTTGGCGTGTAGGATGGAAGAAGGAAGTTCGGTCCATGAACATGTCTCCCATGACTCGTCTGGATAGTCTTGATCGGTTGGGAGGAGGTATTGGCGAAGCCAGTCGATATCATCAACACTGCCAGTCTTTGAGAATTTTCACGTGAATGCGATCATGAGCAAGCCAAGTATACACTTAGTGATTGCTTAATGATCTCGTGGCTGGAAGGAGTCGTGGGTAAAGGCACATGCCCTTGCTAGCATCTAGGGCCCAAATTTTCCGTTGAAAATGGAAGAAAAAGGGCACCAAAGGTGGTAAAGCGAAGGAAGCGATGGGGCGGTGAGAGCAGAACATATCGCCCAGGAGGCAAGAAAAAGCGAAGGAGAGGCAAGTGCTTCAGTGCGGCAAGCCCGGGCATTGGAAGGCCAAGTGCCCTATGCTCAAGGCTCAGTCGCCATTTGCTTTAATGTGAAACATGTTTAGCGACTTGTTCTACTCATTCATGGGTGGTAGATCTGGTGCGGTGATCATGTTTGTTACACGCTGCGAGGGTTCCCGCACAAGGAGCTGTGTGATGGCGAGATAACGATCTCCATAGGCAGCTTGGCGAAAGTCGAGCCGTTGCGATCGAGATGTTACTTTATGTTTTGATAGAACAATTTTAGTTTTAAAGGCGTTTTATATGTGCGGATTCGGCGGAACCTTATTTCCGTTTCAAACTATATATTCATGGATATTCGATTGTTTTTGATAGTGGTGTTTCTATCATAAGAAATGATGAAGTTATCGTGGTGGCACTTTATATAATTCACTTTATACTATTTACGCAAACATAATACCTTTAACTATGTTGCATCTACATCAAACCTTAAGAAGAAAGTTTTCTTCAGAAGATGACACCACATTTCTCCGGCATCTAAGATTAGGTCATATCAATCTAAATAGGATCAGGCGGCTAAGAATGGGCGTTGGGTGATCTCACGATTACTCCATTCCGATCTGCGAATCTGTATAGAAGAAAGATATCAACGGACCTTCAAAGCGAAGGGTTATAGAGCCAAAGAAGTGTTGGAGCTAGTCCATTCGACTGTGTGGACCTATGTCCACACAAGCTCGTGGAGAATGCACGGTATTTTGTCACGTTCATTGGCGATTACTTAAGTGCGGATACATATACTGCCACCGCATGATGTCGAATGCTTTGAAATTCAAAGAATTTAAAGGCGGAGTAGAGGCGAAGCTTGGTAAAAGTATCGTCATCAGCTATGATGCGATCGCGGTGGCGAATACCTCGATAACGAGTTTATGGACTATTTGGTGCGATGTGGGATTACCTCATTTCACTACAAGACACACCACAACAAAATGGTGTGTCGGGCGAAGAAATAGATCAATGATGAGTTATGCAACATTGTCTATTTCGTTTTGAAGTATGCCTTAGAAGCTGCGGCATACTTGCTAAATCTAGTACCATCAAGTCGGTCGAAAAGACCTCTTTCGAGTTGTGGTTTGGGCGCACTCAGTTTAAGCCACATAAGGATATGGGGCGATCCAAAGACATGTCTTTGAACAAGAAGGCTGATTAGTTGGAGTCTAGATCGATGCAAGGCATTTATTGGCTATCCTAGAGGAACAAAGGGTGTTTATTTCTATAGTCTAAGATTAGAAGGTCATTATTAGAACTAATGTCCGATTCTTAGAAGAGGATTATATGAAAACCATAAATCAAAGTTGAAACCATTCTTCAAGAATTAGAAGATGATCGTATTCCACCACCGATTAAGCGAAGGTGCGAGATGTGGTGTACAGTGGGAGAATCGACACGAGATACTTCAAGAAATTGAAGTGGGTCGAGTTCCTTGGAGATACTGGCCGTATAAGTGGCCCTATTCAACAAGTTGTGCAGATAGAGAACCACAAGTTCTTGTACCCACCGTTGCTATTGTGCGATGGCGCCTCGTCGTAGTGGGAGGGTTGTTCGTCGACCCGGCGATTTATGTCGTGGGTGAATCTTGGTTTAGTCCGGAAAGCGAGCGAGGTAATAATCGACCCATGGACATACGGTGAGGCGTCTGAGACATTGATGCAAGATCATGGCACACCGCTATGGACTTAGAAATTGAGTCCATAACATATATGGATGTATATGAAAGACACCTCTACCGGATGGCAAGGAAGCCGTAGGTAGTAAGTGGGTATATAAGAGGAAGAGATTCGAGATGGAGAGGTTTGGCTTTTAAAGCTGAGGCATGTGGCGAAGGGTACACTCGGATTGAGGGCATCGATTTCGATGAGACCTTTTCGCACTGTAGCAATGCTCAAGTCCATCGTAATTCTTCGGCCATGTGACCACTTAAACCGAGGTTTGGCAAATGGATGTGAAAACCGCTTTTACGAGCGGTTACCTTAAAGAAGGTAGAGACATCTATATGCAAGCACAGAAGGTTATGTGGTGAAGGTGAAGAGCATCTAGTATGGAAGCTTAAGAAGTCCATTTATGGACTCAGCAAACTTCACGATCTCGGAACTTACGCTTGACGAGTTGGTAAAGTCTATGGATTTACCCGGTTGCTAGCGAAAGTTGTGTGTATCGTTTAGATGTCAGCGGTGATGTGGTATTCTTGCACTTTACGTAGATGACATCCTTCTACTTGGCAACAATGTGAAGTTGTTATCGAGGCGTAAAGAGTTGGTTATCCGATTAGTTTCAAATGAAAGACTTAGGAGATGCGGCGTACATTCTTGGGATCGAGGTTTACCAAGATCGCAAGAGAAAAATGTTGAGCTTATCTCGGGCGTCTTACATTGATCTTGTGATTACTCGTTTAGTATGCGAACCGCCCGAAAGGTTGCTACCTTTCGGACATGGCGTTCCTTTATCAGGAAGCGATCACCTATGTTTGCAAATGAGATAGAGGAAATGAGATAAGTTCCATACGCTTCCGTGCAGGAAACCTCATGTACTAATAATTATATACGAGACCGATATACTCGCTATGCGGTAGGCATAGTAGCCGATATCGATCTAACCTGGACAAGCTCATTGATCTGCGGTAAAGCATATACTCAAGTACCGAAAAGGACTCGAGATTATAGGTGGTTTACCATGCGAGATAGTCTAATGCCTTTGGGTTATTCGGACTCGGTTCCAGTCGACCGTGATGAGAAGAAGTCACCTCGCTATGTGTTTACTTTGGGAGGAGGAACCGTATCTGGCGGAGTGCAAGTAGCGATGCATTGCGGACTCTACCATGGAAGCGAATATGTGGCCGCCTGGAGGCAAGCTAAAGAGGTTGTATGGTTCGAGAACTACCTCATGGATCTAGATGTGGTACCGGTTTGCTCGAGAGTATCATAGTTCTTGTGATAACTCGAGTCGAGTGGCAAACTCGAAGGAACCACGGACCCACAAGACAACGAAACACATAGAGAGAAAGTACCATGTCATAGAAATCGTTAGATGAGGGATGTGCTGATTGAGAAGATTGGTGCTGCGGATAACCTAGTCGATCCATTCACGAAGAGCACAAGTAAAAAGTCTACAAAGAGCATATTCGAGGACTTGGATTGCAAGATGGCACCCACTTAGAAGGAAACTTTTGTATAAGTGGGAGAAGCAAAGTGATGGTGTTGTTTGTAATAGCTAGTAGAGACATTGTATACTAAAAGTTTGCTTTAGTATAAGTGGAGATTGTTGGATTTGTATCTTGAAAGCGGTTTGGTTGAGCTTGTATACAATGTTTCTGTTACCACTATTACAATCTCCTATCTGAATTGTTTACTTGATTGCATATGTATGTCCTTTATCTCATATATAAGTTAGATCATACGATTGTGTTGTGAATATGAGTGCATATGATTGGTCGAGATTAATGAGATATATAAAAGTATCTGGCGCGAGATAACTTGAGGGCGAGTTGTCGGTATAAGGCTGCGGTGTAGATAAGAAGTGACTTGACTACTTTGCTTGTCTATCTTTGATGCGTCTACGGCGTATTGATGGATCACGGTGAGATGAGTTCTTCTATCGGCCGTCGTGAAGAACCTAGATCTCGGAGACTTACGTTGATCTAAACCTCGATAAGGTATTAGGTGAGTATGAGTTCTTTGAACATCACTTTGACTTGCTATGGGTGAGGGTTACATGAGATAACCCAGATTCTCTGCATCTTGGGTGGTGGCGGTCTTGTATGTCGTACTAGTTACGTATTAGAGTTCACCGTATCCGTTTAGGTGATGGCGTCCCTTAAGGAGCTCAAAGGTTTATTATACTAAACCCTGCGCAGTTGAGTTACCTCAAGTACAATAATAAGGTTGAGTGATACTACTTAAGGAATTAAAGATATTAATTATTTTAAGCGATCGAGCAGCGTAAATAATTAATGGACGTACGATATCTTAAATACGGGGATTCGTAAAGTCTAAGTGCAAGCCCGACTCACCTTCGATAATAAAGGGGTCAGCATTTATTCTCTAGTGGCATAAATAAATGTTTATGAATTAATTTATGTTCTGGGCTGAACATAAGATATTTAATTTATTTGAGGCCCATCTTTATTCCTTGCATTTGATCCCTGGACTGGCCCATCCAGGCCTGGAAGCTAAGTGAATTTCGTCCTCCTCTATGTAGAGTCCCATTGGGACTCTAACTTGATCCTCTCTATCCTAAATGATATTATTATATTTATTAGATATGCATAAATCCTATCTAGATAGGATTTAGGAGTGTATTATAAATATAAGGTGAGAGAGAAAATCAAAGAAAATCTTGAAGCATTATTTTCGAGAATTACTATTTCCATATAGTGAGAATTTTGAAAACTTTGAGAAAAATGAGAGCGATTTTCTATAGCATTCTCCATAGATTGTCCTCGCTCGACATTGGAGTTTAGGCAAAGCGGGATACGATCCGGAAGATCAAAGCACTAGTCTTGATCTATTCATCCCCAACAGTTCGCAGTAAACCGGAGAAAACTCCTCGTGTTGCAATTAATTATATAGGTGATGCTAGGAATATAATCAATGTATGGTGAATTAAACATCCAAGATAGATCCTCGGGAAAGGGTTAAAATCAGATTTCCCTACAAACACAAGATAAAAGATTAAATGACAAATAGTTGGGCGAGGTTCCCACGTTGAGATATTGGTCGAGGTGTCGGTCATAGGTTCAAGGTTTCACCAAGTGTCGTCGTCGGTTAAAGGTAGCGAGGGTAGGCGCCCTTTTAGGTTATCACGTTTACTAAGCCCCCACCCAGCTTGCAGTAGATTTTAGGGCCAATCTGAGGCCCTGCTTGCCCCTTGCGAGACGGTCCCCAAAATAGGTTATCCCCCCAACGGCTTGACTCACTGGACGAGACAACCCGACTAGCCACGGCCGGTCCAGGGTGGCTCATGACCCCGCCTAAGGCCGGCGGCTACAATCACCCACTCGGCCGTCTTCCGGGACGAGGAGACACTCGATTTCTTACTCGGCTATTGCTTGCTAGCTACCCCCACGAGGCTATCGGCCGAGTTAGCGCTCAAGGAAAGGACTAACATGTGTATAAGGCACAGAACTTGGAACACCCTCGAGGTTCTAAGGGCGTTTAGACCTCACGACTCTCATGACCTTGACTCAGCGTGCTTCACCCCGAGCCCAACCAAACCGACTACTCACGCATAATCGACATAAACATAAATGCAACAACCAAGAATATAAAAGAAACCATACTTGAATCGAAAGTCAAACTGAAATTAAAGCGGTCTACTTGACGGTTACTCGGCGGTCATAAATACATAAAATAAGCTGTTTGCCGTAGGACTTGTTTCTTCCTCACCAATCGCTCATGAAAGCAAGAGAAATAAAGAGATAGGTTGTAGAGAGAATTTGGGATGATGCTCACTCCCCATGAATGTGTCTTGAATAATTGTTGAATCCTTGTATGGAGTTGTTATGTTGGGAGCTAAGTGCACTATACTTTGTCTTGGTCGGTAGCATGCATCTCGAGGCGGTGGTGAGGTCGGCAGACTATCTCGGGCTCACGGATACCGGCAGGGCTCATCTAGCTTCGATCTGGGCGGGTTTGTCTCGTCTCGGCGGTGCGGGTTGACCTTTCCCTTTCGGCAAAAATCAGCGGTAGCGGGAAGGACCTTGCCAGAATCTTCCCATTTGCGTGCAAGTCGCGGAGATCTTGTCTGCGTCTCCCATTGCATCGACTTTACCTCTGTCCACTGCGTCCTCCCGTCTTTTCCCTCTCTTCATTGTCTCGATTATCTTCTTGGCTTCACGTCGGCTCGTTGATCGGGCTCGGCTCCCATGCGATGCGATGTCTTGGCAAGATGTCGAATGCCTTCCCAAGATAGTCTTGGGATTTTTACCTCTCACGGGAGGTGGCACGATCTTACCCAAGGTCCGTCTCAACTGCAACATCAGCGTGTCCTCCGGACACAAACACACACAAATGCACTCTTTCTAGGCGAGGACTACCCAAAAGAGCACTAAAACGGGCTCATCACCATCTTTAGTCGCTCTCCTTTGTTCGATTTGTTTGAGGACAAACAAAGGTTAAGTTGGGGAGTTGATAAGCCTCATTTTACACGATTTATAAGGCTATATTTGTTTCGTTTATAATTGATAAGTGATCTTTTGAGTGTCTTTTAATATATTTATGTTTCCTTGGAAGATATTATGCCATGTGTGTTTCATGTCATTTTAGCACATGTTTTGATGTCAAAAAGGTGGATCACGATAAAGAGGAATTAGCTAACCCGATCGCGAGCTCGTACGAAGAAGAACTGTTTGAAAACGACGTTGAATATGATGAAATGGATATGACAATGATAGATGTGCAAAGTTTATAATGTTAAATATCATCTCGATAAGAGTCCATAGGCGCAAGCGGATCGCAATTCAGAGTCCGGACGAGAGAGAACGGAGCGAAACAGCAAAGTCGCGCAATGCAGAGCCAAGGCAAACACGACTCGCGAGTTTTGCTCGCGACCAAAGGTCGCGAGGCAAACTCGTGAGGGACAATGAGTGTGCAGCACTTTTTTTGATCTTCGGAGCCTTCTTTCGCGTGGCGCCTTCGCGGGTTTCTCTCGTGAGCACCTTTCGCGAGGCGTAGGGCTGCATTTATATATATACACTTTACACATGCACACGGAGGAGGCGCACATTACACGCACATTACATCAGAGGAGACTTTAGCTTTTCAGAACAGAACGCAATTTTCTATTCTTTTCGTTTTGCACTTTATTTTCCTCGTTCCAGAATAGTTCTTTAGTTTAGTTTTTCAATTGCTTTTCGATTCCAATTTCATAATTTAGTTTTTATTCGAGAGTTTAGATTTATTTACGGATTCAAGTCGCTACAATTGTTCATCATGGAATCTTACGGTTTATCTATCTATTTCAGTTTATGTTATTTTTATTTATTTATTGCTTTAGTAATTTAATTATGGGTAGCTAAATTCCGTATTGATCCTAGGGTTTGTATGTCTGACTAGATTCGTATGATTGATCTGTTGATACTGTTTTGCCGTCCCATTCATGATTTATGATTCTTGGCTTTAATTCTCATGTGTTGATATCTGGCCAATATTGATGCATGCTAATTATATGATTGATGTCCTGGCGGAATTAATTGCATAATCGATATCTTGAATTCATAATACAATTTTTACCTTGAGACCTGGCGGAGATAGATGAACTGTAGGAGGTTAAATCTTTGTGTGCTTTTGGTAATTAGCTCACTTCTCTTGAGACCCGACGGAGATAGAGTTTAGGCTAACCTACTACTATAGGTTGTCCTGGCGGAAACTATAGTTACATTAGTGATCCTTCATATGAATGTGGATTAAATTGGTAAACAGATTAATAGGTAAATTGTGTGAATCTGGTTAGGTTAAGTACATTCCTAGGATCAGTCTTTTATATCTGGTTTTATTCCTTATTTATATTTGAGTCTAGTTTTATTATTATCTCTCTCTTGATATTTTGTTGCCTGAATAATAATCAAGATTATGTGTTGATTATTTGCTATGTTCTCGAGTCGCAGTCTCTGTGGATACGATATAATATACTTGATGTTTTACTATCATTTATTTGGTAGGAATATTAGCGATCAAATTTTGGCGCCGTTGTCGGGGTAGTGACCTTCGGGTCAAAGTGTGTTTGAGAAGGAGGCCTACTTCTCAACACATAGAAAGAATCCATGGATATGGGAAGAGAAAGTTGTCGGCCGACATAGACATGCATATGCATATTTTATGATGCTATGAAAATGAAAGCAAGTAAGTGTTTATCTACGATGCATGCACAAGTTATTTCACTAAAACACTGTGCGTTGCTAATGTTATGGCAAGTCAATCTTATAGCCCTAAGGGCAATGTTTTATGTTTTTGGCGTATACCCACTGAGTGCGTTTTGTACTCACGCCTGCATGTATTTCTAAACGTGCAGGTTGAGCTCGAGGATCTTTGGAATCGAATCTTTGCCAAAGCTTCTCTAGATGATTTGATTTATGGTGATATGTTTAATTGTCGATGTTGTTCATTTGATGTTAACATGTTTCGTTGCCCAGAGAGTTATGTCATCATACATAATTCTCAACCACATTTTTGTTGCCGAACTTTGGCCTTCACCTGCTGTTATGTTTTGTTATGCCAAATCGACCGACCTAATCTTGATGACGGTCATTGCTTTGTTGTTATAATCTCGGCATCTTTGTTATGTTGCCGACTTGCTTATGAGAACATGGATTCATTAAAATGCCTCTGTGAACAAGGATTTACTTGAAAGTTCAAAATTGTTTTGTTAGATCCAATAAGGTTTATATCAAGTCTTGGAAACATTGTTAAACCATGCTTTGAAACGTCAATAAATTTTCAATGTTGTCAAAGCATGCTAGAAAACGTATATTCTTGATATTGGTTATCCTATCTTGATTATCCGTCCTCAGGCGTTGTTTTTCGTCATTCAAACTTTTATTATGGTTTGAGGACCTAGAATCATCATTTGTCAGACTCTATTCCACCTCTTTGGACCATACATGTTTGATTTCTTCTTGATGAAAGTTGAGGTCACATTTGTCAGATTTGTTTCTTAACCCATGTCACGGCCTAATTACTTGATTATGTAGTCGGGCTGTGACACATTATTACACAATAGCTAGCGTCTAAAACAAAAGTGTGTGTGTGTTGGCCTAGTGATAGAGTGGTTAATGCTCAATGTCAAAGGTCTCGGATTCGAGTCTACCGTGACGCGATTTTTAAATTTCTGTATTAAATTGACAAAAAAAAAGCTAGCGTCTAAAACAATCTATCTAATTCTATTTATTTTATTTTATTTTGGAAAGGGGACTGTGGCAATTAAACCCTAGATTTCTTTATTAAAATAACCTAGCTAATTCAAATATTAACATAATTTATCCATGGTTCATATCTGAATAATATTTGATAAATCATCTACATAAGCTGAACTTTGATGTGCTCATTCGAACGGAATTGATGCGATTTGATTTTATGAAAGAAAAAACTAAGGGAAAACGCTAGCTAGCTAGTGTTAGCCCCTACTTGATTTTATTTTCATTTCAATTTCATTTATGGGATAGCCTGAGGCTACCTGTTGAAAAAGGCGAAAATTGATGAAATAATGACTAGAAAATCTTAACTTTTATTTTATTTCATTTTAATTTTTATTTAACACATGCACATCTTGCCACAATTACTGTAGTTAAAGGCACACACCTACATACTTTATAGGAGGATAATAAGGGTACCGACGTGTTGCGTGATGAGCTTTATGAGATCATTAATTGTGTTTATGATTGTTAATTTGTGGGTTTTATTTGTATTGATTTGAAATTATTTATAGTCCATTAAATTTTAAAACAACAGTTTCAGTTTCGATTTTGATATTAGACCCGCTTAGACTTGGACCGGTTTAGACCTGATCTGGTTCTAGGTCTGACCTAGCCTGATCCTTACTATCCTCCTACAACTTGTGCTAAAAGAAATGTTATGTCGTGAAGCAAATATGACTATGATTAGTTTAGCTAAAGTTCGCTAGTTAGTTTAATGATTTACAAGTCAGGTTACCCATCATAACTCCAAAATATTATAAGTTCAGATTTGATTATGTAATGAATAATTTTTCCTCTAAAAAAAAAAGTTCAGTTATGATAGTGCTCCCTGCAAATATTATAAGGACAAATTTAACCTCTTCCCTAAGATTAAAATTAAAAACTTGGATATGATGCAGATCACATATTGTAAAGTCTAAACATCCATGAAGACTTTGCTCTTACAAGATATCACATACGTGATTACGTTGTCCAAATCATTTCAGCATTTTCGGATTTGTTTTCAAGCATATGGAGATGGAAAAATAAAGGAATTTTCAAAGTTAATTAATTTGACAGATCTAGGACAGCTCTTTTCATTTTCTTTATTGGCGAGATGCACCATTTTTAGATCTCTGCATTAATGTGGACGGAAATATTAAAATTTTAAATATATAAAAAAGTTCAATAATAATTATATCTGTTTTCACACTTACACGTACAATGATGACATAAGCAATCCAATTATATATGACCACAGCATCATTGTTTAAGCCAATTATTAGATCTATTGTGTCATATGCTAAGACATTAAAATAATTAAATGAATTTAATCATAGCGATTCAAGACAAGAATTCCGAGCTTTGATTCATTAATTTAAGAATCTGCTTAAAGGTTCATGATTGTTTTCACCAAATACGGGACTAAAAAGAATAATCTTTGGTGTTCCATATCATTTGCTTAATTGCTTTGATATGTTTTATTTCGTTAATTATGAAATTGTTATTTCTTTCATATCATTATGTGAATTTTCGAACGAAGTTTACCTCTGAAATGGGGATGTTATTGTTAGATTTGAGCTAAACCGTATGAGAAAATGAAGAAAAGATCATTTTATTTCTTCCCTTCAGTCATGTATATATAGAGGATTACAAGAGCCTGCATAGGCTTAACTTATGCTTAACAGCCTAACAAACTATTGCCACATCAGTAGCTAAAACTAACTACTTCAACTAATCCTAACTGAACCTGTTATATTCAATACAACCCCTACTGAACAATGACTATCCTTTTGCAAAAGGAATATTTTGTAAAAGGGAATGAAATCTTGAAACGACATGAGTTTAGTCGATATATCAGGAACGATCTTGGAAGAGATGTATCGAACATCCAACTCCTTTTTGAGGACTTTGTCACGAACAAAATGAATATCGATCTCAATGTGTTTGGTGCGAGCATGCATGACAGGATTAGAAGCCATAGCAGTCGCACTATTGTTGTCACACCAAATAATTGGTAATTTGGCAATGTTAGTTCCAACTTGAGACAAAGAGGCGAATCGAGCAAGCTCCATAGATGTGTGCGCTAACGATCGATATTAAACACGTGGAACTACGCGACACCACCCTGTTCTTAGAACTCCAAGACAAGAGATTTGGGCGAGGAAAATCAAATAGCCACTGTAGATTTCCGGTCATCAATTGAACCGCCCGATCTGCATCGAAAACATGAAGCTCCATTTGAGTGAAGAAGTAAACTTAAGAGCATAGTGCATGGTGCGCTTGAGATAACGAGCAATCTCTTGCATGCCTTCCTTGAAATTCGGTGGGCGCTGCATGAGCCGACTTAACTTGTTCACCATAAGCGAAATATCGGTCCGGTGATAGTTAAGTATTGCAATGCACCAATGATACTCCTAAAAATTGTAGGATCGATAAGGCGGGACTATCGATTTGTGAAGTTTGAAACACGAGTCATACGGAGAAGATTGAGCTTTCTTTGTTTAAGAGATTAGTTACGTGGAAGATCTCGAATATACTTGATGCATGACGGTTGATATGAAGTACCACTCTTGACCACCTCAATGCCAAGAAAAAAATTAACTCCTCCTAGAGTTTTAAGAGCAAACTCATCAGATAGAGATTGAATGAATTGAGTAACCATAGAGGAATCTTCTCCTGTTATTAAAATGTCATCCACATAAATTATGCCTCATGTGAAAAAATGAGTGATCAGATGCAGAATATTTAAAACCATACTTGATAAGATGAGTTTTTAAACGGTCATACCAAGCACGGGGAGCCTGCTTTAAGCCATAGAGAGATTTCTTCAACTTACACACCCAATCTGGATGTTTTGAGTCCTCAAACCCAGGAGGTTGCTGCATGTATACTGGTCTGTCGAGGAAACCATTAAGAAACGCATTATTGATGTCGATGTGTTGAATATCCCACATAAGTAGCTAGAGCAAATAAAAGCGCATGAACCTTTGGTTTTACAAGCTGGTGAAAGTCTCAAGAAAGTCGGACCACTATTTGTTGAAACCCTTTCGCTACTAACCGGCCTTGAGCTTATCAATGGTGTCATCGACATTAAGTTTGACTCGATAAACCCGTTTGCATCCATAGGATTCATATCTGCAGTAGGTGGAATAACATCCCAGGTTTCCTTGAGCTTAATAGCATCAATTTCAGCAGCCATAGCCTTGAACCAAAGAGGATTGTTCAAGGCCTCTTCATCAGAAAATGGTTCAGATATCCTATCAGCCTTACTGGTTCCAGAATCTGTAGGTTGGAGAATTTTAGAGGGAGAGATAGATGAGAAGGCTAGATAGACCTTAGGTTTAAATATGCCACATTTTGACCGAGTTGACATATGATGAGTATTTGAAGTAGAGGGAATAATAGGTGGGACAGAGGAGAAGGTATTTTGGGAGAGATGCTGATTTGAACTGGTATTTTGAGAGTGAGAATTGGTTGTGCTAGGACTCGGTGAAGAGGAATGTGGATGATAATAATTTGAGTTGGAGGAGATAGGTGTAGTAGGATTATTTGGAGACACACTGGTTGTTGGAATTTGGAAAAGGGCAGGAGGTATAGGAATTGATGGTGGGATTGTAGTGTGACTGGATGAAGTTGGTGATGCTTCTGTGACAGATGGTGTGAAGAGCTCAGTATAAGGAAACTCTTCCTCATTGAATAGAACAGTTCTAGCAATGTATATGCGACCAAAGGATCAAGACATCTATAACCTTTATGCATGGGGCTATATCAAGAAATAAACATTTTGAGGATCTGTATTGTAGCTTTGATGTATTATAAGGCCGAAGATAAGGAAAAAACTGCAGCCAAAAGTTCTAAGGAAGGAATAGTCTGGAAGAGTTTTAAACAGAGTTTGATAAGGAGATATGTGATTGAGAGATGGTGTTGGCAACCTATTTATGAGATAAACTGCAGTATGAAAATCATCCCACCAATATTTTTTAAGAGACAGAAGCATTAACAAGTAAAGTTAAACCAAGTTCAACAATGTGTCTATGTTTCCTCTCTGATTTTCCATTTTGTGAGTGTGTGTGTGGACATGGATGTCTAAACTGAATTCCTAAAAACTCAAGAAAACCTTTAAGAGGTCTGTACTCCTCCCTCAGTCAGATTGAATAGCTTTGACCTGCATGGAGAATTGTCTTTCAACAAACACAAGAAATTTTTTAAACACAGATGACACTTCAGATTTTAAGGCTAAGGGAAAAATCCATGTGAATCTAGTGTAATCATCTACAAAATGAACATAGTATTTAAAACCTTCAGATGAGATTATGGGACTTGGGCCCCAGACATCAGTGTGAATCAACTGAAATGGAGCTGTGGTTTTTATTTCAACAGAAGGAAATGATACAGAGTGAATCTTGCCTAATGCACAAGCATTACAGAAATGATTTCCATACACAGATGAAGGCAGATTAATAGCCTTGAAAGCAGAAACAAGAACACTTTTACATGGATGACCAAGCCTATTGTGCCAAAGAGTGACATTACTGGAACTATGCACATCTAAACATTTAAGATGTGGAGACGTTGGAGAAGAAATGACACCTGATGCAGAAAACTTTGAGAAATCCAGATGATAGAGACCGTGGTTAAGTTTGCCCACCAGCAGTATTTGCTTTGTAGTTTTGTCCTTAACAAAACAAGCATCATAGTAAAATTCCAAAAACACATTGTTATCCCCAGTTAACTTTGAAATACTAATTAGACTTTTGGTAATATTTGGTACAAACAGAATATTTTGTAGAGTGATAGGTTTAGATGAGTTATAGCATGGTAGAGAAGTAGCACCAACATGAGTGATAGGTAAGTGAGAGCCATTACCTACAGTGAGAGTTTCATTACCATTGTATGGAGCTTGAATATGAAGATTTCCTAACTCAGCAGTCACATGTGTGGAAGCACCAGAATCGAGATACCAGTCAGAGGCTGAGGTTTCTTGATTATGAGATGAATCTGGTGACATAGAGTATGCTAGAGCTGGAGTTATCTGTGGAGTAGGAAGAAAACTCGAGGAAGAGTTAGTGTGAGTAGAATGAGATATAGTATGAGCTGAAGGAGGAGGCGACATCAGATCTGGACCAGTAAAACTCAAGTCAAACCGCTTATAGCATTTCAATGCAGTATGATTTGTCTTACCACACAGTTGACAGACAAGTTTATTTCCAGATGAAGAGTATCTACCACCTCCACGACCACGATTTCCTGAGCCACGGCTAAACGACCCCGACCCCGATTGTAACCATATGACTGCTGATAGGAAACATTTGCTTGAAGTTGAAGAGAGGGATGCGTGGCATTGAAATTTGCAGCATGATTTTGTAGACGGAGTTCGTGTGTTTGAAGCGCAAATTGCACCTCATGCAGCGACAACTCCTCACATTTAGATGCGAGAAGCACACATATACTTTCAAACTCAGCTCCGAGACCTTGAAGTATATATGAAATCAAGTCAGATTCAGAAATTTCATGACCAATATTGAATAATTGATCAGAAATCTCCCTGTATTTAAGGATATAGTCATCAATCGACAGATCCCCTTTCTTCGTTGATTGGAGTTGACTTCGCAGCTGCATAGATCTGGCCTTTGATTGTGAATGGAATAGAATTTCAAAGGCTTTCCAAATTTGAGCTGATGTCGTGCATCTGCCAATGTAGCTTAACATTTGCGGCGAAATCGACGCTAGTAACCAGCTAATGAGGAATTGATCCCGTTTTAGCCATAAAAGATACTCTGGATTCACCTGAGAATCTGTTGAATCAGATGAGGATGCCAGAAATTGCATCGGATGATCTTTTTGAAGAAGAATCTCTTCAAATCCATAGGCTCTCGCAGTGGCTAAGATCTGGATTTTCCAGAAATTATAATTGGATCGATCCAATTTTAATGCAATCATATGCATATTTGGAGGATTTTGATTTGTAGGAGTAGATTCCATGGTAAAAACACAGATTGAAGGGAAGATTTAAGAAGAACAAAGAGAAAAGAAAACAGAATGGAAGCAAGATGATTTAGCTATGGATCGAAGAGTTTGAACTCAGCTCTGATACCATGTTAGATTTGAGCTAAACCGTATGAGAAAATGAAGAAAAGATCAGTTTCTTCCCTTCGGTCATGTATATATAGAGGATTACAAGAGCCTGCATAGGCAACTTATGTATGACTAACAAACTATTGCCACATCGGTAGCTAAAACTAACTACTTGACTAATCTTAAGCGAACCTGTTATATTCAATAGTTATAAAAGGGAAACAATAAAAAGAATATAGGCCAAAGTGCATACAAATGTTTCTAAACTAGATTACTCATACTAGTGACTTTAGCTCAACCTAACTTTCAATTAAAATATTTATTTCTCTTTTCTCCATATACACAACCAAACCTTCATCTTATTTCTACTCCCATAAGTGGTACTCACCTGACCTAAATATTTTTCCTTTTTGTTTTATTTTGATTATTGTATTATCTATAATAATTTATGTGTGTTTAAACGTCTTAAAATAAATTACGCGAGATATTTTGTGAAGTGGAGTGTTCGTGAGGGGTAGGAATTTGATTGAGATGTGGAGAAAATTGGGAGTTCTCATAGTATTGAGAATTTTGAATATCTTTTGAATTTTGAAAATTTTAAGGGTGAAAGAAAGATCCAAAATTTGAATTATAATTAACGTCATTTGGATCCATGGCTTCAAATAAAGAAGAAATATGAGATGAAGATAGAAAATAAAGATAAAAAAGAAATAATTAGTTTGGTGTGAATTGATAGAAAAATGGAGTTCTATATATAGAGAATTTTTAAAAGATTTTTAATATAATTTTAGTTTTTCTATCATAAATAAATATTAAAATATTAATATTTAAATATATATATATATATATATATATATATATATATATATATATAGTGTTAATTTGTATCTTGAAAGCGAATGTTGAGCTTGTATACAATGTTTCATATTACCATTATTCTGATATCTTATCTGAATTGTTTATTTGATTGCGTATGTTGTCATATTATCTCATATAAAAGTCATATCATATAGTGTGTAGAAGATCACGAAGTACATATGATTGGTTAAGCCAGTTGAGATATAAAAATGATCACTACTGAGACAACTTGATGACGAGTTGTCGGTATATGTTGCAGTATAGATAAGAAGTAATTTACTTGGTTGCTTATCTATGCATGTATGTCTTGATGTATTGATGGATCACAGTGAGATGAGTTCTTCTATCTGATCGTTGTGCAAAACCTAGATATCGGTGACTTTACGTTGATCTAAACCTCGATAATATTTCAGATAACCTAAGATTCTCTGCATCTTGGGTTGTGGAAATGTTTGTATGTCATGCTGGTTACATGTATCAAGTCACCGTATCCGTTTAGGATGATGACGTCCATTTAAGAAACTCACAAAGTTATTGTACTAAACCATGCAGGTTGAGTTACTCAAGTACAATAACAAGAATAAGTGGTACTACTTAATGAATTAAAGATATTAATAATTTTAAGCAGTGAGAGTGATATAAATAACTAATGGACGTGCGATACCTTAAATACGGGGATTCGTAAATCTAAGTATAAGCTCGACTCAACTTAGGTAATGAAGGGGTAAGTCATCATTTATTCTCTAGTGGAATGAATAAATATTTATGAATTAATTTATGCTCTGGGCTGAAAATAAGATAATTCATTCATTTTAGACTCATATTTATTCCTTGTATTTGATCCTAGGGTTGGTCCATCAAAGCCTTTTACTTTGTAAATTTTAGACCACCTTGTAGATTTCTCACTTGAACTCTATTCTGATTAATGTATTATTTATTTAATAAATCTTTTATATCTAGATAGATATTATCTGATATTATTAGATATCAAAAAATAATTATTCTAGATTGAAATTATCTTTAAGGAAGAAAATAATTATTGTATTCATTAGATATGTCAGAATCATATCCCAATAAGATTCTAGAAAAAATATTATAAATACATGGTAAGAGAAAATCAGATCATTCATTCTAACACTGTGATTTTTGAAATCATTATTGACGGGTGCAGAAACGAAAATTTTTAGTGTTTTTCGTAGATTATTTTCACTCAATATTGGAGATCAGACATCCAGAAAGTAATCCAGAATATCAAAATTGAAGTCTTTAATTGATCTACTGTCCAAGAAATTCGTAGATAAATACGAAAAAATCCATATTTATTGTAATTAATTATATAAAAGCATGTTAAAAATATAATCAATTTATGTTGAATTAAATATTCAAGATAGATCCCAAAAATTTTGATAAATTCATATTTCGGATCAAGTAGACCCAATGAAATAATGCCACATGTCCCATGATACTCTCTTAACATCGAGGTGCTCGACCGCCCAAAGTCACCGTATTTAAAAATCTTAAATCCCAAACGTCAAATGTTTTGCTTTTTCTGTAAGTGTACTTTGTCTTCCTCTCTCCAATCCAGACTTCAAACAAAACTTCTTCCAAAAAAACCACTAAACTTGAAAAACAAAATCGATACACAATGATACTTCTCCTCTCAATAGCTCTCCCCGTAATCTTGATTGTCCTTCTTCACAAAAGCAAGAAAAATCAACAAAACGAATCTCCACCACTCGCACCAGGCCTGCCGTTGATCGGAAACCTCCACCAACTAGCAACGGCGCCGCTTCACACATCTATCTCTCCCAACTCTCCAAACTCCGGCCCCTCCTCCGCCTAAACCTAGGCTCAAACCCAATAATCTTAATCTCTTCAGCAAAGCTGGCAAAACAAGTCCTCAAAAACCAGGACTCCGCCTTCTGCAGCCGCCCGAAGCTAGTCGCTCAGCGGAAGCTCTCCTACAACGCCGCCGACATGGCTTTCGCACCGTACGGCGCTCACTGGAGAGAAATGAGGAGGATCGCCGCCGCTCACCTCCTCAGCCCGACCAAGGTGCAGTCGTTTCGCGCCGTGCGCGAAGAGGAGGTGGCTCGCATGGTAGCGAAGATTGCGTCTTCGCCGCGGAGGGTAGTCAACCTGAGCGAGGCGGCGATGGGGCTGACGACGACTTTGATATGTAGAATTGGTTTCGGGAGGAGGTATGAGGAGCAAGGGTCGGAGCTAAGGAGATTTGAGGAGCTGCTGAATGAGCTTCGGCAGCTGCTGTCGGCGTTCTTTGTGTCGGATTATTTTCCGGCGTTTAGCTGGGTTGATAGATTCTCCGGGTCGATGAAACGGCTTGATTGTGCGTTTGAGAAGCTGGACTCGTTTTACCAAGAGCTCATCGACAACCATCTCCGTCACGGAGGGTGGACGAGGATATTCTTGGTATGCAAATAAAGCTCGAACTCGATTCGAATAAACCAAATTGGGATCGCGTCAAGGCATTGTTGATGGTGATTTTTTTCCCCTCTTTATTTAAGTTTTATTCGTTTTATTAATATATATAATGTCTTTATCTCGGACTAAAAAATATGTACAATTTTATTTGTCTTGCACGCTGCAATTATGAGGTAGTTTTTTAAGTCAGAATATATGTGGCAAATTTAGAGGAAATGCTTTCAAAATGGTTATAACTAGCTAATTAAATTTCACTATTTTTCATTGGGAACTTGAAACTTTAGGGATATGCATGGGATTTTCTATCCTAATTTTGATGTCCCAATTATATTTTTATTCTAGTTTTTAATTAGTATTATAATTTTCAATTTTAATTTTTGTTTTAATATAACATTAATTAAGATTGTTAATTAGGGTTACTATTCCATGTTAGGGAATTATACTTATTTTCTTATATTTAATTTGTATTTTTTAGTTAAGAAATGATTATTTGGGTTTATTTTCCAAAATTACGGCATATAATTTATCTGGGGGTAAGTATTTAGTGAAAATATAAGTTCTTCTATGAGAAAAATCGTAAAAATATATATATCGTCAAAATGGTTAGTGTTTTTCGGAGGGTACAAGATTGAAATTTGATATAGAAAGAACTGAATTGCGACGTTTAGAAAATTCTTAAGATTTAAAGTTTCCAACCTTCTAGGTACTATATCAAGAGGTTGTTTAGTTGAGTTAATAAATTGTTTAGAAATTTATAAGCTTTTGTAAACTGTTCGACAAAATAAACTCCTAAATAATTTATAAGTTGTAAAAATAAGCTCCAACAATTGTTAAGTTGTCTTGAAAATAATTTCCTCAGCACCAACTTATTTTTTTTTTCATGAGTTTATAAGCAAAAATGAATTTATCAAAATAACATTACTATGGTTTGTTATTTCCTATATACATTCTATCAACTTAATATTTCGTCAATTTTCTCAATATAACTCACGATTCTTTCTGTAATTTATAAGTTCAATTATCCAAATGACAAATTATAAGCTCTTAAGAAATTATAAATCTTATAAGCCCTTAATCCATTTTATAAGCTTTTGAAGCTTATAAGCTCTCTACAATAAGCTTAGTCAAACACCCTATAAGATTGTTATCTCATAGACCAAAAGTGCATTTGACAGATTATAATTATTTAATAATTTCCCTAATCCATTTTATAAGTTTTTGAAGCTTATAAGCTCTCTAAAATAAGCTTAGCCAAACAACCAATAAGATTGTTATCTCATAGACTAAAAGTGCATTTGACCGATTATAATTGTTTAATAATTTCTTGTTTCAATTTATAATTGTTTTTATATATAAAGCTTTCAAGGTGACAGACCGATATCGGTCATCGAGGTGGCTTGATTTGATTGAGCTGGGCCATAAATTATTGACCTAGAAAAATTTTCGGACGGGGTTGGGTGGGGCGGCTCAAATACGTGTTTACTTGGTGAATTATATCTTATAAGCCCCCAATTCGAGCTGGCCAGCCTGATTTTATGTACATGAAAGTGTGTTTTGGGCAGGACAGGCTAAGGAAATTTTGGTCCAGCCAGCCCAATTCCTTTGACAACTCTATTATACATGTTTTCTTACTACTCCTTGCATGCAGGACTTATTCCTTGGCGGAACAGACTCAAGTGCAGCCGCAATAGTTTGGAACATGACTGCGTTGATGAAGGCGCCACATATCATGAAAAAGGTACAAGCAGAAATCAGAAATTTGGTGGGCGACAAAGGCAAAGTAGACGACGACGATCTGCCAAAACTTCCCTATCTCAAAGCAGTCATAAACGAGACTTTCCGTTTGTACACTCCGGTTCCAATGCTTGTACCAAGAGAAACGACAGAAATATGTGTGCTAGATGGCTATGAAATTCAACCCAAAACTACGGTTTATGTAAACGTGTGGGCAATTGCAAGAGATCCTGAATACTGGAAAATTAGCCCAGAAGAATTCTTGCCAGAGAGGTTCATTGGTAGCGATATGGACATCAAAGGGCAAGATTTCGGTATGATTCCATTCGGATCAGGGCGGAGAATCTGCCCCGGAATGTTTATGGGACTTGCTAATGTGGAGCTTTCTGTTGCAAATTTGCTCCACTCTTTTGATTGGGAGTTGCCTCAAGGAATTCAGCTTGACACTGATGTTTTGCCTGGACTTATTATGCATAAGAAAAATCCACTTCTCCTACTGCCCAAACAATATCACGTCTAGACAACTCTTGTATTAGACTGTTAAACGAGTCATTATCTCTTCTTGCAATAAGCGAAGGCTTTAGTGGGCCCAACTGTAGCTTAGGCACACAGATTGTTTTCAAAATGGGTAATTCTACATTTAATCAAGCTTTTGCTCACTATAGCCCCTCATTTAGCTATGACAATTGATCATGGATCCAAACTCAGTAACATATCCTAATTCCAAACAAAATTGATTCAACAAAAACATGTAGCTATACCAGAACATAGCGAAAAGGAAATAGAAAGTTAGAGTTAGGCAGAGATGGAGAAGAAAGGACTGCCACCGACGAGCAAGAGGAGATTGGATGGGGAGCCATCTTCAGAGGTTAAGGCAGGGGTTAGGCATGTTTTGTTTTAGGATTTTAATTGGGGAGTATGAGGAAAATATAGTACTTTTTTTAATTCATGAAGAATTCACAATCACTATCTTTGGTGTGCACTGATATACACCACTTGAAAAATCAGGTGTACAGACTCATACCTTTGAATCTGTGACCTTTTGGCCACATAAACTTACTTTACCATTGGATCATCCCAAAGAACGAAAATATAGTACTTTATTATCATTTTAAATAGATTTATTGTATCATTTAAGGTTGGGCAAAAGTAACTCATTACACATTAAACCAATGCTTATTCTCGAATCGATCTCTTCATAGAATCCCAAGCATCTCTTGAATTCAACCCAAGTAGCATTTTTTTTGAAAGTAAAACGATTTTACAAATGCAAATGAATGAAAGTTTTCAAGATATGCATTCTGTAATCAATCCATTTCCTTCCTTTCGACTTAACATCAGTTACTTGAAAAGGTAGAATTTATCCAATAAGTATCTCATGGCAACTATATGGTACTCAACACATGTAATTTCACATGTACAAGGTGCATGTTTTACAGTTTCGCACCGTGGCTTCCCCTAATGAAACTGTAAGGCTTCAAATAGAGGGGAGAGAAATTGAATTGAATCCAAAACATTTGATTTGAATAGTTGAATTCGATGGTTTATGTTGGTCTTGAAGCTATAAATTTATCGAATTGAATCGTTGATAAAATTGAGTTCAGATATATTCCAATCGCTATTAATTATTAGTGTCGTAAATTATACGACAAATTGGTTCTAATGTCACGAGCTAGTGTCATAAATCATACCCAAACTTACATGCATCACTATGACTAATGCCAGTGTCGTTAATTTTATAAAACCCACTCAGAGCTCTTATATCATTCCATCCCTATAGAAATAGAGACACTTCATTCTACTATCATTCATAAAATGGAATTCTTTTTAAAAGAAAGACAAATTCAAATGTCAAATCACTGGTCTACTTATGAACTCCTTAAGGAGCTGCTTCAACCATGGATTAGAAAGCAACTATTTTATACAAATCGGTAGCCACCAAGATGAATTGCTTCAATCGAACAAGCTTAACCTTGAAAAAATAAGAAAAAAGGCGATAGGCCGAAGAACTGTTGTTCATTTGTGAAACGAGTTAGAGGCAGTTCTCTCTGCAGCCTTCATGCACCTTGTATTCTTCACCTCCATCCAACTTTTGTAAGCGCATCCAATATGTCAGAACTTAGCGGTATAGGCAAACTAAGAGGGTGTTTGACCAAGCTTATAAGCTATTTAAAACAGTTTATAAGCTGTTTAGGAGCTTATAAGCTAATGTAAAATATTTGGTAAAATAAACTCCTAAATAACTTATAAGCTATGAAAATAAGGTACAACAGCTTATAAGTTCTCCAAAAAATAAGTAGCTCAACCTCAACTTATTTTTTCATAAGTTTATAAGTAACTGTGAATTTACAAAAATAAATTTACTATAATTCGTTATTTTCTAGATATACATTATCGACTTCACCTCTCGTCATTTTTTTCTCTCTAACTATGATTTTCTCTTTCTAACCCACAATATTTTCTCTAGCTTATAAGCTCAATTATCCAAACAGTTTAACAACTTATAAGCTCTTCAAACATTATGTCTTATAAGCTCTTCAAACATCTTATAAGCTCTTTAAAATAAGTTTAGTCAAACACCCTCTACGTGAATACTTCACACGACAACTTATCCATCAAATAAATTCCAGACCACTTGCCTGAAAGAGGCGTCTCCAAAACAAGAGAAATCAAGGCGTAAAGTGGCAAGTAGCCAAATTATATAACAGCGAAGTTAAAATACGAGTAAAATGACTTCTTCTTGTTTTTGAGTAGGAGTAAGATAACTACTTTATGTATCATAGCTCCAGCAATAATTTTTTATTATTATGTATATGTAGTTTGCTCTAATAATTATAAACTAAAACTTATTTTAACTAACGAAGTACGACGTTGGATTCATTTTCATCAGCCAAGCTAATAAAGAAAATATCTGATTTTTGCATTTGCTATATATGGATTTATTTAAATTTCATATATTTGGTACGACTCTGTTGTCCATGCAATATTTCTTGTTGCAATAGGTGGAGGCCGTATTGTGCCCAATTTGTAGCTCAGGCAGACGATTGAACTCGGAATAATGTATTAAATCCAGAAATCGAAGATGATTGAAATAAGTTTGGGCTTTTGTGATGGTAGTTTAAAGCCCATAGGCCTGTTGTAGGTAAATTTGGTGGTAATCCGTTTTGATAATACAAAATTGGCAAAAACTTGTTTAATTAGGGTTTATTAATTCTAATCAGATTTTTAATTACAAATAAAATTTAGTTACAGTGGATGCATCATGCATGTGGATGTATCGAAATGTGCCTTGGCTCTCTATCAAGAGTTCCATTATGGAGAAAGTGAGAGTGAGGGAGAGATGTACCTGGGCCAACTATCAAGATCAGCCATGAATCTTGATTTGGATGCAAATGAGCACATAATGAATGTCTTAGGCTATACCCACCGGCTCTTATACTGACAAGAAGAGTTTGTAAGGAAACTAAAATCTGCGAATTTCGCAACACCAACGTTTTCATTTCTTTACTAGCTCTACACCACAATCTGGGTCGACGACGTTCATTTGTTCAAGCGGGAAAGATTTGCACAATGTGTTGCTAAAGCTACCAACAACAACGCCGCTCCATTTCTACTCCAACTTGTGTAGGTCTTAACTTCTCCACTAATGAAGCCAATATGATTCTGCAAATTAAAGTACAAGTTTTTCCTCTCGCCTAACTACGAGGGTGTTTGGTTGAGCTTATAAGCTCCCCAAACAGCTTATAAGCCGTTTTTCAAACTTAAAAAACAGCTTATAAAACAGCTTATAAACTGTTTTTGAAGAGCTTATAAGCTCAGCCAAACGCCCTCTACGTCCACACGCCGAGTCTTTCTTCTTACTCCCAAAAATGGGATTCAAGTCATCCTCGAAAAAATCTGAGACCAATATGTTGTCCTGCAAATTTTCTTGTGTCTGTTTGTGATTATGCTTTACGTAAATAAATAAAATGGTATGTAAAGAGATTGTTCGGTTTCGAAACAATAGTTATAAAAATGATTTTATTAATTATTGGCAGGATTTCTGGTTCATTTATATTTTTATGGGCTCCATATTATAACCACAAAGATTGTTTGCAGGTCACCATTGATAGTGCCTGATTATTCCCAACTACAGTCTGATGGAGTACAAGATTAACGACTAAAAACAGAATCCACTATGATATTAAGAATGATAAAAAATAGTTACAGCATATATGTCTTAGCACTAATGTCCCTCCCAATCATCCTAATTAAAATACAATTTATGTCCTATCATCTAACAACTGTTCTTTAATATAGAATAGATTAGGATCATCAAAGCTAGGCATCTTCTTCTCTTACTCTATTCTCTTCCGCGGCTGCTCATGAAGTGCCTGCTCCAAGAGATCACCAGCCTTTAAACAGACTTTATGGCGTTTTTAGAAATTGAATGTAGCTAAACCATTGGATTCAATTCGATATTCATGTTATAAATTATACTCCCTCTGTTTTTTTTTTATATAAGACGTTTTGGCTATTTGCACAAAAATGAAGAAAACATTATATTGACGTGGATATATATAGCACAATAATCCCCAAAAAAAAAAAAAAGAAAAAGGCATATGGATTATGCATTATTGATAACTCTTATAAAGAGTTATTATAGGACCTTTGATAATAATATCCTTGAGTGTTACGTTTTACATTCGTTTGTTTGTTGTTGTTTTGTATGTTTATGTTATGTTTGCGTGTGTGTGCGTGTAGGATTGAGTCGGGTGGATTTAAGGGTTTTAAGTACATTTATGTGCTATTTAATTGGTTATGGCATATAGCGGGAAGAGCGGCGGTGAAGGCGATCTTGAATTCAGCGAGTCGAAGCGAGCTCCAGGTTGAGCAGCAAGCGAGGCCGAACTCGTGGCGAGCTTGACTTGAAATCGAGGAAGGATAGAACAAACAAATTGGAGTAATGCGGGAGCAAGGTCGAACTCGAAAGACAAAGTCAAAGCTCGAAGGAAAAGTGGCGAGGATCTTTGGGCGAAGTCTTGAAGCCGAGCTCGGAAGAAGCCGACCACAATCAAGCTCGCCGCTGAGCCGAGCTCAAGGCAGCGAGCTCGTAATCAAAGGCAAGCTCAAGGCAGCGAGCTCGTAATCAAAGGCCGAGCTCGAGAATGACGAGCTCGTAATCAAAAGCCGAGCTCGAGGCAGACGAGCTCGCAACCAAAGTCTAGCTCGTGGCGAAACCGGACTCGGGAAAGAAAGAGAGCGGACAAGGTTGAGTTTGCGGTGAAGCCGAGCTCGTGAATTAAGTCGAGCTAGTAACCGAAGTCGAAATTTGGAGCGAAGTCAGGTCATAAACGGAGAAGAGCCTGTGCTGATGGATGATCAACAACGAAGTAATAAAGGTTTTGGCTGAAGACTGAGGAGATCTGCAGGACCATAGCCACGTGGCATCTGGCCACGACAGCATAAAAGGGACGCACGGTTTGTTATCTGTCAGAGCCAATAGAAAAGGACGAAAAATCAGAGGTTGAAGGGCTAGCAGGTGCGCCGTCTGTACCCCTAAAAAAGAGCAAGAGGTGGTTATTAAAAGGGGGACAGACAATAGAAGGAGATATACTATTCATTTTCGGGGGAAGATCACAATCATTGGAAGGAGGAGGAATCAGAAGAGCGACAACTTGGAGAAGAAGCCATTGGAAGAGGCGACAATCCAAGAAGGAGCACGTGATTCCGACGACGAGTTTTACTTTCTTTTCTCGAATTCTTTTAACTTGTTATGGCATTCGTTTATCTAGATATTGTTGAACAGCTCGCTATGAGCTAAATTTGTAGGACTTGATCTTTTGATGAAACCCATGCTCGTGTGACGAGCTCATTTCTACGCTTATCTTGTTAAATTGCTATTGTTCTCTTGGAGATTATTCATCTTGCTTGTGATTGATCACCATGGGTGGGATTTTAGCTCTATAATTTCTGGGAAGTTTTTATAGAGTGGAAAACAAGAGAGTGACGCAAGAACATGATTCAAATATTATGTGTGTGAATAGCATATGAATATGTGTTTACCTTGCGTGACATAAATGAATGGATTAGTAAAGATATTCTAAGAGCTGTTTGGTATAGGAATATATCGAATGACTTATAGAATATAATCTTAGATTTGGAAAAATACTAAGAATCGGAGAAGTTCATGTCATGGTAATGAGGCAATGATAAAGCTGTAGCATATTTAATACAGAGCATGGGTGGAATCTAGAGGTCAAGTCTATTTCTCTTCTTATTATCAGTTGTTTTATCATATCTTTGTCTGAAATTTCACCTCGCTTCGTAGTAACATTCTCATAGTTTTGGTTTCCGTCTGTTTTTATTGAATTGTTATTTCCTGTTTAATTTCTCTTGTGTTGTTCTCTTAAACAAAATTGATTGTCGGCGTGATTTAAAAAGTGCGATCCCTGTGGATTCGATCTCGGAATATTTCCGTGTATTACTTGTTGACTACGTGCACTTGCGTATATTTAATTGTGTTGCAACATATTATCTCACAACAAGTTTTTGGCGCCGTTGCCGGGGATTGCCAATTATAAATTACGTTGATATTGCAATTTCGTGTTTATTTGTTATTAGTGGTTAACTCTGATTGTTTCCTTTTGCGTAAAACAGGGCTCCTGGATTATGGTATATGCGCAAAGCCAAAGCGCAGGTATTATACCCGTTAGATCCAGAGATTGAACGCACTTTTCGTAGAGGAAGGCGACGTCAAAACGTCCGTAGAGCGCAAGCCAAAATGGCTGCACCAGGAGGTAATGGAAATAATGGAGGAAATGCCATAGTTATTTCAGATGACCGGGAAAGGGGTATACGTGACTACGCTAACCCCAGATTTAATGAGTTAAATCCGGGAATTACCCGAACCGAGGTGCAAGCAAACCGATTCGGTGAAGCGGACATGTTCCAAATGCTCCAAACAGTGGGGCAGTTCAGTGGGCAAGCCACAGAGGATCCACATCTTCATCTTCGGTCTTTCTTGGAGGTCAGTGACTCGTTCAAGTTACCTGGTGTCTCGACCGAAGCATTGAGACTTCGGTTGTTTCCTTTTTCGCTACGAGATCGTGCAAAAGCATGGCTGAATGGTCTTCCATCAGATTCTATCACTTCGTGGAACGAGCTCGGAGAATTTTTTTTAATGAAGTACTTCCCACCTACAAAGAATGCAAGATTCCGAAACGACATCATGTCGTTCCGGTGAGAATGATGATGAGTCGGTGTGCAAGCATGGGAGCGTTATAAGGAAATGCTACGGAAATGTCCTCACCACGGCATTCCGCACTGCATTCAACTTGAGACTTTCTATAATGGGCTAAACGCGTCCACACGCTTGGTGCTCGATGCCTCCGCAAATGGAGCTATTCTCTAAATCCTACAATGAGGCATACGAGATATTGGAAAGGATTGCAAATAACAATTGCCAATGGTCCATTTCGTGTTCGATGGGAAGAAATACATTGCTAGTGTTTTGGAGGTTGATGCCTTGGCGGCATTAACTGCTCAAGTGGCGTCCATGAGCAATATGTTAAAAGGCTTGCAAGTAGCCAATCTAGTTGTTCAAGTGACAAGTGTTCCAGTGGTCGCACCCACAATGCAAGTGAACGAAGTGTCATGCGTTTATTGTGGGGAAGGGCATACTTTTGATAGTTGCCCATCAAACCCAACCTCGGTGTGCTACCTGGGAAATCAGAATGGCCAGAGGAATAATCCTTACTCACAAACATACAATCCGGGGTGGCGACAGCATCCTAATTTCTCGTGGGGAGGCCAAGGGTCCGGAACAAGTGGTTGATGAAATTTTGAGAAAAATACGTACCAGCAAAATTTCCAAGCAAAGCGACAACGAGCCACTCACGTGCCCAAATCTATTGAAACTTTGATGAAGGAGTATATGGCTAAGACCGATGCGATGTCTGAGGAAGTCCACTTAGCTAAGGAATTTGGAGGTCGGATCGGACAACCGACTAACGAGATGAGGAATCGACCACTTGGTGTCGCAGTGACGAAAATCCTCGGAAGATAAAGAACTTATCAAGGCTGTCACTCACGAGAAGTGGGAAGCGGATGCAAAAGCGAGTTGCCAAACCAAGAAGAAGGAGGTCCTCAAACACAAAAGCAAGGTGGAAGCATCAAGCAATCCATAATCTTGAGAAGCATGTCGAAGTGAATCCATTGCCGAAGCAAGCTGGGCGAGATGGTTTATCGTCCGCCACCACCTTTCCCGAAAGGTTGAAAAAGAAACAACAAGATACTCGGTTTGGAGATTTCTAGATGTCTTAAAGCAAGCTGCATTAATATCCCATTGGTGGAAGCTTTGGAACATATGCGAACTATGTGAAGTTCTTAAAGACATCGACAAAGAAGAGACGTCTGGGTGAGTTCAAAGCGATGCTTGGCGACCGAAAGCGGTAGTACCATGTTAAAGAGCAAAATTCCACCCAAATTGAAAGATCCATGGAGCTTTACAATTCCATGCTCAATTGGAGGGCCGGCGTCGGTCGTGCACTAAGTGATTTGGGAGCAAGTATAAATTTAATGCCGCTCTCAATATTCAGGAAGCTAGGGATAGGAGAAGCTAGACCTACGACATTGATCTTCGGTTGGCGAGATAGATCGATGGCTCGTCTGAAGGAAAAATTGAAGATGTGCTAGTAAAAGTGGATACATTCATCTTCCCCATGATTTCATCATTACGGATTATGAAGCAGATCACGAGGTGCCTATTATCTTGGGACGTCATTTTCTTGCAACTGGAAGGACTTTGATTGATGTCCAAAAAGGCGAATTCACAATGAGGGTAAATGATCAGAAGGTTACTTTTAATGTATTCAATGCTATGAAGTACCCTGACGAAGTGGAGGAATGCTCGGTAATTCAAGTATTAGAGTAGGTCGTCACGGATAAAATGCTGGAACACTCGTCTCAGTTTGAAGACAGTGATAATGAATATGCCGATCTCATGGAGTTAGAGCAAGGAAGGGGGCTCCCTCAGCATCCCTCTAACGAGAGATCTGCCGAAGTGCCACCTCGTATCAGCCGAGCTCCGGAGTCACTGGGACTCGCAGATCGGTCCGTCCAGGTATCCAAACCTTCAATAGACGAACCTCCAGTACTTAGTCTGAAAACATTGCCCAACCACCTGAAATATGCTTATCGGGCGAGGAAAAACTCTTCCGATAATCATTTGGTGCTCTCGAGCACGACAATGAAGAATCCACATTACGGTCTTGCGCAAGTACTGAGAGAGCTATTGGATGGTCGATTGCCGATATCGAAGGATCGATCCTTCTACGTGTATGCACAAGATATTGTTGGAAGATTGCCACAAGCACTTCCATAGAGCACCGATGCGTCTTAATCCAAACAATGAAAGAGGTGTTGAAGAAGGAAGTTATTAAATGGCTGGATCTTTGGAATCATTTATCCGATCTCGGATAGTTCTTTGGTGAGCCGGTGCGGTGTGTTCCTAAAAAGAGGGTTACGGTGATTTCTAATGATCGGCGGAGCTGATTCCAACTCGGGTGATAACGGGATGGCGTGTGCGTGTGGATTACAGGAAATTGAACACGGCTACTAGGAAGACCATTTTCCTCGCCATTCATGGATCAAATGCTTGACAAACTCATTTGGTAAGGAGTTTTTACATTTCCTAGATGGGTATTCTGGTTATCATCAGATTGCCATTGCACCCGATGATCAATACAAAACCACCTTCACCTGTCCCTATGGCACTTTTGCTTTTAGAAGGATGCCTTTTGGACTCTGTAATGCCCCTGCGACGTTCCAGTGTTGCATGATGGCCATATTTTCTGATATGGTGGAGAAGTCAGTAGAAATCTTCATGGATGATTTCTCCGTATTTGGGGATACTTTTGGAGTATGCCTAAATAACTTGGGGAAGGTCCTGGAGCGTTGCGAGGCGACACACTTGGTCTTAAATTGGGAAAAATGTCACTTCATGGTGCAAGAGGGCATCGTGCTAGGCCATCACATATCCAAGGAAGGGATCGAAGTGGACAGAGCTAAGATCGAAGTGATAGATAAACTTCCACCCCACTCTTGTTAAGGGTGTGCGTAGTTCCTTGGGACATGCGAGGATTTTCTGAGAAGGTTTATAAAGGATTTTCAAAATTTCTAAGCCACTATGTGCCTTCTTTGGAGAAAAATAGCCACTTCGAGTTTACTCGGAATGTGCAGGCGTTTGAGGTTTTGAAGCGAGCTCTAGTAATGACTCAGGTGATCATTGGTCGAGCTGGTCATTACCTTTCGAGGTGATGTGCGGCGCAAGTGACTTGAAGTGGGGGCGTCTTTGGGTCAACGAAGGAGAAGATATTCCACTCCATCTATTATGCTAGCAAAGCGTTGGTGGAAGCTCAAATCAATTACACCACTACGGAGAAGGAGCTGCTAGCGATGGTATTCGCATGTGAAAAGTTTAGAGCCTACCTCTTGGGTTTGAGGGTGATTGTTTACGAGATCACGCGGCTATCGGTATCTTATCGTCAAGAAAGATGCCGAGCCACGGTTAATCGATGGATCTTGTACGCAAGAATTTGATTTGGAGATTAGAGGCGGAAGGAACCGAGAATCAGTGGGTGATCATTTATCACGATTGCCAACGGTGAGGGTGAAGAAACTCATGTCCAAATTCGGGATGCATTTCACGATGAACAATTGATGAGCATGCACCATTGTATACACCACGGTATGAAGATTTTGTCGACTTCTTGGTCGGTGGAGTGTTGCCTCGACTTCTCATACCAACGAGAGGAAAATATTCTTCTCGAAGTCAACCATTACTTTTGGGATGAACCATTCTTATATAAGCCTTGTCTTGACGGGTTGATGGTATTGCGTTACGCATGAGAAATGGATTCAATTCTAGAAGGATGTCATACCACCCATATGGTGGTCACTTACTGAGACAAAAACGTGACTAAGGTACTCCAATCGGGTTATTTTGGCGTCCTTGTTTAAAGATGCTCATGCCTTTGTGCGTAAATGTGATCGATGTCAAAGAGTTGGAAATATGTCTTCTCGGAATGAGATGCCAACAAACTTTATCTTAGAAATTGAGCGCTTTGATGTTTGGGGCCTCGATTTTATGGGTCATTTTCCGCCCTCATTCGGCAACCTCTACATCACGGTGGCGGTTGATTACGTATCTAAATGGGTGAAGGCCGTGGCAAGCTCGACTAATGATGCGAAAGTTATAATTAAGTTCTTGCAAAAGAACATATTTACACGATTTGGCACTCCTCGTGTGATCATTAGTGACGAAGGAACTCATTTTGTCAACAAGGCGTTGAGTGTTGTCCTAGCCAAGTATAACGTTCACCACAAGATCGCTCGGCATATCATCCTCAAGCGAATGGCCAGCGGAACTCTCGATAGAAATAAAGGTATCTTGGAGAAGGTGGTGAACCCGGTCGAAAGGATTGGTCCATACGCTTGGATGATGCGGTGTGGGCTACTGAGCGACTTTCAAAACACCTTTAGGGATGTCACCTTATCGGTTGGTCTATGGCAAAGCTTGTCATCTCCACTGGAACTTGAGCATCGAGCTATTGGGCGATAAAGAAACTGAATTTTGAGCATAAAGGTTTCTTTGGAGGCTCGTTTGTTGCAACTAAGTGAAATGGATGAATTCTGGTGGTTTGCTTATGAGAATGCAAAATTGTACAAAGAAAAAACCAAGAGATGGCATGATAACAACATCTTGCGCCGTGAATTCTTGCCGGTCGGTGGTGTTCTTGTTCAATTAAAGGTTGAGGTTATTCCACAGCAAGCGAAATCACGATTGTCGGTCCTTTCACCATTCTTGGTGGCGCCTCATGGTGCTATCACATTCTGAAGAGGCGTCGGTAGTGAATTCATGGTTAATGGTCAGCGTGTCAAGCACTATTGTGGTGGCGAGGTCGTTTGTGAGAAGACCTCAACATCTACGAAGGGCAGCGACGGTGGTATCATGGGTTGCCATGCGATCGAGCGCTGGCACCCTATTATTCTGTTGTACATATTTGTTTTATTCTCGTTTGTCTCGTTGTTTTGGTGTTGATAATAAATTGCCTTAGCATTGTTAAGAAGGAGGAGGGTTTATGTTAAAATGATGTGTGGAATTTTGGATTGCGGTGTGGTACATGCGTACCCACGGGAAAAATTAAAGCATTATCTTAGTTTTTGTTCGGCATTGGAATTGCGAAAATGGAGAAAAAGTGAAATATCGGTTTGCTATCTTGGGAAAAGAGCGGAAAATTTGGGTTGACTTTTTGTTTAAAAGACCGTGCCCTTTTCTTTCCCACCCCACGATCAGCCATTTCTCCCATTTCTCTCATTTCTTTGCGATTTTGCTCTCACTTCCACGTCCACCGCTATTCTCTCAAGATTTTATTTTGGTTACGAAATTTAATTGTCTCCTTCGTTTTGTTCCTCCTACAAATTTAATTATCATGAGGAGATTCAAGACAGGTCGGGAAGTAGGTGGTACCATTGTCTATTCTAGCAATAACGACGACACGCCCTCATCATATCGGACGCCGAGTTGTCACCTGGAAGCTTCACGGTTTCTCAGCGGGTTGTTGAGCATTCTTCGTCTAAGAGAAAACTAGTCGAGGCGATAAGGGTAAGGCTAAGTTATTGGAGGCCGAGCGGAGGCTATACAAGTAAAAAGGCGAGGTGGACAAACCTCGTTAACAAAGCATGACGTTCAATCGGCGCCATTCGAAATTCCGAGCTCATGGTGGGTTCGAGAGATTTCAGCGCTGAAACCAAGCGATTATGGACGGAGAAGGGTTTTGAAATCGAAAGAGACTCCAATGTTCTGAAGGGAAATCTTATTTTAACCCTCTCCCAGGATCTATCTTGGATGTTTAATTCACCATACATTGATTATATTCCTAGCATGCATCTATATAATTAATTGCAACACGTAGGGGTTTTCGTGTTTACCTTTGAATCTATCGGGGATGAGCAGGATGAGCGGATCGAGACTCGTGCTTTGATCTTACGGTGTATCCGGTTGCCCAATCTCCAGCGTCAGTGAGGGCGATCTATGGAGAATACTACAAGAAATCACCCTCAAAACCCTAGCTATTTTCGAGAATCTCACTCTTGAGGCTCACGAAAATTCTATGTATAATAATGAGGATTAACCTTGATCTTATCTCTTACCTTATATTTATAATTCATTACCATAATCCCATTAGGAAAGGATCCATGCATATCCCATAAATATAATAATATCCTTATGGATAAAGAGGATCAAATCCTACCATACTAGGTTGAGGCGCGATTTCTCGTGATTCACGGGCCTGGATGGGCCAGCCCAGGGATCAAATGCAAGAAATAAAGATGGGCCTCAAATAAATTAATTATCTTATGTTCATCCCAGAACATAAATTAAGTTGCTAACCATCACTTTAACTTGTTATGGGTGAGGTTATATGTTCTAACCATATTCTCGCATCTTGGGTGGTGGCGGTCTTGTATGTCATGCTAGTTATACATGTCAGTGGCCGTATCCGTTTAGGATGATGGCGTCCCTTAAGGAGCTCAAAGGTTTATTGTACTAAACCTGCGCAGTTGAGTTTGCTCAAGTACAATAATAAGGTTGAGTGGTACTACTTAGGAATTAAAGATATTAATTCTTTTAAGCGATCGAATGCTCTAAATAATTAATAGGCGTTCGATATCTTAAATCGGGGATTCGTAATGTCTAAGTGCAAGCCCGACTCAACCGGTAATAAAGGGTAAGTCGGCATTTATTCTCTAGTGGCATGAATAAATGTTTATAAATTAATTTATGTTAAAATTTGAACATAAGATAATTAATTTATTTGAGGCCCATCTTTATTCCTTGCATTTGATCCACAGGGCTGGCCCGTCCGGGCCCGTGAGCTCAAGAAAATCGTCCACCATCATGCTCTTATGGAAAGGATTTGATTCTCTTTATCCTATAAGGATATTATTATATTTATGGGATATCATAGATCCTTTCCATATAGGATTATGGCGATAATCCTTTCCATATAGGATTATGGTAATTTCCATATGGGATTATGGTAATTTCCATAAAGGATTATGGTAATTTCCATATGGGATTATGGTAATTTCTATATGGGATTATGGTAATTTCCTTATGGGATTAAGGTAGTGCATTATAAATATAAGGTAAGAGATAGATTCAACGTGAATCCTCATAATTCATCATCAAATTTTCGTCCATCCCATAGTAATGTTGGGAGGATTTTTCGAGAATTTTAAGAGCATTGGGTTATTTTCCGAAGCATTCTCCATAGATCGTCCTCACTCGGCATTGGAGATTAGGTAACCGGGATACAGTCCAGAAGGTTAAAGCACGAGTCTCGATCCATTCCGCCTGGACAGATTCAAAGGTAAACACGAGAAAACCCCAAAGTGTTGCAATTAATTATATAGGTGCATGCTAGGAATATAATCAATATATGGTGAATTATCCAAGATAGATCCTCGGGAGAGGGCTAAACATGGTTTTTCCTACAATTGGTATCAGAGCCTGGGATCAGTATCTTGGCTCTGTTGGATTAATTCACGTTTGATTATTACGTGCGCAATATATTAATTGTTGAATCTGTCGTTCATCGTGGCTCGTTTTTATTTTGTCGGTTTGTTTTTCACCACGAGAAAATCCGTGGTTAGATTAGATTTATTTTTCGTAAATCTTATCGTAAAAGTAAAGCGAAGACAGCGGCCGGATCGAGGCGATGGGAAAAAGCGGGTGCATGCGGCGTGCGGGCGGCGGCAGGCGTGCAGGCGCTTCGCCGACGAGCAGCGTGGCGGGCCCGAGCCAGATCCGTTTTCGGCCCGAATCTGTTTTGACGAGTCGGTCCGCACGGCACGCGAGGCTCGTTTTCGAATCGGTCGTGCCCGTGCGCGAGGCCGTTTTGAAGATTATAAAGATCTGTACTTTGCAATTCTATGTAATAGATTAGGTAGGAAAGTGCGATTCCACGAGTGGGCCGCGATGAGCGTTTTATTTTATTTTTATCGTTCATTGCATGTGGTGGATGTTTAAATTATCTTTGTAGCATGCTATGTATGTTTAAATTACGTTGACAAACCTTTAAGTGTTTTCGTAATTGGGTGCGCATAGTAAGCATGCTAGGTTTATCGCGTTTTCAAGCATATTTTTAGAATTTCGCGAGCATGTTTTACATGTTGAGTTCTATAGCAAAGCATGCTAGGATTACGTGATCTGCATGGGCAAACCTTTTGAACAAAAGACTAAGCAAGCAAACCGACAAATTAATTTTTAAATTAAAATGTCAAGACCTCCACTTTTGATCTCTAAACAAAGTGATACGCGTGAGTGGCGTCCACACGCGCGGCTTGCTTGCTTGTTTATCATAAGTTTGTTAGATGAGATTTCTAAATAAAACATTTTAAATCTATTGAGAAGTGGGAGTTTGATGTGTAGCGTCCACAGCGTGGCTTGCATGTGCGATTTTCATAAGTTCTCTAGAGATAGATATAAAATGAGATAACAAAAAATTTGAATTGGGCGGTATGGTCTAGTGAGTATGCTAATTCTAAGAATTAGTTTCTGCTTTGTTAAAATGTGGTCATTGCTTAGACATCACCTCAGTACAACTTCCCACGAAGTCCTTCTTGTGATAGTGATGTGGTCTAGTAAGGTCAATCGTTAATTTCATTTGTCATAAGGATAAGTTGACATGGATTGAAATTAAGCGACTAAAAGGTATTTTTAGTGCAGTCGAGGGATTCGTGTAGCGTCCACACACGTGGCTTGCATGTGGGATTCCTTGGGCGATTGGAGGTTTCAATTAATATTGTTTTATCAAAGGTTACAATATTATTGTTACGAATTATGTGCAATCGTATGCTTATGTGTTTACTTTATCGATTTCGGATATGTCTCTTACACGATTGTCGATATGCTCGCACAAAATCCCTTATCCGGTCCAAATTTTATCGAGTGGAAGCGAAACATTGAGAATGTTCTTCTTTGCGGAAGAAAATCTATTTGTACTCACTACACCCCGTCCCAAGCCTCTAGACAATTCATCTGCGATGAGGGCGCGAGGAGCACGAGAAATGGGACAAATCAAATAGAATGGCAAAGTGCCTTCTTTTGGTCACCATGTGCGAGTCCACGCAACTCCGACATCAAGAGGTGAAGATGCACCACGATATGGCTAAGTCTTATGAAATTGTATGAGGAGTCGGACGAGAATCGCTTGTCGTAATTTGACAAAATCAATAATGTCAAGTTCAATGAAGGAAAGCGATTCGGTGCATAACCATGTAGAGCAAATGATTAATCTCTTGGAGAGCTCGAATTGGTTGGAGGATATATTGATGGCGTAGTCGAGAATCGATATGATCCTCAACACTTTGCCCAAGTCTTTTGATGACTTTCGTTATAAAGCGGTCCTTTATGATAAGAGTTATACTCTAGATTCATTGCAAGAGGATCTAGTAGCGGAAGAGCATAAAATGGGCAAAGGTGCACATTCTTTAGTATGCACCTTAAAGAAAACCACCGCTTTATCGAAGATGAAAAGGAAAAGTGGAATTCAAGAGATCTAAGGCTAAAGAAAAGAGTGAGAAATGTCTGAGGGCTCTACCGGGTTTGAAAAAGCGAAGGAGAAGGCAAATGCTTCAAATCGGTGAGGCCGGGCATTGGAAGGCTAAGTGTCCCAAGCTTAAGGCTCTAGGTCGCCATTTGCTTTAATGTGAAACATGTTTAGCGACTTGTTCTACCCATTCTTGGGTAGTAGACACGGGTGCGACTGATCATGTTTGTTACACCTTGTAGGGGTTCCTGCGGACAAGGGAGCTGAATGATGGCGAGATAACGATCTCCATGGGCAACGCGGCGAAAGTCGAGGCCGTTGCAGTCGGAGATGTTACTTTATGTTTTGAGAGAACTGTTTAGTTTTAAAGGCGTTTTATATGTGCGGATTTTCGGTGGAACCTTGTTTCATTTGAAACTATTTACTCATGGATTTTACGTTATTTTTGATAGTGGTGTTTCTATCATAAGAAATAACAAAGTTATCTGTGTTGGCACTTTATATAATTAAGCTTTATACTATTTCGCAAAACATAATACCTATAACTATGTTGCATCTTCTTCAAACCCTAGAAAAGAAAGTTTTCTTCGAAGATGACACCACGTTTCTCGGCATCTTAGATTAGGTCACATCAATCTAAATAGGATCCAAAGGCGGCTAAGAATGGGCGTTGGGTAATCTCACGATACTCCATTCCCGGTCTGCGAATCTGTATAGAAGGTAAGATGTTGACGGACCTTCAAAGCGAAGGTTATAGAGCCAAAGAAATGTTAGAGTTAGTCCATTCGACTGTGTGGACCAATGTCCACACAAGCTCGTGGAGTATGCAGTATTTTGTCACTTTCATTGGCGATTACTCAAGGTGCGAATATGTATACCGCTTCACCGCAAGTCCGAATGCTTTGAGAAATTCAAAGAGTTTAAGGCGGAAGTGGAGCGAAGCTTGGTAAGAGTATCAAGTCATTGCGGTGCGATCGCGGTGGCGAATACCTCGATAACGAGTTCATGGACTATCTAGTGAAGTATGGGATTATCTCGCGCACTTCACCGGACACACCACAAAATGGTGTGTCGAGGCGAAGAAATAGGACTCTTTTGGAAATGGTTAGATCAATGATGAGTTATGCAAGATTGCCTATTTAGATTACGGGGATATGCCTTAGAAAGCGGCGGCATACTTGCTAAATCTAGTACCATCAAGTCGATCGAAAAGACCACGATCGCTCACTTTTCTAACACGAAAAGGTGTAAGTATAGGGTGTTAAGTATCGTATCCACAGAGATTGTATCACGAAAACATAGAAGCTAGCTCAACGATAATTCATCATTATCCAAGCACAGAATTTGGGTGAAAGGTTTAAGGCTTAGGAAATTAATCCAAAGCAAAGGTAACCAAGCATAAATATAAAATAAAGCAATAAAATCACGGAAGATAACTATGAAGAAAGACTAACCCTAGGGATGCACCAATCCTATCCACAACGATGTTTATCCTGCTTATTACTAACCATTTTAATCCAGACAAGATGGAAGATCACATATATAACAAACAACTTGATTCACGACAATTGCGGCGATTGATTACTAATTTTCCCTATCACGATTCGTCTACAGGAAAATAAGCAACTCAAATGGATCACTAAGAATATGCTTCCTACGAATGTCCTATCTCGATTCGACTCGAGGCTTATTCGTATCATGCATTCAAGATCGATTGACAATTAATACGATTACGTCGTTAGCGGCAACTAGATATGCATCAAGATTGATCGAAATCAACACATATAAATAAGCACCATGAATCATGAATCAATGCACGGAAGGTAAATAACAATAGCGAGGAATCACAACATATAGGATCGAATCATGCAAACCCTAGGATTAGAACGAAAACTAGCGAGACATAATAAGCGGAATAAAATACGATTTAACCATAAAAGCGGAGATTAAATATATAAAACCCGTGATGAAGCGTTTGATGAACAATGGTTGGTCTTGAATCAATCGATCGAAAGAGCGGAAAACAGCGGAAAGCGATCGGACAAAAGCGTTCCGATCGATAGCGAATGAAGAACTAAACAAAAACAATGCAAGAATTGAATCTAGAACTAAACTAAAGATAAAACAAAGATAAAATTGAGGAAAAAGCAAGTAAAAGAGCTCGGGCGTAATGGGTCTCGTGGGGGCGCAAGGGCTTTGCCTGTTATAGAAAAAGGAAACCACAATTCGCGCCTCTGCCGCCACGACTCACGACCACTCCTCGCGGTAGCTAGCTCGACCGCTAGGCACTCGCCGCGCGCGTCCTCCTCGCTCGCGTTCGCTGCTTGCGCTCGCGTAGTTCCCTCGTGACCTCGCTAGCGATCGCTAGCAATGGTCGCGTAATCATCTGATGAGTTCTCGGCTATAGGGCTCGCTCGCGTGCACGAGCTCTCGGTCGCTACTCTTACGGGCTCATTTGGTTTGCTGGCGACCAGCCTAGCGACCGCTAGGCTGGTCGCTAGAAACTGCACATATTGCTATTTTGGTTCGTGCTTCGTTCCTTGCTTCGATTTTCAACACATAAACCTACAAAACACCAAAAGAACACCCAAGAGCAATATCTTCTAGAAATAGATGAAACATTGAGAATCGATGCATAAACGCACATTAAATGATCTAAACTCATCTTTAAATATCAATAATAAACGTGTAAAATGCGCGTTTATCAAACCCCCCAAACTTAAAGCATTGTTTGTCCTCAAACAAAAACAGAAAAGAAAGACACAACAAAAGATCAACGAGCATAGCAAAGGTGATAAACACACTCAAGCCTCAGAAATATACTTCAACTCTCGAAAATACTAGCACACATGACGACATTAGTCACTTCAACACAAACAACGATTGAAAGCAAAAACTCATTTATTTCAACCCTCACAAAGGCATGTGTGTAGAATATAGAGGATACACTCAAACTCATAAAGAAATTAAGGACGTGTATACACTCATAGATCAATGCAATGCAACATCTTACCATAGGCTTGCCATTTCTCTAACATCTCCACCACGTCAAATGTGTTCAAATAAGGATCAAAGAGGTCTTTTGATAGGTTATAATGTAGGCACATTGGTTAAGGTAGGATAATATATGGCTAAGTGACTCAAGTAAACTCCAAGCACTTCCGTCTAAACAAACAACTCATATGGACTTTGTCATTTTCCTCTTCTTTTCAACGTGCTATTTCACATTTAAGCAACTCAAGGTACCATATACTATGACAATTGACTTCCTTTATGCTCATACTATACACAAAATTTTCTTTTCACTTTTACTTTTCTTGGCTTTGTAATAGAGCTTATAGGGTCTATTCTTTTTCAACAAATGTACTATTCTTCACCACGGATGTATTTTCTAAAAGAAACTTTTCTCGTCATAACTACATCAAAATTTCAACCCCTTTTGAATCCCATATCTATCCTCACCTCCTATCATCCGGTTAATCGAAAGAAAAAGTCTAGTAAAGGCTCAAAGAAGGCGACAAATGGTATATATCATCGGGTTAGTGTTTGGGTGAATATGTGGTTAACAAAGATGGCCTTTTATCATTTCCAAATTCGAAACACATATTGCAGTCTCGACATAGAAAAACGGCAAGTTCTAAAAGATAATCACATGCACGATATCACACAGTTAAAAGAAACTGTATCAAGATGTTTATACAGTGAAGCTCAAATCTCACGGGTTAAGCAAATGGTGAAAAACAACAAGTTTAAGCAATCTCAAGTCGTTCATGCGTCATTTTCTAACATATCATGTGCACTATCATTAAATTTCACAAAAAATTTCTATCGTCATTGGCCACATGGATTAAAACACTTCGCTTAAACTCGTTGATCGGCCGACAACAACGAAAAGAAAAGCGAAACACGACAAAAGCAACACAAACAAAAGACACGACAAAACACGAAAACAAAAATAAAGAAAAGCGTTGGGTTACCTCCCAACAAGTGCTAATTAACGTCTTTAGCTAGACCATCACTAACCTCGTCAATCGGCATTTTGGTGGCAACAAAATCCTTCTCAACTCGTGGATCCTCCTAAACTTAGCATTCACGGATCTCCACCACTGACTATGGAAGTGGCCCCAAACTTGAATGATACACTCGGGTTCCATGCCGAGTCCACTTCTTCCTTCTCGCAGACTTCCTCGATCGGTCGAGTACCCTCTAAGCGTGAGGCGTGTGCGGCGGCGGCAGTCGTGATCGAGCAAAGCAATCTTCCGGCTTTCAAGCGTGGTGTTGCTTGATGGCGTCGTATATGGAAATCTTGAGCTCCTCATCGTTAACACGAAACGTGAGATTGCCTTCCTGCACATCAATCAACGCACGACCAGTTGCTAGAAAAGGTCTTCCTAGGATTAGCGGTTGTTGTTTGAATTCGGGAATATCTAAAATAACAAAGTCGGCAGGAAAAACAAAATCCCGAATTCTTACCAACACGTCTTCGACGATACCTTTTGGATATGTGGTGACCGGTCAGCCATCATCGATGAAATCTTAAATAAACTTCATCTTTCCTAGGTGTAGCCGGTTGAATCGTTCAACGGCATCAGTTGATGCTCGCTCCCAAGTCGCACAAAACATTTGGAAAAGTCGCTCGACGATCTCGCACTCTAACGTAAAGCGCCGGGATCCTTCGCTTGAGAGGAGCTTCCTTTGCAAGGCGGCCTTTGCATTCTTGGATAGGGTAATTTTCTCAAATTTCCCAGTTTCTTCTTGCTTGCAAGCGTGTCTTTAAGAATTTCATGTATCCGGCATGTTTGCGGCGCTTCAAAGAGAGGCAAATTTATCTCAACTATTTGAAAACCTCTTTGAACCGAGCAAACTCCTCGTCATATTTTGACTTGAAAAGTCGACTCGAAGCGGACCGGAGGAGTGTGCGTGCGAGGATTTGCTACAGGGTTGCCTTGCGGTCGACCTCGCGCCATTGGGAAGGTCGCGATGTATCATTGCTTGTGGACTCCTTCTTCGCGTGCGATCTTGCGGCGTGAGCTCACTGTGCTGATTTCTCGGCAAAGATGCTCGCACGATTGCTCATGGGGTGACATGCGGCGGGTCGCTTCGCGAACAGCTCAGCGCACGCAAACTCGATGGCTCGCGGTCGGGTGCGGCGCGTGCTCATCGCGAGCTTCGTGTAAAATTTATGGACTCGCTCGCGATCGGGCTCGCGATCGCGAGCTCGATCGCAATTACGCTTGAATGCTTTCTTGCTCTTCTTCCCGGTAGGGCTCGGGTAAGCTTGTCCACTCCTCGTCTGGATGGCGAAGCACTGATTCTTCGGGTTCACCTCCGTATTACTCGGAAATTGGCCCGTCTTTTGTAGTGCATTCACTTGTACGGCTATTTGACCAATTTGATTTTCCAACATCTTCATATGCTTCCCCATAGCCGTCACAGTGGACTCCAAATGGTTTATCTTCTGCCCGGTGTTGCTTATAAGCGAATTCTGGTTCGTTGCCAATTGTTGGTTGCTTACAACCAACTGCTGCATCATGTCTTCGAGACTTGGCTTCTTCGGCTCTTGAATTAAACCATTCTGAACAGTGAAGCCTGCTGGAGGTTGTTGGAAATTCGGATGATTCCTCTGATTGATGTGGCTGACGTTCTCTGTCTCAATCTGACTCTTCAAAAGAGTGAACTTCTTCATGAGATCGTCATATTTTGAATCACTCTCAACAGCAGCTGCTTTGAACAATGGCGTTCTCTCCGTTGGCCATTGATAGCTGTTGGCAGCCATCTCTTCTAAAATACGGCTCGCCTCGTCTACTTGTCGGTTCAATAAATAGCCCCCCGCCGACGCATCCACCATGCTCCTCGTCTGCCATGTCAGTCCACTGTAGAACTGTGTGATCTGTTGCTCCTTGGAGAACCCATGTTGTGGACATCGTCTCAATAGACCTCTGAATCTCTCCCATGCCTCGAATAATGATTCGTCGTGGTTTTGGCAAAAATGAGAGATTTCGGCGATGATCTTCTGCGCTTTCGCCGGCGGAAAGTATTTCGAAAGAAACTTCATAAAGTTTCCCCAGTGTCGATGCCGATTCGGTCCAAACTCTTGAACCAATCTTTCACTTTGGTTGCTGTGAGAAACCGAACATGCGATCCGGATCGTGTCTTGTGGCACCCCATTACATTTGATGGTGTCACAAATATCGAAAAAGTCTCGAGATGCGATTCGGTCTTCCGTGACTCTCCCCAAACCGCTCTCCTTGGACCATCTTGATCGGGGCGGTTTAGCTCAAAATTGTTTGCATCTACGTGCGGGCCCCAACCGCCTCCTTGGGCATTCGGTGGGATGTCGATACATGTGATTGAGAGGTCTTCCTCTGGAGCGTGGACAATGATTCCCATATTCGCCATCCGACGCATCTCCGCAAAGTCGGCTAGCATGCGGGCAACTTGCTCGGGAGGAATGCCCTGCTCTGCGGATTGGCGCCATTGCAGCCCGTCTCTTCTCGTCCTTTTCTCCTTTGAGAGCTTTCGATCTCGGGATCTAATAATACTTGAGGTCCACGAGATCTTGTACGCATAAACCACACGAGAAAAGAGAGAATTTAGCTTGACAAAATAAATAATAATATATATAACTTGAATTAATAAATCCAAATCGTCAAATTATTCCTATGCAATCTTAACAATCCCGACAGCGGCGCAAAATTTGATCGCTCACTTTTCTAACACGAAAAGGTGTAAGTATAGTAAGCAAGTATCGTATCCACATAGATTGTATCACGAAAACATAGAAGCTAGCTCAGCGATAATTCATCATTATCAAGCACGTAATTTGGGTGAAAGGTTTAAGGCTCAAAATTAATCCAAAGCAAAGGTAACCAGCGAGAAATAAAATAAAGCAATAAAATCACGGAAGATAACTATGAAGAAAGACTAACCCAGGGATGCACCAATCCTATCCACAACGATGTTTATCCCGCTTATTACTAACCATTTTAATCCGAGACAAGATGGAAGATCACATATATAACCAACAACTTGATTCGACAATTGCGGCGATTGATTACTAATTTTCCTATCACGATTCGTCTCTAGAGGAAAATAAGCAACCCAAATGGATCACTAAGAATATGCTTCCCACGAATGTCTATCTCGCCACGACTCGAGGCTTATTCGTATCATGCATTCAAGATCGATTGACAATTAATACGATTCGCTATTAGCGGCAACTAGATATGCATCAAGATTGATCGTAAATCAACACATATAAATAAGCACCATGAATCATGAATCAATGTCGGAAGGTAAATAACAATAGCGAGAATCACAACATATAGGATCGAATCATGCAAACCCAGGATTAGAGCGAAAACTAGCCGACATAATAAGCGGAATAAAATACGATTTAACCATAAAAGCGGAGATTAAATATATAAAACCCGTGATGAAGCGTTTGATGAACAATGGTTGGTCTTGAATCCAATCCCAATCGAAGAGCGGAAAACAACGAAAGCGATCGGACAAAACGTTCCGATCGATAACGAATGAAGAACTAAACAAAAACAATGCAAGAATTGAATCTAGAACTAAACTAAAGCTAAAACAAAGATAAAATTGAGGAAAAACTGAAGTAAAAGAGCTCTGGGGCGTAATGGGTCTCGTGGGGGCGCAAGGGGCTTTGCCCTATTTATAGAAAAGGGTGGAAACCCTAATTTGCGCCTCTGCCGCCACGACTCGCGACCACTCCTCGCGGTCGCTAGCTCGACCGCTAGGCACTCGCCGCGTGCGTCCTCCTCGCTCGCGTTCGCTGCTTGCGCTCGCGTAGTTCCCTCGTGACCTCGCTAGCGATCGCTAGCAATGGTCGCGAGAAATCGTCTGATGAGTTCTCGGCTATAGGGCTCGCTCGCGTGCACGAGCTCTCGGTCGCTACTCCTCTGGGCGCTCATTGGTTTGCTGGCGACCAGCCTAGCAACCGCTAGTCGGTCGCTAAACTCGCATGATTGCTATTTTGGTTCGTGCTTCGTTCCTTGCTTCGATTTTCAACACATAAACCTACAAAACACCAAAAGAACACCCCAGAGCAATATCTTCTAGAAATAGATGAAACATTGAGAATCGATGCATAAACGCACATTAAATGATCTAAACTCATCTTTAAATATCAATAATAAACGTGTAAAATGCGCGTTTATCAAACACCCTTCGAAGTTGTGGTTTGGGCACAAGCCCGTTTAAGCCACATAAGGATATGGGCGATCCGGACACGTCTTTGAACAAGAAGGCGACAAGTTGGAGGCTAGATCCGACGCAAGGTCGTTTATTGGATATCCTAGATAAACGAAGGTGGTTTATTCTATAGTCCTAAGGATCAGAAGGTCATTATTAGCACTAATGCCCGATTCTTAGAAGAGGATTATATGAAGAATCATAAGTCCAAAGTTGAAATCATTCTTCAAGAATTAGAAGATGATCGTATTCGCCACCGATTAGGCCAAAGGTGCAAGATCTCGAGTCAGTGGGAGGATCGACACCAGATACTTCAAGAAATTGAAGTGGGTCGAGTTCCACTGGAGATACCGACCGTACAAGTGGTACCTACCCAGCAAGTTGTGCAAGATAGAGAACCACAAGTTTCGCACCCACCGTTGCCATAGTGCTCAGAGAACCTCGTCGTAGTGGGAGGTTGTTCGTCAACCCGAGCGATTTATGTTCGTGGGAGAATCTTGGTTTTAGTCCCGTGAAGCGAACATGCAATATTCGACCCATGGACATACAAGGAGGCGATCTGAGACATTGATGCAAGATCATGGCACACCGCTATGGACTTAGAAATTGAGTCTATAACGTCATGGATGTATATGAAAAGACACCTCTACCGGATGGCAAGGAAGCCGTAGGCGATGAAGTGGATATACAAAGGAAGAGATTCCGATGGAGAGGTTTCGCTTTAAAGCCGTGCTTGTGGCGAAAGGGTACACTCGGATTGAGGGCATCGATTTCGATGAGACCTTTTCGCCGTAGCAATGCTCAAGTCCATCGAATTGTTCGGCCATAGCAAACCAGAACCTAGAGGTTTGGCAAATGGATGTTAAAACCGCTTTTCTAAGCGGTTACCTTGAGGAAGGTAGAGACATCTATATGCAAAGAACCGAAGATTATGTGGTAAAGGTTGAAGAGCATCTAGTATGGAAGCTTAAGAAGTCCATTTATGGACTTAAGCGAGCCTCCGATCATGGAACTTACGCTTTGACGAGGTGGTAAAGTCTATGGATTTACCCGGTTGCCTAGCGAGAGTTGTGTGTATCGGTTAGATGTCAACGGTGATGTGGTATTTCTTGCACTTTATGTAGATGACATTCTTCTAGTTGGCAACAACGTGAAGTCAATTATCGACGTAAAGAGTTGGCTATCCGATCGGTTTCAAATGAAAGACTTAGGAGATGCGCGTACATTCTTGGGATCGAGGTTTACCGAGATCGCAAGAAGAAAATATTGAGCTTATCTCGTGCGTCTTACATTGATCTTGTGATTACTCGTTTTAGTATCGCACCGCCAAGAAAGGATTGCTACCTTTCGGACATGGCGCCTTTGTCTCAGCAATGATCCCATGACCGCAAATGAGATAGAGAAATGAGACAAGTTCTTACGCTTCCGCCGTAGGAAGTCTCATGTACGCAATGCTATGCACGAGGCCCGATATACGCTATGCGGTGGCATAGTAGCTAGATATCAATCTAACCTGGACAAGCTCATTGAATTGCGATAAAGCATATACTCAAGCACCGAAAAGGACTCGAGATTATAGGCTGGTTTACCATGCGAGATAGTCTAATGCCTTTGGGTTATCTGAGACTCGATTTCCAAGCCGACCGTGATGAGAAAAAGTCTACCTCGGGCTATGTGTTTACATTGGGAGGTGGAGCCGTATCTGGCGGAGTGTAAACCGGCGATGCATTGCGGACTCTACCATGGAAGCGAATATGTAGCCGCCGGAGGCTTCTAAGGAGGCAGTATGGTTCAAGAACTACTCATGGATCTAGGTGTGGTACCTGGTTTACCCAAGAGTATCATAGTTCTTGTGATAACTCGGTGCGATGGCAAACTCGAAGGAACCACGGACCCACAAGGCGACCAAACACATAGAGAGAAAGTACCATGTCATACGAGAAATCGTTAGACGAGGTGGACGTGCTGATTGAAAAGATTGATACGAAGGATAACCTAAGCGGATCCATTCACGAAAAGTGCGCGCAAAAAGTCTACGATGGACACGTTAGAAGACTTGGATTGCGCTTGATGGCATCCACTTAGAAAGGAAACTTTTGTATAAGTGGGAGAAGCAAAGTGATGGTTTTGTTTGTAATAGCTAGTAGAGAGACACATTGTATACTAAAAGTTTGCTTTGGTATAAGTGGGAGATTGTTGATTTGTATCTTGAAAGCGGTTTGGTTGAGCTTGTATACAATGTTTCTGTTACCACTATTACAATCTCCTATCTCGAATTGAATACTTGATTGCATATATCGTGTCCCTTTATCTCATATATAAGTTAGATCATACAATGTGTAGAAGATCACGAGAAGTCCGTATGATTGGTCGAGCTTAATGAGATATAAAAGTTTCACGGTGAGACAACTTGAGGACGAGTTGTCGGTATAGTCCGCGTATAGATAAGAAGTGACTTGACTTGGTTGCTTGTCTATCTTTGCATGCGTCTCGATGTATTGAAGGATCACGGTGAGATGTGTTCTTCTATCGACCGTCGTGAAGAACCAAGATCTCGGTGACTTACGATGATCTAAACCTCGATAAGGTATTAGATGAGTATGAGTTCTTGACCATCACTTTGACTTGTTATGGGTGAGGTTATATGTTCTAACCCAATATTCTCCGCATCTTGGGTGGTGGCGGTCTTTGGTATGTCATGCTAGTTATCGTATCGAGTCACCGTATCCGTTTAGGATGATGGCGTCCCATAAGGAGCTCAAAGGTTTATTGTACTAAACCCCGCAGTTGAGTTAGCTCAAGTACAATAATAAGGTTGAGTGGTACTACTTAATGAATGAAGATATTAATTATTTTAAGCAATGTAATGCTCTAAATAATTAATAGACGTTCGATATCTTAAATACGGGATTCAGAATGTCTAAGTGCAAGCCCGACTCACCTTCGGTAATAAAGGGTAAGTCAAGCATTTATTCTCTAGTGGCATGAATAAATGTTTATAAATTAATTTATGTTCGGGTGAACATAAGATAATTAATTTATTTGAGGCCCATCTTTATTCCTTGCATTTGATCCTGGGTGGCCCATCCGGGCCCGTGAGCTCAAGAAAATCGCCCACCATCATGCTCTTATGGAAAGGATTTGATTCTCTTTATCCTATAAGGATATTATTATATTTATGGGATATGCATAGATCCTTTCCATATAGGATTATGGTAATAATCCTTTCCATATAGTATTATGGTAATTTCCATAAAGGATTATGATAATTTCCATATGGGATTATGGTAATTTCCTTATGGGATTAAGGTAGTAGATTATAAATATAAGGTAAGAGATAGATTCAACGTGAATCCTCATAATTCATCATCAAATTTTCGTCCATCCCATAGTAATGTTGGGAGGATTTTTCGAGAATTTTAAGAGCATTGGGTGATTTTCCGAAGCATTCTCCATAGATCGTCCTCACTCGGCGTTGGAGATTGGGTAACCGGGATACAGTCCAGAAGGTCAAAGCACGAGTCTCGATCCATTCCGCCTCGATAGATTCAAAGGTAAACACGAGAAAATCCCAAAGTGTTGCAATTAATTATATAGGTGCATGCTAGGAATATAATCAATATATGGTGAATTAAACATCCAAGATAGATCATCGGGAGATGGCTAAACATGGTTTTTCCTACAATATGCTTATACGGCGAGGGAAAACTCTTCCAAGTAATCATTTCACCTCTCGAGCACGATAAGGAAGAATCCACATTACGGTCTTTGCAAGTACATCTGAGAGCTATTGGATGGTCAATTGCCGATATAGAAGACTTTTTCACTTAAAAACCAAAAAATTATGAACCATGAAAAAATTATTTTGGGACAAATAAATCTCGATCACAAAATCAAAATTAACTGAAAGTGCAATAATTTAATAATTCAAAATAATATATATATCAAATAGTATTCGAGCCTGATGTAGTATGTAGTACTCAATCTCAATTTCATCCATTCATCACATATGTCCTACGGTGGAGATTTTTTCGGATTTCTTAAGCTTAATTTCGCTGATTTTACAATAGTAAGGGTAGATTAGGAATTTGATTTGTTATGTGATTGTGAAAAATAAATCATGCATTTAGTTGATCTGACTTATGCATTTAAATGAACACAAAAATGCATGCATTTGAACACAATAATGCATGTAGGTTGTTGGAAGCACGCGCTGGGCGACAATGCATTTTTACGTTGGCCAACAATGCATTTTACGTTTTGTTAAATGCATGAACATGTTTTATTAAATGCATAAACGTGTTTTGTTAAATACATGTTTGTATTTCGTGCCAACATGCACTTTTATGTTTTGTTAAATGTAGTTTTATGGTTTTCGACAACAAATATCTTATCCATCATTCTCCGTCAATTTCGCCGTCTCTTTCCACAATTACCGGTGAATTTCTCCGTGAACCATCGCCATAACCACCATTTCTCTCAATTCTTCAATCCTCTATCAAATTCATCTTCTATTTTTTCTCAAAATCCATCAATTTTGTTCTCAATTTTTTTTTTTTTTTTTCCTTCAAAATCTGTTGTTTGTTGTTGTTCATATCGTCCACCGATGTGGTCGTTGTCGCCCACTCATCGTTACCGTCGTCGCCATCGTAGCCCGCAACCACCAAAGAGACGAAGAAAATGACTGATTTATTTTCTTCTCATTTTACCTCTTGCAAAAAAATTTAAAAGAAAGGAAAATGAGCTTCACGTATCAACTTGTGGTGCAGACCATATGTTCGAGAATGTGTTGTTTAGATTTGATACTACATACTATCTAAGGACCGAGTACTACGTAAACCCAACCTTATATATATATATATATATATATATATATATATATATATATATATATATATATATATATATATATATATATAAGGGTTGGATCCAATGAGAACTCATCTTTTTGAGAACTTGAGAACTATGCACAAACGTATAAAGTTGATGAATAAAATCTATAAAGTTGTGCACAATGAAAACATTCTAAAATTATTGCACAAAAATAATTTTAGAAAGTTTTATATGCACAACTTTATACGATTTGTGCATCATCTTCAACGCCTTATGCATGGTTCGCAGAGTTCGCAAAAAGACGTGGTTCTCATTTGATCCACTCCTATATATATATATATATATATATATATATAGGGGTTGGTTATGGTGAGAAAGCTCCTTAATGTACGAAAATAGGAATAGTAGCACATCTTTCATATTTGTGTAGCACAATCATAATTACTATATTGCACATATTAGTTTAGCACATATTTCATCCATTCGTAGCACATATGCTAAATATATTAGTTTAGCACATCTTTCATTGAAGCGTATCACAAGAAGAGTTATATTGCTGCACAATAATACATGTAGCACACAAAACACAAAACTGTAGCACACCCGAAAATTAAATCTCAACCATTGATATAGCAAATCAAAGGCTCAGATTCATTCCTATTTCCTAACAAATTATCATTTCCTACATGATCCATCTCCTATATATATATATATATATATATATGGGTTGGATCTAGTGAGAATTCATCTTTTTGAGAACTTGAGAACTATGCACAAACATATAAAACCGATGAAGAAAATCTATAAAGTTATACAACGAAAACATTCTAAAATGTTTCACAACAAAATAATTTTAGAAAGTTTTCACAGTACAACTTTCACCGCTCGCATTATCTTTACACGTCTTATGGATAGTTTGCGAGTTCGCAAAAGATGTGGTTCTCATTTGATCAACTCTTCTTCTCTCTCTCTCTCTCTATATATATATATATATATATATATATATATATATATATATATATATAGAGAGAGAGAGATGATAATTCATGTGAGAATGGAAATTAAGTGTGGGAAATAGGAATAGATATGTAAGTCTAGCATATCTTTCATATTTGTGTAGCACAATCAGAATCATTATGTTGCACATGTTAGTTTAGCACATATTTCATCTCTTCGTAGCACATATGCTAAATATATTAGTTTAACACATCTTTCATTGCAGCGTAGCACAAGAAGGGTTCTAGTGCTGCACAATAATCCACGTAGCACACAAAACATAAAACTGTAGCACAACCGAAATTAAATCTCAACCATTGATCCAGCGAATCAAAGGCCCATATTCATTCTCATTTCCTACCAAATTATCATTTCCTACCTGATCCATCTCCTATATATATATATAGGTGATGGATCAATTGAGAACCACAAATAATTTAGGAACTAGGAACTAATCTTGATTGTTAATTATTGTTAATCAAACGACTTAGATTAATTAGGATGGATTTCGTTTATTACCTAATATAGTAGATATAAGGATATTTATGTAATATTCTATATTTATAACCGATTACATGCTATATTTATGGGATTTCATCTCCTTATATATTTTTTTCATTGTTAGATTATTTTAATTACTCATTATAATTTCTCCATATTCAAAGTTATCATTACCGTCATCTCGTTTTTCTCCAGAGCTTTTGTGAAAATGGCGATGGATGGTTTGTATTTATGTTAGATTTTTGCTTTATATTTTTTATTTTATATATTTTCGAACATCATGGTTTTAGAATAGCATGAGTAATTAACGTTTCATTTAGTCAATATTATAACAATGAATATTGACATTATACAACATCCACAAACATTGTAATGATAAACATTGTTCAAAAATTGTACATAGGTATTGAATTAAAAACTCTATAAACTTGTTGAACAATGAATTTATTATATCCTTTTGCATATTATGTATTTTTGATCATTTCTGTTTTTAAATTATCCATATGTTGTATGAAAAACGATGACACATATATTAAATTACCACCGTTATTGATATATGACAAAATACTTCGTGTGCATATCAATAACATATTTGTGCATATCATAAGTTATATACCTTTTTTTTGTCAATTTAATACAGAAATTTTAAAGGCTGCGTCACGGTGGACTCGAAACCGAGACCTTTGGCCTCGGGCATTAACCACTCTACCACTAGGCCAACACACACACACACACACATCATAAGTTATATACCATGCACAAATGATGACACATACTTAAAATAAACAAGACCATGCAGTCCATACATTTAAAAAGTATTTTTTTTAAGATTCAACGAAATACCCAATATGCATTATAGTAGCGTATTGTATGAACATCATGAACTAACATCATGCACAACTTAAGAACAGGTTATATGCATTACCAAAAACATATAATTCAAATCTTAAAATACTTAATTTTCACTTAATATAAAATCCGTCTTATGCATAACAAAAACATACGGTGTGTATAACTATGTTGCATATTATATATATAAAATTATAAAAAACAAATATCCTCTACCTGAACTGACGCGATAATTCCGGGATCACATCATGCACAACGCGGTAATGCAAATATTAAAATTACAGTTATGCCCTCATACGCATAAATTACTTCAGAATGTGTGTTTTATCAATTTAAATGTCAAACACGGTTTTGACTTATTTATGCATGCACAACCGTTAGATTTAGTATAATTGAGGGTGTGAATTAGTTCCTAGTTCTCATTTTATAGTTGGTTCCATCTATAACCATCCTCTCTCTCTCTCTCTCTATATATATATATATATATATATATGGAGTGGATCAAATGAGAACCACATCTTTTTTGCGAACTCTGCGAACTGATGATAAGACGTTGAAGATGATGCACAAAGCGGTATAAAGTTGTGCATAACGAAAACTTTCTAAAATTATTTTGGTGTGCAACAATTTTAGAAAGTTTTCGTTATGCACAACTTTATACCGCTTTATGCATTATCTTCAACGTCTTATGCATAGTTCTCAAGTTCTAAAAGATGAGTTCTCCTTGGATCCAACCCCATATATGCATATATATATATGTGTGTGGATGGTTAACGTGAGAATACTTTTATTATGAGAATTGAGAACCAAAAATGATGAATTCATCAGTAAAATTAATGAATCATTGAGAAAGTTATTGAATCCAAAAAAATAGAATTTTCGCCTCCATAGGATTCGAACCCGGTGAAAATTTTGAATTTTGAATTTTGAATTCAAGAACTTTCTCAACGGATTCATCAACTTTCATAATGAATTCATTTAGTTATTAGTGTTTATGATAAAAATGACTCTCATTTGAACTTAACTATATATATCAAATTGCAATATTCAAATTAGACAAGAAGATTTTCTATTAGCAAAAATGACAATCTTAGTCCTAGAAGCAAAATCAATAAAAAGTATAGTAATTACAAATTTAAAATAAAAAAATATTTTTATTGCAAAAATTAAATTATATAAGATATTTTTTTGAGAGAATTATACATGAAAAATTACCATTAAAGTTTCTTGAAAAATAATAAATTTTCTTAAGATAATTTTTATTAGCAAAAATAAAACACAAAATATGTTGTATAATGAAAATTTAAACATTAATTTGAACTATTGGATGAAGAAAATTAAAAACCCCAACCAGATATCTAAATAAATAAATAATATATGTATAAATGGCCCCTAATCATATATGTAAATATATAAACAGATATACGAATCAAAGGGGTTTGATTTGATTTTTAAGCAAAAGCATGCCTTTGCTAGGTGTTGAACATAGAGTTGTCGTAAAAACAACACAAGCGCTACCTATTATACCACGAAACAACATTGCTTATCTTCCGTGATAATTATATAAAGAATTATTTTATTCTTGAGCCCCTAAATTTCGGGGTCTTGGACCTTCGCCCAAGCCCACCCATCCTCAAGACCGGCTCGTGGATATGCTAAAAGATGAAAAGAGGACTAATCAAATAGATAGGAACCTATGGATGCAAAATCTTAATTAATGTAAATTAGTGTATTAAATTTAGTTTGATGATACTGTGGTATTATAGGAAGCTCAAAGAACATTCAAAAGCAATAAGATATCTGGTCGTGTGTGTGTGTTGGCCTAGTGGTAGAGTGGTTAATGCCCGAGGCCAAAGGTCTCGGGTTCGAGTCCACCGTGACGCAGCCTTTAAAATTTCTGTATTAAATTATCAAAAGATATCTGGTCTGAAAGTCTTGTGGAAGAATAAAGATGAAGCTAGATCTAACACAGTACGAAGGAACGAGTCAAAGACAAGTTGTTTACGTTCAGACCTGAGTGTCTCTCGAAATCTCACTTCAGTTATGAAGATGTATGATACAGACATGAAGGAATAACCTCATATATAAAGCATGGAAGGTACAAAACGATAAAATATTCTAATGATTTTTTCGTGCCCCATGATCTTTGGATACGTTCAAAGTTGACGTGACAGACATGCGATCGCCGATCGGCATAAACTTTGGAAAAGACTTATATATGTGTAACTCTTAAGTCACTTTAATGGGTGTGATTTGGATAATTGAATCTGAAAGATACTAGTAAGTTTTTGAGTTTTTAGTTAATCAATGATCGCTATGATTATTTTTGGGCGATGCACGTATACCCGGATCTCATAAGAGATATGCATATATACCCAATGGGATAAAACATGCAAAATCGTAGGTTTATATTGTATGGACAAATATACCCTCATGTCGACTTTGTTTTCCGTGTAAAATAACGAGCGGATTAAAAATGGAAATCTCCTATTGGGAGCTCGGTCGGATTCGATGAAAAACCGAAACCGACAGGAATCGGACGAGACGATCGGAAAGAGCGGAATCCGATCGATGCGATCGATTCGATCGGATTCGATCGGTTTTTTTTTTTTAATTTTATTGCCTCAATAAGTGCTTTGAATTTTCTCTCAAATTATTGTAGCATTCAATTTATTCACGTGAAACCGATATAATAGGTCGAATTTAGTACAATAATAGGTGCGATTTTATGTTGTTACAAGAATTTGTACAATAATGAGTCTCAATTCATTGTAGCTACAGTAATTTCACGTGAATGATACATGAGATATCCATTATTTGTTGTTGTTTACCTTCTATAAAATTTGTGAATTCATTCATTCATTCATTCATTCACATCTCATATCTTCATTTTCCAAAATTTTCTATTGAAGTTCAAGCGGCAGATTTGAAGGAAAACCACGGAGAATTCAATCATTTTCCAATATCAAAGGTAATTCGCCAAGAACCCCAAAGAATAATATACTATATTTACATGTACGTATATTTTGATTGGGAATTTTGTTTTAATATTTTATTTATTCTTTCTTTATGTAGATGGACAATTGGAAATTCATTATGTGAATTATGGTGGAGAGTTTGATAGTGATTGTACGTATATTGGCGGGTATCAACAAATTGCCCAAATTCGGATCGTTTTCTTTGCGACCTCATATACTATATCAATCACGTATTGCAGTTAATGAATTGAGCACGGATTATCAATTATTTTATTTATCCACATCTCGATATGGTCGGATAATAAAATCATTGTTAACCGATGATGAACTGCTTGCTCGATTGTGCATATACGAAGAATATCCACGCTTATGTAGTTCACAACACTACAAATATTGCGAGTGGATCAAACCCGGAGAGCCCAATCATTTGCAAGAAGAATATTCACAAAATGTTCCAAGTATGCTTTCGGTGATTGGTTTTACAATCCCAAAGGCACGCCACGGAGACAACAAGGCCAACAACTCCTATTCGTAATGATGATGTTGATGGAGAAGCGAAGAAGAAGAATATGTACCGAGACCAAGATCTCAAGAGACCGACTCAGATGCCTCCGACGACCATCCCGAACAATCAATTTTAAATAATACGTTTATTGATTTTGCAGGATGGATTCGAAGAGAAGGAGGACTTCCCAAACTATTATCTTTGATTAATCCAAGCACCTATCCAGAAGATGTCAACCCACCCGATCGTCAAGAACTAACTAACTGGTTAGTTCCGGTCATTCCGCTCAACGCTGCAGCCTCACTTGTTGCTAGTGAAATGGACCCGACAAGGGATGGAGAATTGAGTAGTAATTCATATTACTATAGCAAAGATGACCTCTATCTTGCTGTTGGTGTGTGGCATATGGAGCAGGGGGCGGAATACGTTGTTGGTCGTTCAGATACAACACGACTGACATTTAAATGCAAGCACTCTGAGAGGTGTAATTTTGAGTTACGAGCTGCCCAACGAGGTAATATTTGGAAAGTTTATAAGTTTATATCTGAACACAAATGCCACCGTGATTTGGGTTGTGTTGGACCATCAAGGTTCATTCAAAGATAGTTGCAACAGATTATGCTCGAAAAATGCGCTGTGGTGAAATCATGAAGCCTAAATCAATTATGGCCGAGTTGAAACATGATTTTGGTATCCGCATCGGTTATGATGTGGCGCTATGCAGCCCGACATACAGCGATTGAGTTGATATACGGTCGGCATGATCGGTCATTCCAAATCTTTGCCAAAGTTATCTGCAGATGTTGACACGCGAATCCCGGTACATTTATCGATTATGAGGTCGATGGTGATGGTCGATTCCGCATCTGCTCGTTGCTCTCGCTGCATCTATTGCCCTTCTATTTTTGTTTGAGACTAGTGATCGTCGTAGATGGTACTCACCTCGAGGAAAGAATAAGGAATTTTATTTGTTGCAAGAACGAAGGATGCCAATGAGCAAGTGTTCCGTTGGCGTATGGTGTTGGCCAATTGAGAATGATGAATCTTGGTCGTGGTTTATCTCACGCATCCAACGGGTATTTGGAAATCTTGGAAAACTCTTAATTGTCTCGGACGCACACGTGTCCATAGCTAACGCCATCGAGAGTATTTCCACAAGCTCATCACGCCTTATGCTTCTACCACTTCATCGAACAAGATCAAACAGTTTCAGAAGCAGTGCACTGTGGTGGAAATGTTCCAAGAAGTCGCTTATGCATACGAGCCCGCATAATACCAACGTGCTATGTCTCGCTATCGAAGCATAAATGATAAAGATACCACAAACCGCCCGTAGGACCGAAAAATGGGCCCGCTCAAAGTCCCCGTGAGCCGCTTTTAGCTTCTTAACATCGAATGCAGCAGAGTCATTTAACTCTCGATTATTATGGGCGAGGCGTCTTCCAATATGCTCAATGTTGGAGGCAATCAGACTTGTAATTGAGAAGTGGTTCAACGATAGACGAGCAGCAGCACGTAGGTCGGACAACTATCTCACTGAGGAAACAGTGAAAAAGCTTACAGTAGCGGTGTCCAAAAGTCGTCATTTCACGACGAGGTCTACAAATGCAAAATATAGGGTGCAGTCTGGCGTTAGGAACTTCCTGGTCGATCTTCAACTAAAATCGTGTGATTGTCGAGAATTTAACCAAGACGGGATGCCGTGTTCACACGCAATTGCTGCCATTAAGTAAGTTTTAATACTAATACTACACGTCGTTTTATTTTTCATGTAACTCATACTAATACTTTTCATTGACAGTGAGGCCGGAGAATCCATCCACAATTACGTCGAATCATACTACACGACCAACACTTTAATTGAGACATACAGTGGTGCAGTGAATCATGTCCCTCAATACAATGAGTGGCTGGTTCCAAATGAGGTAGCTCAAGCGAATGTATTGCCTCCTATTGTGACAAGACAGGCTGGACGACCTAGAACAAGTCGGATTCCATCCGGTGGTGAAAGGTCTACAAGAAGAGTGCCTACAAACGATATGGGAGAATCGTCTAACGAAGAGACGCCGAGCACCAAAGAAATGCAAATCATTGTAGGGAACCGGGACATACACGAAGGAAATGTCCAAATCGAATAAATGAAGGCATAAACGATTAATTAAAGTTGTATTTTTTAATATTTCAAATATTGTATTCGCACCTTTATTGTTAATCTTCTTTATATCTTGTGCTATATAATAATAATAATAATAATAATAATAATAATAATAATAATAATAATAATAATAATAATAATAATAATAATAAAACTTCTTCACACTTTCAATTAGTGCATACGGATCTTTGGGGTCCAAGTTCTACCACGCCTATTGAAGGGTTCAAGTATTACATACATTTTGTTGATGACTATACTAGGTTTACTTGGATATTTCCTTACGTACTAAATGTGAAGTTTGAAATGTATCGATCGCATAAAACGTGATCATGTATCGTGTAAAACATGAACTAAATTACACGTTGATTTTTAAAATCTTAAATAGTTAGGAGTTTAAATAAATAAAAAATAGAAGCAACTATAGGAGTTTAAAATCTTAAATAGTTATTAATTTACAAATATTAATAAAACTGAAATTTAAGATATTACACATTTAAATTTACATATCTAAGTGTCTTCACACAACTCAAAAATAGAAGCAGCTATAATTTTCCTATATGCTGGATGGTGAGTATTCCCCCAAGTAATACTCGGCGATCCGGATATCACACGTTCAACGTACATGCATGCATATGGACCACAAGCGATGCCGTCTTTTGGGAGGCGGTTAGCGGTGACGGATAGATAATTCAAGTGGCACGGTTTTTTCGATATGCCCGTATCGTTGAAACTCCAATAATCGCCTTCATCCAAGACGAATCCAAATAAATGCAATATCGGAGCCATCCGTGGCGCGTTTTCTCTTCGCATGATCTTCTAATCTCCAATATATCGAATCATATAGATCAGCGTCCATCAAGCATTCTCGATAACAATGACGACGAGTGTCCATCGATAAGGATAGGTATAATCACCTATATAACACAATTATTACAAAATATATGAATTATTAAAACAAATATATTAAAATTTAAATATAACATGATATTGAATTACAAAATCACTGTTGCATGTTGGACCAATCGGTCATAGTGGATACTCCGTCGTGCCCTTGATCGTGGAAATAATACTCTCGGCACCTTCCAACCGCTTGAACAAGATTCCCAACCAACTTGAAGGATTTGCTATTGAGACATTCAAATGATTTAATCGGACATGAATTGAGCAAAGCAATAAATAAATAAATGTAAATTATTGGGAAATCAATACTTACATAGAAGTCGGTGTCCAATACAATCGTGTTTGCATTGTTCATGGTGGACAATACAAGATCGCTTGATCGCCCTCACTCTACACTCGTCATGAATGATCAATCGTCTACAATAAGAACAATTGAATGTATAAGTATTAATCAATCAATTCAACTAAAATAAATTCTGAATACTTAGAAATTCAAAATACTTACGTCTGAAGATAATAAGCTGGTCGGCTTAAGAATATCCATGAAAAATGACCGACTAATAACTCCACCACTCTCGGAAAGCATCACCGTACGTGGAGGGCGGGCTTTAAGGAAGTCTTTGAAGTTCTGTACTAACGTCGGATCAAGTCCACGCGGTGTGCCAGTAACAACATATGGAGATGCTAGGGCCATCGATGGGAATCGCTGTCGGTCACTCTTCCCGGTACAGAATGGTGTCACCACGTTGCTCGTCGTCTTCGGTCATCCCGATGTGATCCACGAGTCGGGCATCCCTAAAGTCATCCTTGGTGTCCATAATCGGACATTCCTATAGTAGTGGATCTCTGCGGGACTTTGAGGTCATCCCAATCGACACAATCTGCGTAGAAAATATCATTTGACTTAGAAATATTTAAATAAACACAAAATATTTAAATTATTTAATTAAATTACACTTACTTGTCCACAACCACTAAAAATATCAAACATATCGTTGAATGAAGTCAAGGTGGTCACGATAAGAAGTTAGGAGGTGGCTCACGATAGTAAATGGAGGTGGTGGCGACAGGAGGAGGAGGTGGCTCACGATAGTAGCAGGAGGTGGTGGCGATAGGAGGCAGGAGGTGGTGGCGATAGGAAGTATAAGGTGGCTCACGATAGGAAGACGAGGTGGCTCTCGATAGGAAGCACGAGGTGGTTCTCGATAGGATGGCATGGCCTCGACCCTACCAAACTCGTGCACGTAATGTCGAGTGGCGGCTCGCATATCCGCCATCACCGATTCCGTGCCTCATCAAGCGATTGCCGTGCCACGGGATGAGTATGATGATCGGATGGAGAATGGGTCGGTGTACGTCGTGAAGGACGATGACGGTAAGCACCAATCAACTCCTTAAACCAACCCTTCAACTTCGCCGTCATCCGCACCTCAACCTCGTCAAGGTGCTTCTTCGATAGCTCACCTCCGAGCATGCCTCGATAGGTCCTCTAGGAACCGACGATCACTAGGTCGTAGGTGATCGCCGCCGAGGAAGAAGTCGGAGGATGGCCCGCTTCGCGTGGCTCGCCGACGAGATATGGACGGTGCTCTCCGATCGGAGCCCTCGATACCATGTGCGCCGTGCTCGCCTCCTCAATAATATGCCGTCGCACCACGCCTCGGATGCGAACGAAGTACCCTCGAGGCACGAGAATTCCACATCGTCATCACTAATCACTCGTGCTCGTGGGAAACTGTTCCTCATCCTCAACGGATTTTGTGGCTCTATATAGGGCACACCAAACGCCTCGTCGTGTCGGAGTGATACCCAGTACCATGTGTCCATTTCTTCTTCCGTAGCGATCATCCGAATATGCCGATAATCCTATATACAATTCAAATAAACAAGACTTAATCAAAATTATAATAAAAATTATAACACAAATTTTAGGATATGTAAAAAGTAGTACACGAGATTCAAACAAAATCGATAAATCATCGATCGAGGACTTGCGCTTGAACCTCCATCTCAAGTATCTAGGGTAGGCAAACCGGTCTACATATTTCCCAATGACCCACCTGCACTGTATGATCTCGAGCGACCAAACAACCAATGCCCAAGTGGTCCATAAAATGGTATTTCTTCTTGGTTGAATTTGAAATAAGTAGTAGCGCATACACCGATACTAATATGCACCCCACGAAATCTAGAGAATAAATCCAAATCATCGACCAATGCCCGGACCACGACTCCACCAAGACTGGGATCTACAGATAATAGCATCCCGTATAACATAATAATATGCAAGACGGAGGTATAAACTACCATCCGCATCATCTATATGCACGCCCTATCGAAAAACGCCTACTAAGTCCGCAATAGATATATGGTCGAACGGTAAAGCTCTAAACACTCTAACACGTTGCAACCGGTGTTTCTACTAAGATTGAAAGACGAGCTTCCAAAACTTAAACCGTGACTAGTGCATAGTCATGAACAAGAAACAAATGTTCCGTCCGCTCATATGAAACCATACTAGACCATCATTCGTCATAATCGACGAGAAATCACGTGGTGCAAAGCCATGATATTTTTGCACCAAAGCCCAAATCAAGTAAATGATCAAGCATCCACTAGCAAACCTATCCAAGAACTCTTCACCATCAATCTCCAATAATCTAGTCTTAATGATATCTAAATAATTGATCCTATAGTATGTGCTAATTTGGACCACAACATTAATCATCTCGGGTCTCACATAATCAACATCACCCTAACAATAAAAACAATAAAGTGTATAAATATCATAAAATAAAACATATAATAAAGCATAATAACACGTTTAGCATAATTAAGCATAATAAATCATAATATACATTTTAACATATTAAATAAATAATAGCATATTAAACGCATGTGTGCTAATTAAGTAGCAGGATTAACTAATAAATAAGCACGTTTAATTAATACATTATGATATTATCAATAAATAAGCACGCTTAACTAATAAATTATGATAAGCGTGTTAAGTCGGTGTGTGGGTCTTATTTACTTTTGCATTTGTAGATAAGCACGCTTAAAATTAATAAATTATGATAAGCGATTTAACTAACTAATAAACCATAATAAACTATGATAAACTATGATAAGCAAGGTTAATTATGATAAGCGATTTAATTAATAAACTAAGATAAGCGTGTTTAATTATGATAAGCGATTTAACTAATAAACTATGATAATAAGCGCGTTTAACTAATAAATTCAAAATAATAGCATAAGCACGCTTAACTAACTAAATAATAACTAAATTAACTAATCAAAATAAGAAACCGATCGGTCCGCTTGACGGTCGGATTAAATCAAACGGACCGATCGGATTCCGTCGGGAAAGCGAAGAGCGACGTGCGAGAAGCCATGGTGTGAGAATTCGCAGAGAGAAGAGAAGAGCGAGCGGCGGAGAGTGATTTACGGGGAGGGAGAGTGAAGGGGAGTCTCGAATCCGGGAGGGGGAGTGAAATGAGAGAGACGGACTCGTCCGGTATATATTGAGGAAGAAGCCGATCGGATAGAGAAGAATCCGATCGGTTAGATTAGAATCGATCGAATCCGATCGTCCGATCGGATTCCACTCATCCGATCGATTCCACTCACCAAGATTCCTCGATTTGCGCACCTTTTCGCGGCGCAGCTTTATGTCAACTCGTTTGTTTTCAAAGTTGAATCCGATCGGATCCGATCGGTAGAGAAGATCGATCGAATCCGATCGCCGATCGGATTCTACTTTTCCGAACATGATGATACCTTTTCAGCTTTTAGTCACCTCGCTCATCGACGATGTTTTTCAAGGCTATTTGGGGTATATCTTCCGATGTTGCATGTTTTATAACGATTGGGTATTTATTCATACCTTTTATGCCATTTGTGTAGTTTTCCTATTGACACATTATTTTTCACTTTTATTATGGTCTTACTAAGTTTTTTAATTGCTCAGTTCACTGTCTTGATATGTCTGAAATATATAAAAGTAGTGGTAAGATATCTTGTCTGGAAATAGGTGGTCTGCCATTGCAGAAAAATTATCTGGAAGAGCAGATAGTGGAATAAAGAATTACTGGCACGCACATCTCAAGAGCCTTGAAAACAGACCTAGTAAGACACTTAATGGGGAGGAGAGGGCACTTACTGGGGAAGGAGAGGTGCATGCAATAATTGTGCACTCTGAATATAAAGTTTCATCTTTTTCGTTGGTTAATATTAAGGGTATATAATTAAGTCAAACTTCAAGATCAACCGAAGCCGACACTGACATTAATGTTGCTTCTGATGCTGCGTATATTGGAGTATTAATAACCTATTTATATCAGTTAATAAATAGTATTTGACAGCCATAGAACAGCTTGTTTGCTGGCAGAATTATTTTTTGTTAATATTAAATTCATTAGACGTGGATTACATATTTAATCAATTAACACCGCATTCAACCAAAACCAAGAATGACGACATGTTGCTAACGTCAGATATTTTAAACATGCACGGTTGACAAATCAACAAGTACACTAAGAGGTGGTCTTCAGCATGAAGTCTACGACATTCATATATTTTCCAATGTCAATGATACTTTCAAAATATAAGATAAAAAATAAATAATATTTTTTCAATATAAATAATATTTTTAAGAACAAATAATATTTTTGTCTGTTCGTACGATGTATACGGACGTATAAGAGATTTTGTGTTGACTAATGTCAATAATAGAAATACTGTCCATTATTAGATCTAATTTTATGCTTGTTAATTAATTTCAATATATAGAATTCAAATGCAAAAGGACTGAACCAAAATATATAGTTTGTGCGAAAAAATCAACTCGAAAAGTCTGACCGCCTGAGTATAGACAAAATTGTTGTCTGGCACACTACACTTTTTTTATTTCAATTATCGAAGGTCTGTGTCACACATAATATTGAAATTAAACATTTAATTATTTTAAAAATAAAGAGGTTAGTATATTTGATAAAAAAGTTCAAAAATAAAATATTTTTGTTTTGTTCATTTATATATATAAAGCTTAATAATAATGCATGCTCGATTCCCCATAAAGCCTTTTCTCCCATGATTTATATAAACAACAGAAAATCTTACTCGATCATGCATGATACTCTCGATTCAATTCCGCATAATTTTCTTCCTATTTTTTCCTTAAATCATAAATCGCACTAAATCATATTAATACGGTTTGATTTGATTCGACTTTGATGCTAATGTTACCTGATTTGGTTTCGTAAAATCATCAAACCCCGCATTTAAATTTGATTTTGGTGTCAAACCACGCTTGAAAGTAAAGTTGAAGTAATAGATAAAACGCTTTGGGAGGTCGAATATAAGATAAGATTGATCATTTTAAGCCAATTCGAAGTTATTTGTGAAAGTCAACATAAAATATCATCTGCGCTGTCATAACCCATTAACGCAATTTGTCTTTGCTGTTTATATAACAGCGCATGCCCATTTATGGAGAAAAGTGAGGTGGGGTTTGATAGAAGGCGAAAATGGTAAAGGTACGTACTTTGACAAAAAAAGGAGTGAAGAAAGGAGCGTGGACTAATGAGGAAGATGACAAGTTGAGAGCTTATGTGGAACAGTACGGCCACTCAAACTGGCGATCACTTCCCAGATTTGCTGGTTAATAACTTTTGAATCGTTGTCTTTTCTTCTAAAGATTTAAGTAATCTACAAGTATTTGGTAATAATAGTATTTATAGATCTGTTATTTAAGATTTGAAACAACTGTATTTATGTAGGAAATGCAATGGCAAAACGTGATAAACTTGGTGTTATGTGTGATCAGGTCTAGATAGATGTGGAAAGAGCTGCAGATTGCGATGGATGAATTACTTGAAACCCGGACTCAGACGAGGGAGTTAGACTCAAGAAGAAGGAGCTCTCATTGCGAAACTTATCTTCAACATGGAAACAAGTATGAAAATTCCAATCATTATATGTATATATGCGAGTGTATATTTCTTAAGTTACCAATTTACTGTAGTTGTATGATTGGTTTTGATCCAAATGAGCAATGGTGCTCGTGTCTGAAAATTGGTGGTCTGCGATAGCAGCAGAATTACCTGGAAGAACAGACAACGGAGTAAAGAATTACTGGGACGCACATCTCAAGAATCGACAAAACACGACTAGGATTAAATCAGGCGAAGAGATCTGTGAGCTTCTAGATGGAACTTCAAAATTGAGGAGGAGCCGCAACCACATCAAACCTAAAGAGTCATCTTCTAAATTGTTCGTTTTGGAATCATCAGATCCCAAATCAACAGTGGTTCCAACAGCTGTCGAGTTGGGCTCTGATTCACCCATGGAGGCAAGTTGCTCCAATATGTCATCCATAACCTCGATCACCATGCAAGAATCTCATAATTTCTCGGATTTGTTAGTCTCTGGATGTCATGAAAATTTTTGGACTCAGACATTCATGGTTGACGCAGATTCTGGCCATGATGATGATATTAGGGTACGTGATGAAGGAGGTATTTTTTCTCCTCTCGTTGGGCCGTGGTTGAATGATGCCGATGATTTACTGTAGCACAATTATAGATTTGGTTCGTCTAATTATTTGCAGGATGATATAGTTGTTTCAAAGACATTTATCATGCTTTATATTTGAGGATAAAAACTGATTTCTATTTTCATTTTGGTCTTACATGACTTGTTTTCGTTATCATCAAATTCCATAATATTTCATTGGATTGCATTGTAAATGTACAAATGATTTGTATTGATCAATAAACTTGTATCGTAATTTTGGATGCAATTAGGTCATATACAAAAACAAACTAGGAACTTGTGAATTGAAACTACAAGGTTATTTCTAGAAGTAATTGGGACACGATTCATTTTTATTTCACTTAGGAAATATTTACTAACATGAACGGATAGTTTCACTACTAAAATCATTGGACCATCTAATGAGCATGAATATGAATGTGTTAGAATATTTTACTAGAACGCATCCCTTATTTCATCCATATCCAATATATCTAACAAGTTTACTGACTAAAGTCGTCCTCATAAATGTAAACACGTTTTGTTTAACTATTTTGGTAGAAGAAAGAAAGTAAAGTATAATTAAAAATATATATACATATTCGGAATTGAAAAAGAAAATATCTATATATATCCATACAAACAAAATACACATGTACATAGGCAGGGGCAGTAGCGGAACCAAACTCCTCATGGTAAGGCAGGGGGGCAAAATTTAATATATATTGCGCTTTGGAAAAAAAAAAGTTGATCCCTCAACTTTTTTCCTAATTTTTTTCTTTTCTCTCAAATTTCTTCTTATTTTATTTATGAAAACTATTCCGTAAAATATTTTTTACTTATTATCTTTAATAATACTCGTTATTTACACATTTTATAATATTCATAACCCACTACTATCCCTCCTTACCTTCAACAACATCACTTATTTATACATTTTATCACCATGGTCCACTTACTAATTAATTTAACACTATACTAATATGAGATCCTTACTCCACTCACAATATACTCAATAACTTTTATTAAAACCCGTAATGAAGATTCTCAAGAAGAAAATTGAGAGACTTGCAAGGTTGACTATTATTTGACGGAGCAATATTTGTATGAATGAAAGAAAATAGTGAAAGAGGAAGGGCCGTACAATTTTATATTTAATATTTCTTTTTTATATGGGGTATTTAAGTCATTTTATTAATATAATTGAATGCTTCTTATATTTTTCTTATAAAACAACATCGTTTTCTTTTAAAATATTTTCTCCATATTCTAGCCATGATAGTAGTACAAATTTTCGATGAATAACAAAATCTGCAAGTGTTAACAAAGAAGATGGGAGGAGCCGAGGCTGCTCAATGAGTATGTATGTCCAGCACTATATATAGGGCTGAGATGTGGTACAAACCACTAAAAATAAACATTAAACATGCTTTATATATATATAAAATACTAAAATAAACATTAAATATGCTTTATATATATATATATAATACTTTTATGATACTCTTTCTTTTATAATTGTACTTTTTTCCTAGCAAATGTAAACTATACAAATATCGATTATAAAAATTAGCTCTTCCCCATATATATATATATATATAGAGTTTGGTTCAAATAAGAACCATTCTTATCCTAAAAACTAACAATCAAATGAATTTGTTATGAAAGTTGATGAATCCGTTGAGAAAGTTAATGAATTTAAAATTCAGATTTTTCACCCGGTTCGAATCCCATGAGGACTAAAATTCTATTTTTTGGATTCAGAATTTTCCCAATGATTCATCAACTTTCACCGTGAATTCATCGCTTTTGGTTCTCACGCTCACAATAAAAATAGTTCTCACGTTAACCTTCCCTATATATATATATATATATATATATATATATAGAGAGAGTTTGGCTCAAATAAGAACCATTCTTATCCTAAAACTAAGAACCAAATGAATTAGTTATGAAAGTTGATGAATCCGTTGAGAAAGTTAATGAATTTAAAATTCGTAATTTTCACCCGGTTCGAATCCCATGAGGCGAAAATTCTATTTTTTGGATTCATAATTTTCCATCGGATTCATCAACTTTCACCGTGAATTCATCGCTTTTTGGTTCTCACGCTCACAATAAAATGGTTCTCACGTTAACCTCCCCTATATATATATATATATATATATATGACTCGATAATCAATAAGGAGACAAATCCCATGAACTGGACGGCCTTATGCTTGCTTGAAGTACTATTTATGTTAATATAAAATTCATTAGATTTGGTGCATTTGGACTAAATAACATGCTCCCTCCATCTATAAAAAATTTGTATTTAATTCCTTTTTAGAACGTCCATCGAAAGCTTGTATTTTTTATTTTTTAAAACATCAATTACCTTCAATCTACCATTTATTTATAAAATAACCACACATGGTCCAACTTTTTACTTTCACTACACATTAATAAATTCGTTTATTATCTCTACTCACGGTATGCTAATTACAATTTATTTAAATTCGTGCTACCAAAAAGAATGCAAGTTTTTGCTGGATGGAGGAAGTATAGATAACACAACATTCTTAACCAAAACAAAGAATGACGTCATGTTGCTGACGTTGGGATTTCTAACTTGCAAGGTTGACCACTACTAGAAACACAATCTATTAACTTTTATATCTAATTTTATCTCGAATCTTATAATTTGATGGTATTAATCCCTTTAAAAGCTGAGATCAAATTTCATTCTCTCATCTCCAACTAAAAATAATTATTATATCTAACTATATGCTTGTTTGAACAAAAAAAATTATAATGCTAATACATATTCATGACTATAGAGTAAAGACTCAGCCAAAATAAGTCAACTAAGAAAGGCCTGATGAGTAGAGACAAAATTGTTGAAAGGCACACGAGACCTTCTTTATTTAGTTTTCAACCGTTGGAGGTCAGTTTCACACACATTATTGAAATTAAACATATAAATTCTCTTACAAAATATTGGAGAAAATTCTTTAATAAATTTGACCAATCATTTTTTACTATTCGATATATTATTTTAGGGTGTGAAGTTGTGAACTGAAAGGAGCATAAATTTTCTATTATGATTTCAATTGGATGTAGAATGACAATCATGTAATTAACAAAGGATCCATATATACAAAAGTGAATATTACAAATTAAAACAATTATTGGATTGAGCGTAAATAACAATTACATATATTATATATATTAAGATTACACATATTATGTCCTTTTGTTTTCTTTCTTTTTTAGAATGTGTGAGGCTAAAATTGCTTGAGTTTTAGGAATTTGAAGGTGGATCTTTCTAATATCCTGAATTAATTAAGTGGATGCACTGGGGATTATATATACGACAGAATAATAATAATAATAATAATAATAATAATAATAATAATAATAATAATAATAATAATAATAATAATAATAATAATAATAATAATAATAATAATAATTTATATTATTAAGTACTTTTGAGGTTTGGAATCAATAATATTTAACTTTAAAAATGTCAAAGTGCCCTAACTCCCTTTCTCCCTTGCTCACCCACTTCCAAATTTCAGTACTATCAAATTTGGCAATTTTTTTTAGTTGAAATTATTACACAAGAGCTAGCGTCTAAAACAATCTATCTAATTCTATTTATTTTTATTTTATTTTAGAAAGGAAACTGGGGCAATTGAATACTAAACCTCTTTATTAAAATAACTTATCTAATTCTAATATCAACGTAATTTTTAGCCATGCTGAACTTGATGCGCTCATTGGAGCGGAATTGATGCGATTTGGTTTTACGAACGAAAAAACTATACCAAAAACTGATGAAGTGACGACCAGAAAATTTTAACTTTTATTTTATTTTTATTTAACACATGCACAACTTGCCACAATTACTGTAATTCACACACCTACATACTTTATAGGAGGATAATAAGGGCACTGACGCATTGTGTGTTGAGCTTTATGAGATCATTAGTTGTCACGATCGGGCTTTTGTTAAGGATAGTTAAGTCGGAAGCCGTAATCAGGGATGAGAAATAGAAGAGGAGATAGAAATGGGTCACACTTGAATGTGTAAACTGAACCACAATCATGAATTTATAAGAGAGAATTCGACATGAATTGGTCGGTCACCAGGATCCGATTGGAATAAGTAAACAACATTAACTCGACTGTGAAATAAAACGAGTATTTAATGGCCAAAATGAATGAGTGTACGCAGCGGATTAGAAAGACATGATACATGTATGAGGACATGCATTACCCCAATAGTCTATCTAATAAATCGACAAAAGCCCGCTCGACATTCCATCTTCACCCATCACTGTTCAACCTGCACATTTAGAAATATATGCAGTACTAAGTACGGGAGTACTCAATGAACACTTGCCAAAACTGAATACATGCATATATACTGTAATTTATCATGTTATTTTAACAGTAACACATGGGGTTTTATCTAGAAGACTCATGCTTACTACGTTGTTTTTGTGAAACTAAAGTTCGATTGATCAGTCTAAATTCTCTTGTAGTCTCCACATCTGTAACTGTTGTTGTGTCCGGGAAAGAGGTTTCCTTTAAGAATTTTTCTGTCTATAATAAACCTTAGTTTCTCATTTAAGAATTCTTCTATGTCTATCAGTAAACCCTTTTCTTTGTCTTCTTCTTTTGTTCTGATTCAAGAAGCAGTAAATTGTTCTTATGAATTATGGAGGTCCCGGTATCATTAAATATTTATGTAGACGATTTTATATACATGGACTGTACTGATGTGAGTTTTAATTTTCTACATTTAGATGAATGTGGGACTACAGTAAAGGTGTACTTACTATAACGAATTATAAGAACTTAACTGTACATGGAATGCTATGTTGTTTATAGAATTCACGGATTTATTGAACTTGGGTAGGAAGATATAGACAAACCTTAATGGAGTGAGTGTGGTTGTTGTTGGATTTTCTATTTGGATGCTCCGCTTGTCGTTTAGCAACTAATGGTCTGGGTTTTAAATTATAAAAGCTCTATATATTTAATGCTCAATGAAGATGGAGTCTTTGTAGGCTGAGAATGAACATATACCTTCTAAATTTTGAAAATAAGTTATGATCCTCTCCACCTTCCTTGAATGAGCTGAGAACATTGTGAGAAGTGGGTATATTGTGATTTATTTTGCCGATTTAGCACTCATAGTACAAAACTAGATAGAGGTGTAGGGATGGCACTTTGATGGTAAGTTGAGGTAGATTGATGGTAAGGGTTAAAAAGATTGGATGAAAATTTGATGGAAATTTTTGAAAAGTATGATACGACATATATTACGATATATTTCATCTACCTCGTTAACGTTTCTGTAATAATTCTTGATTTCTATTGTTTAATTAACTTAATCTTCATCATTTAAAAAATATATATAATGGAACGTCGATTCTCGACCCACTAACTTGTACAAGATAAGTTAAATATCCTATAAAAACACGACACTGTCATCTTATTTAATTATTCTTAACCGAATACAAAAACCTTAATAGGTCTAATTAATCGATGTAACCGTATTTAATGATGTAATGTATTACATTCTAACCCCCTTAAGAAAATTTTATCCCGAAATTTGTATACCTTAATTAAACAACTTTGGGTATTTCTCCTTCATCTTGTCCTCGAGCTCCCACCTGGCTTCCTCTTGACCATGATGTAACAAGACTTCTACTGAGGTGATTGATTTGTTTCGAGTCACGCACTTTTCGATCCAAAATAGCTTCGGGTCCTTGTTCGTAGCTTAGGTCTAAATTGAGGATCATCTCTTCTTGGTAGATCACATGCTTTGGATCAAACACGTATTTTCAGAGTTACAATACATGGAAAACATTATGGACGATCTTGAAGCTTGGCAGTAACGCCAACCTATAAGCTATTGGACCTACTTTTTTCTAAAATCTTGTAAGGTCCTACGAAACGAGGTCTTAGCTTACCCTTAACACGAAATCTGAGTATCCGCGTAAGATTTTGCCTATCTTAGACCTCTTTTATTCTTCCTCTGATCTGTAGGATAATTTCAATCATCTCATCGACGTGTCTGGTCCTACCATTTTTCTTTCACCTACCCCATCCCATTAAAGTGGTGATTTGTATTTCTTCCCATATAATACCTCATATGGCGCCATATTGATGGTCGTTTGGTAACTTTTATTGTAGGAAATTCAATCAGCAAGAACACTGATTGACAACTTTCACCTCAGTCGATCACGCCTATTCTCAACATATCCTCTAGAGTCTGAATCGTCCTCTCCGACTGGCCATCGATCAGTGGGTGAAAGATGATACTAAAGTTTAATCTCGTGCCTAACTCAATCTGTACACTTATCCATAATCTAGATGTAAACGTTGAATCTCAGTTTTATATGATTGACACTAGTCCGCCATGCATGCGTACAATCTCACAGACATACAATTGAGCTAACTTGTCAGATCCGTGAGTGATTGGGATTGGTATAAATATACGTATTTTGTGAGATGGTCTACTATTACCCAAATGGCAGTGTTTTCCATCTTCGACTTGGGTAGACCCATCACAAAATCCATTACGATGTGCTCCCACTTTCATTATGGAATTTCTAGAGGCTCAACTTTCCATAGGATCGTTGGTGTAAAGTTTTCACTAATTGGCATGCTAGGCATCTCTCAACAAATGAAGTTGTATCTCTTTTCATACCATCCCACCAGAACTTTTTCTTCAAATCTTGATACATCTTTGTCCTTCTTGGGTGGGCTGTGTAAGGTGTTTTATGAACTTCGCCCATGATCTCATTTTTGAGTTCTTAATTGTGTGGAATGCACAGTCTGTTCTCAAACATGATGGCGTTTTCTAAGGCCTCGTGATAACCTCTAGGATTATTTGTCCTTATTTTCAACGAATCTTCTCTAAGATTTTTTCTTATCTCTGCGCACTTATGATTCACCCTCTTAGGTCAGACGTTGCTACCATCGTGGTAACAATTCTTTCGACTGACCTTTGTGGTTGCACTACTTCCAAGTTCATCATTTGGAACTCCTTTAAGAGTTACTTTTCTTGAGTAAGGAGAAGTCCTAATTTAGGGTGAGTGTTACGACTCAAGACGTCAGCCACTACATTAGCCTTACCCGGGTGGTAGTTTATACCACAATAGCAATTCTTTACCAGTTCGAACCATCTCATATTGAGATCCTTTTGTTCAAATAAGTATTTGAGACTTTTATGATTTGTAAATATCTCACACCGAACTCCATAGAGATTGTGTCTTCAAATTTTTAAGACGTGTACCATTCCTGCTAATTCCAGATCGTGTATAGGTTAATTCAACTCATGTGGTCTAAGTTGTCATGATGCATAGACTATCACTCTCTATTCTTGCATTAGCATGCAACCTAGCCCATTTTTGGAGCATCTGTATAGATCGCATATTTCTTGTCCGCTGTTGGAATAGTTAGCACTGGTAAGGTGGTTAGTCTCTTCTTGAGTTCTTGGAAGCTTTTCTGACATTCATCAATCCACGTGTATCTAACTCTCTTCCTAAGTAATTATGTCATCGGCTTTGTTATTTTGGAGAATCCTTCGATGAATCTCCTATAGTAGCCTGTTAATCCTAAATAGCTTTCGATTTCATTGGGATTAGTGGACGACTTCCACTCGTGTACTGCCTGCACTTTTGCAGGGTCTACCTCAATCACTTCGGATAACACAACGTCCGAAGAAACATGACCTCACTGAGCCAAAATTCGTATTTGCTAAATTTCGCATAAAACTGCTCTTTTCTCAAAGTTCCTAGGATGACTTTTAGGTGTTCATCATGTTCTTTCTCGTCTTTGGAATAGATGAGAACACTAATCATGAAAACCAAGATAAATTTATCTAAGTATGGGTAATATACTCGATTCATGAGATCCATGAACACTGTAGGTGCATTAGTCAATCGGAAAGGCACAACTACAAACTCGTAATGACCATACCTGGTTCGAAAAGTTATCTTGGGTACATCTTCTATTCAGATCTTTAGTTGATGGTACCCAGACCTCAGATCTATCTTTGAGAATACACTTGCTCTCTTAAGTTGATCAAACAAATAGTCTATCCTTGGCAGGGGATATTTGTTTTTGAGTGTCAATTTGTTTTCTATAGTCTATACACATTCTCAATGTGCCATCATTCTTCTTCACGAAGAGCACAAGAGCTCACCATATAGAGACACTAGGTCTGATAAAACCTAATTCTAAAAACTCTTGGAGTTGCATCTTGAGTTTTTCTAGTTCCTTCGGAGCTATTCTGTAAGGTGCTTTTGATACCAATGATGATTCGGGTTCCAAGTCGATGGTAAATTTCACTTGTATTTCTGGCGGTAGTCCTAGTAGTACTTCGAACACAACATCTTGATAATCCCACATGACTGCTATGTCTTCAATTTTCTTCTCGATTGCAGCTTCTCCGTTCAGGTAAACAATGTAAGCCCGATAGTCTTTCCCCATCACTTCGTTGCTTGCAGAACAGAGATGATGGTATTTTTCCTGCCCATACTAACTCTATGAAAGCTTGTTGGTTCATTCCTTAGGGGTTGGAGATAAATTTATCTTTCGTTGTAAAGGATAGTGGCATAGTTTTTAGCTAGCCAATCCATTCCTAAGATTATATCGACGTCCCATATTAACATAATCATTAGATTGTTTGCTGTTCTTATGATCTCAGAAGACTAGTTCAAGGTTTGAGCAAACGATGTGGTTTCCACGATTTCTCCCATCGGTGAAGATACTTTCATCTTAGTGTCACCGCTCAATTGTGAGTTCTAAGGTGTATGGAGTATATATAGATGAACGCGAGGCACACGTATCAAATAGAATTATCATAGGTATGTCAAAGAGTTTGCCCATACTTGCTGTGTTTCGGGTGCTTCTCGGCCGCTCGTTTACAACGTATGCCCTAACTTGTTGTGGTTGTCTCATTGTTGACGTTGTTTCATTGTGGTGGTGGTTGTGTTTGCATTGCCAGATATTTTGTTCTTGGGTTGGTGGATTCGGCCTTGCACCTATCTCATGCTGCTTGGTAAGGCAGTGTTTTGCATAATGACCCATCTTCTCTTATATGTAACAACCATCACTGCCAGCTTTACAGAATCCACCATGCATCCTATTACACTTTGGACATGGGAGTGACTGGGTAACCTGTTTTCCAATGCCCCAATGTTGATATGGTTGTTCCTGCCACAGTTTTTTCTCAGTTTGTCCATTATTGTTGTCCTATTTGAGTTTTCCTTTGAAGCTCGTGACTGTGGCTATGGGGGTGTTGGAGCTGGAACAATTACTCGTTTTTTCCCTGATATTGCCCCTTCTATATCTAGGGCTTTGCTGAGAGACTCAATATAGGACAACCCACCATGGCTCGCTAATGCCATCATAATCTCTTACCTCATATTGGTATAAAATATTTCAGCTATTTTCTCGTCCATGTCCACCTGATGTGGAGCATACCTCGACATGTCACAAAATACCCTTTCGTATTCTGTTACTGTCATATTTCCCTGCTTCAAGCTGTAGAACTTTGTCTCCTTCTTATTGCGATAACTCTTGGGAATGTTCTTGTCGTACATTCCTGCCTTAAATTGCTCCCATGTGAATTTTCTAGCTGATCAGGCGTCATTATCTTCCTTTGTGCTTTCCACCGTGTCACCGTCCGATCACCGAATGCCACGAATCGAGGCGTTCTTTCTCAATACAAAGGCAACAAATCAAGATGAACTCTAGATCTCACACTCACGCCTCGGCCGGTTGGGTCTCCAACCCCATTAAAGACATGTGGGTTCTCAGAGGAATAGCTCCTCGATTCAAGGCTCCCTGATAGAGGTGGTGGGGTATTGCTCCTCGCCCCTATCGAAAATCTTGGTGCACCTCGAGGGTTCCTCCCTCTTCCTCTAGGTCGTCCCCTTGGCGGCATTCTGTTAGATCAACAAATTATGTCATCAATACATTCGAAAATGGTATAACGTATAATAATCATAATATGTTATCCATTTCTTAATTTAATCCTCACAAATGTTATATTTAATTCTTCTTATTAAGCAAAACTTATAAATAATCAACAGATTTCAACTATTGCAAAAGACCATTTGGTCGCCATATACTAATAAAAAATGTCTCATTGAGGACTTTGTACATATCAAGTCTCAAAAGATGTATTATCCAAGTACATGACATGATGCTCTATCAATAAGTCTTAGCATCACAAACAGTTAATTTCGGTTCAATTTGGTTCGTTTTTTTGGGTTTGATTTGATTTTGTTCACCCCTAGTTTTAAGTTATAAAAGCTCTGGAAATTTAATGCTCAATGAAGATGGAATCTTTGTAGGCTAAGAATGAATATTTACCTTCTAAATTTTGGAAATAATTTCTTATTCTCTCCCACCCACCTTGAATGAGCCGAGAACATTGTGATGTACGCTGAGAATAAACATTTACCTTCTAAATTTTGAAAAGAATTTTTGATCCTCTCCCACCCTCCTTGAATGAGCCGAGAACATTGTGAAGGTGGGCGTGTTGTGATTTATTTTGCTGGTTTGCTCTCATAATACAAAACTAGGTAGAGGTGTAAGGATGATACTTTGCTGATAAGTGAGGTAGATTGATGGTAAGGGTTAAAAAGGTTGGATGGAAAGTTGATGGAATTTTTAAAAAAATATGATACGGCATATATCGCGATATATTTCATCAGGCTCTTTAATGTTTCTATAATAATTCTTGATTTCTACTGTTTAATTAACTTGATCTTCATCATTTTTAAATATATAACGGATAGTTGATTCTCGACCCATTAACTTGTACTCCATCCGTCCCATTATTGTTGGCTCGTTTTCCTTTTTTGGGCTGTCACATTAAGTTGGCTCGTTTCCAAACAAGGAAATAATTTTACACTAAAAAGTATCTCGAATTTCATACCACCCACTACTTTACACACAAAACACAACTCTTCTTAATCTACGTGCAAAAAAGAAATGAGCCTAATTTATTGGAACGGATGGAGTATAAGATAAGTTAATTATCCTATAAAAACATGACTATATCGTCTTAGTTAATTATTCTTAACCGAATGCAAAATCCTTAAAATGTAAGTAATCGATATAACAGCATTTAGAGACGTGGGTTTTACATTAGTTGTGCTTAGGCTTTTCGATTGACGGGTTTTATATGTATTTTCGTAACCACTTATAGTCCATTAAATTTTAAAACAATAATTATGGTTTCGATTTTGGTGCTAAACCCACTTAGACTCGTACCGATTTAGACCTGACCTGGATCTGACCCAGCCAGACCCTTACTATCCTGCTACAACTTGTGCTAAAAGAAATGCCGTGGTGAATATGTCGTGAAGCAAATAAGACATATCACAATTTAGCTAACTTTCGCTAGTTAGTTTAATGATTTAGAAGTCAGCTTAGTTAGCAGTTCCAGCTCCGTATCAAGGTCACGATCGATATCGTCACTAGCATCAATATTGTCACTAGCATCAATATCGTCACTAGCATCAATATTGTCACTATCATCAATATCGCCACTATCATCAATATCGATATCATCAATAAGAAAACCTTTAGGCTTGTTATCCGTGAACTTGTTCAAAATACCGTAATGAAAGGAACATAGGAGTTTGTCGCCAGTATTCGACCAACAGATCGCCCGGCCCTATAGAACCTATCACTAAAATCCCTTAGAGGGGATAAGGCTAAGCGGAGCGAAAGGGTTTTCCATGAGATGGGAAATGCAAAGTATTAGTCCCACACTAAGTTTGTGAATAAGTGATTGTCGATAACGAGCAAGGAATACCCGCCTTTCGCTAAAGACGATGTATCAACTCATAATTCAATAGATACTTTTATGAATGTCAACTAAGACCATGAAATGATCATCTTAGGGTGATCCTTTGTCGACTGGATGCTCCTATTACACTCGTAGTCTCAAGGATGAGAACCAACTATGTAGCATCTACATCGAGAATTCAAGTATTGTATACGCCATTAGTCCGATCCTTCATTTTAACCACCCGTAATAACGAACTTGCAAAATGGATTTGTTTATCATAAAGAGATTGGTCGCCCCCGACCGCTTCACCTTAATTGTTATTTGAACAAGTAAAAGTTCGCTTCGTTCGAGTGGGGATAATGTTGGAAATCAAGCGTATATATATATAATATTATATATGTGGTCAAGTTGCCGCGAAGCTACTTTGACCAAGATTTTGAGTGACGAACATTTAATTTTGTGAAATTAAATGGCATAGGATCGATCTACGCTTTGAGTAGATGATCGTGGTGTATTCACATTCTCAAACCGATTTCCGGTGAGTGAGAAATAGTGGATCAAAGTTGGTCACTTAAACATGGAGTTTTGTGCTTAGGGGATAAGCATGGATTAATTAATCCTTATCCCACATTGATTAATGTACCTTCATTAATTGTCTATATAAGTGGTTCATTGAACACTTAGTATAATTATGTGCACAAGTGATGGGTCGAAAGCCCACGCCGCCGCCGCCGCCGCCGCCGGCCGCCCATCGCCCGCCGCCGCCGCCGCGCCGCGCGCGCGTTCGCCCGCCCGGCCGGCCCGCCCGCCCGCCCGTGGTCCGTGGTCCGTGGATCGTGGATCGTGGATCTTGGATCTTGCAATTGGTCTTTGGGTGGTCTTTGGGCCGTTCTTTGGCCTCGCTCGGCTTCGCCTGGCCCGGTTCCGCGCCCATCGCTCTTACTTTTTAGATCAACGCTTGATCGAGCCCAAAGATGGAGTTGGTCCGAGGCTCAACTCTCGTGGCCCAACCGCTGGGCCTGCTGTGCACTTGAAGAGACGCCCGGATACGCCCAACGAACTCGACGCACGCGCTGTCCGATTCGTCAGAATCGCGTGAACGCCCGACATGACGGCTCTGCGGAAACGTGCCCACGTTGTCTCCGTAAACCTCCGCGACTCAATAGGAGACATAACTCCGTAACACCCGACATCAATGCGGATGTTGACTCCAAGATGTTCCCACATGAGGGACGACGCCTATAAATAGGACATGTCTCCCCAACATTAGCCACCCATCGCAAAAGCATTCCAAAGATACCTAAGAGCACTCTCGCATTCATATTTTGTGTCCAAGCTCGCCTCGCCTGGCCCGTCACGGAGCTCGTTGGTTTGCGGTGTCGCCACCCACGAGACGCTGCTGTTTCATCTTTGGGGACGATACGCCAAAACCGAGAGCACTATCGGGCGATCTCGCTCTTGGAAAGAGGACCTCGACTCGGCATCTAGAATACGGTTATTTGTAATTGCTATATCGCTTTAAGTTCATTGTTAGTTTGATCTTCTTCTATTTTTCTTTTCGAGTTGTAATCGCCCGCAAGTTCTGCATCGCTTATGTACAACGCTTCCAACAATCGCAAGACGAGATAATACTTGTCACGGCGAGTCGACTTAAAATCGACTTAAAACTTTCAAACCTAAACCTTTGCTTGGAGATGTCGATCGCTCCTCGCCACCGACTCTACCTCCGCCGCCTGCCGCCGCCGCCACCGCACAACGGCTTCGGTCATGTTTGGTTCGATGCCTTGGTCAACCATGGGACCCTTTGGGTCGATCGTTGGTTCCACTTTAGTGGTTCAACAATTGGTTCCACTTTAGTGGTTCCTTCGTTCGACGGCCGCACTTTTCGCTGGTCGACCGCTGGATCCATGGGATCTAACACCGTGGATCCGGCCATGGATCGATCTCGCGCTTGTTCATACCGCAAGGATGATGCCGCCACGGAAGCCGCCAAGTTTGGAGGATCCGACTTCAAGAGATGGCAGCAAAGATGTTGTTCTACCTCACGACGCTGGGATTCGCTAACTTGGTAGAAGATGAGCCCGCCGCCCGGGTCAAGTGACGGACTTTCACGCTCGAGCAAAGATATGACAATCAAGACCGGCGACTACCTTTGTAAAAATTTTATACTTGGTAGTTTAGAAGATAGCTTGTATAGTGTTTATGTTGTTGTAACGACATCCAAAAGTATATGGGACGCGTTAGAAAAGAAGCACCGTAGTGATGATGCAGTACAAAGAAGTTCATTGTAGCCAAATATTTCGACTACAAGATGGTCGATTCCCGACCGATCACGGACCAAGTGCAAGAGTTTCAACTCATTGTGCACGAGGTTCGTCAAGGGCACACTATTTCGGACGGCTTTGTCGTCGCACATGCTGATTGAGAAGCTACCCCCGTGGTGGAGAGACTTCAAGGTCTACCTTAAGCACAAGCGAAAGGATATGACACTTGAAGACTTAATCGTCAGACTGCGCATCGAGTCTGACGTGAAGAAGCTAGAGCTAAAAGGGAAGGGCTTGATCGATGCTAGAGCCAACCCGCTGGAGAGGCGGTCCCTCCAACAACGTGTTCGCCCCAATGCCAATGACAAAGGCAAAGGAAGGTGGTTGCCCGCAAGTTTGACGGGATCATATAATTGTGGCAAGCATGGCCACACAAGTAAGGACTGTCGTCAGCCTAAGAAGAAGAAGGCTAAGCAAGTTGCCAACGTTGTCGAGAAGGACTTCGACAAATGGGACAAGGATGACTTGGCTGCTGTGGTGACCAAGAAGTCAACCACGCCGAGAATCAAGGTGGATGGTTCATCGACATCGGCGCAACCGCGCACGCCTCGCTACCGAAAAGATGCGCTTCTCCACCTACAAGCCTATTGAGGGAGGAAGCTCAACATGGGAACCAAGTCATCCGAGGTTGCCGGAGTTGGTGATGTGGTGCTCAAGATGACGTCCGCATTGAGATCACATGAAGGATGTGCCGCATGTCCCGCACATTCGCAAGAACTTAGTGTCGCCTCATTCTAGTTAATAAAGGTTTTAGACTAGTTTTGAGTCGGACAAGTTTGTCTTGACTAAGTTTGGAAAGTTTCTTGGTAGAGGTTATCTCACCGGGGTCTTTTCAAACTAAATATAATGGTCATACTGTACCCAAAATTATGATGAATGAAAAAGCATCTACTTCTCTTACTGATCGAAAGTGCTCGATTTATGGCATTGTAGATTAGGACATGTTAATCTAAATGCAATAAAAGATTAGTAAATTTAGATTTACTAAAGTTAAACGAAGTCAATACACAAACGAAATGTGAGGTTTGTGTGGAAGCCAAATGGCTAAGTTACCATTTCATTCGGTAGAACGAAGCACTAAGCCTCTAGAACTTATTCATACCGATGTATGTGATTTAAAGTTTGTACAAACTAGAGGTGGTAAAAGTACTTCATCACGCTTATTGATGATTGTACAAGATATTGTTATCTTTACCTTCTAAGAAGTAAAGACGAGGCTATCAAGCTTTTAAAACTTCAAGAACGGCCGAGAATCAACTAAGTCGTCGAATTAAGACCTGCTCAAGTGATAGAGGGAGAATATGTAGTCCGCTTGAGGCATTATGCAACGAAAGTGGTATAATACATCAAACGACAGCCCTTATTCACCTCGCCTAATGGCGCTGTCGAACGAAAATCGAACACTTAAGGAGATGATGAATGCTTTGTTGATTAGTCTGGTCGCCTGTAACTTGTGGGGGAAGTCGCTTTGACACCAACTACATATCAATAAGATTCCATCAAGAGTAAGGATGTCACCCTCACGAGTTGTGGAAAGGAAGAAAGCCATCGCACAAATATCTCAAAGTATGGGGGTGTTTGGCGAAGGTTGAGGTGCTCTTCCTAAACAAGTTACAATTGACCTAAAACAATGATTGTATCTTTATTGGGTATGCATCAACAAGCAGTCACTTATCGCTTTTCGATCCACGTGTCGAGGTACCGATATGACTGTGGGGACGACGATCAATCAAGGAATGCTATATTCTTTGAAAGTGTTTATCCTCAGAAGACAAGGATAAAATGAAGCCGCCTAGCAATAGAGCTGATGGTGAAGCTTCGAGTTCTAAACCTTGGAGGAAGAACCGATATCGCATAAGCGATCAAGGTCTCGATCCGCAGGGTCGGAACCGAGACGTGGCAGAGAGTCGTAACGCCAAAGGATTTTGGTCCCGACTATATTACGCTCATGTTGGACGAAGAACCAACTTCGATCAAAGTAGCATATGCTCGGCCAGACGGAATGCTCGCGAGAGGTCGCTCAAAGTGAGATTGATTCCATTCGCGTAACCACACTGGGCCGTTGATTTGCCGAAGGTTGTAAGCCCTCAGGATGCAAATGGATCCTTAAAAGAAAGTACAAGGCAGATGGATCAATTGAAAAGTATAAGGCCCGCTTGGTTGTCAAAGGGTTTAAACAAATAGAGGGGTACGATTTCTTCGATACCTATTCACCTGTGACGAGGATTACGTCTATTAGGGTGCTTCTCGCAATTGCTGCTTTGCACAATCTTGAGATTCATCAAATGGACGTTAAGACTGCGTTTTGAATGGTGACCTCGAGGATGAGGTATATATAGAGCAACCCGCGGTTTGTAGTACCGGTCAAGAGGCAAGGTATGCAAACTCGTGAAGTCTCTATATGGTTTCAAACAAGCGTCACAGAATGGCACTTGAAATTTGACAATGTAATGTTGGCAAATGGTTTCAAGATCAACGAGTGTGATAAATGTGTCACGTTAAGAACACCGATAATGGTTATGTTATAGTGTGTCCGTATGTAGATGACATGTTGATCACGGGTAGCAATACTCAAGTCATTAATGACACAAAGCGCATGTTAAATAGAAATTTTGACATGAAGGACATGGGATTAGTGATGTGATTCTTGGAATCAAGATTCTAAGAAGATCGACGGAATTGTTCGACACAATCTCACACACGAGAAAGTGCTTAAGAAATTCAACGCGCTTGATAGTTTACCCGCTAAGACCCCATGGAGCTCAATGTTCACTGAGTAAGAACAGGGTGAACCCGCTGGGCAAGAAGACTATGCTAAGGTCATCGGGTGTTTGATGTATCTTACAAATTGCACCGACCCGACATAGCTTCATGCGCCGTGAACAAATTGAGTCATTACACGAGCAATCCAAGCAAGGAGCATTGAAGGTTTTAGTGAGAGTTTTGAGGTACTCAAGTATACTCAAAATCATGGGCTGCATTTCACGAGATATCCCCAGACTTGAAGGGGCACCGTGATGCCAATCGATATCCGACACGAAGATTCACTTTCTACAAGTGGGCACGTGTTCACGATCGTGAGGTGCTGTTTTTAGAGATCCACTAAACAGACGTGTATAGCCCGATCCACCATGGAATCGTAATTCATAGCTTTGGATAAAGTCGGTGAGGAAGCCGAGTGGTCTGTAATTTTTGGAAGATATTCCATATTGGTCTAAACCCGCGCCACCGGTGATGATTCACCGTGATAGCCAAGCAGCTATTGGAAGGCTAAAAGTGGTTTCAGATAATGGTAAGTCTCGACATATACGCCGGCGACATAATACCGTGAGGCATTTGATCTCAGTGGGTTATATCAATCGACTATGTCAAGTCAATAGATAATCTGTAGATCCGCTAACCAAAGGGTCGAACCGAGATCAAATGATCAAATTGCTAGAGGAATGGGACTAAAATCCACATCTTAAGAACAATCATAGTGGTAACCCAACCATGATGAGTGGAGATCCCAAGAACTCGTTCAATGGGAGAACTAAGCTATATGAGTTCGTGTATAAACACTCGTTAGTCTGCGTCCCCAGAAAGCAAACGAGTGTTGAAAAACTTGCTTAGTGGCGAGGTTGAGTCGTTGACTCTTAATGATTCCTAAGATACCTCGGGAGGTTGAGTATGGCAAGATACTCTGCAAAGAATCACCTATGTAAGTGCGGCGGGGCCGCTTCAAACAAAACACTTATGAATCCAAAGTGGATGTCCATGGCCAAAATGGAATCAAACGTGAGAACGGATGAGGTTGAGGTGTTAAAGTGTTAATACCATTGTCTCAAAGGCACGCTGTGGGGAATAGTTCAAGGCATCGTGTCCACTAATCCGCCTGTACTGATGGTACTAACTATGGAAGGTTCAAGGCCATAAACCACTGTCCAAATATTTTAACATCTCTTGAGGATCGAGTCGTGTCTCGCATACATGCATATGGCTATTTCCACTCATGTGGGGATTGTTGGAAATCAAGCGTATATATATATAATATTATATATGTGGTCAAGTTACTGTAGAAGCTACTTTGACCAAGATTTTGAGTGACGAACATTTAATTTTGTGAAATTAAATGGCATAGGATCGATCTACGCTTTGAGTAGATGATCGTGGTGTATTCACATTCTCAAACCGATTTCCGGTGAGTGAGAAATAGTGGATCAAAGTTGGTCACTTAAACATGGAGTTTTGTGCTTAGGGGATAAGCATGGATTAATTAATCCTTATCCCACATCGATTAATGTACCTTCATTAATTGTCTATATAAGTGGTTCATTGAACACTTAGTATAATTATGTGCACAAGTGACGGGTCGGAGCCCACGCACACAGACACGCTGCCGCCGCCGCCCGCCGCCGGGCCCGCCCGCGCCCGCCGCCCGCCGCCCGCGCCGCGCCCGCCCAGCCCGGCCCGGCCCGCCCGGTTCCGTGGTCCGTGGTCCGTGGTCCGTGGATCGTGGATCTTGGATCTTGGATCTCGATCTCGCAATTGGTCTGGGTGGTCTTTGGGTCGCTCTTTGGGCCTGCTCGTGGGCTTGCTTCGGGCCCGGTTCCGTGGCCCATTGCCCTTACTTTTAGATCAACGCTTGATCGAGCCCAAAGATGGAGTTGGTCCGAGGCCCAACTCGTGGCCCAATCCGCTGGGCCCGCTGCACTTGAAGAGACGTCCCGATACGCCCAACGAACCCGACGCACGCGTTGTCCGATTCGTCAGAATCACGTAACGCCCGACATGATGGTTTCTGCGGGAAACGTGCCCACGTTGTCTCCGTAAACCGCCACAGACTCAATAGGGACATAACTCCGTAACACCCGACATCAATGCGGTGTTGACTCAAAGATGTTCCCACGGGGACGACGCCTATAAATAGGACATGTCTCCCCAACATTAGCCACCCATCGCAAAAGCATTCCAAAGATACCTAAGAGCACTCTCGCATTCATATTTTGTGTCCAAGCTCGCCTCGCCTGCCCAGTTCACGGAGCTCGTTGGTTTGCGGTGCCGCCACCTACTTAGACGCTGCCGTTTCATCTTTGGGGACGATACGCCAAAATCGAGAGCACTATCGGGCGATCTCGCCTTATGGAAAGAGGACCTCGACTCGGCATCTAGAATACGGTTATTTGTAATTTGCTATATCGCTTTAAGTTCATTGTTAGTTTGATCTTCTTCTATTTTTCTTTCGAGTTGTAATCGCCCGCAAGTTCTCAGATCGCTTATGTACAACGCTTCCAACAATAACATTTCTCTTCAGATATCCATGGAGTTTTGAAAATCCAAACATCTCGTAGATAGAGAGGTAGGAATTTCTCGAACGAACCGCACTCCTTCAGATACGCCAGAGTCCATTGATGAGAAGGGCTGGGAAAGCTTGAACCCAATTCCTACAGTGATGAATATGAGCGCAACCTCCATCATGGCTTCAAAATGTTGTACTTTCAGATTTGATTATGTAATGAATAATTTTTTCCTCTAAAAAAAAGTTCAATTATGACAAGGCTCCCTGCAAAATATTATAAGGACAAACTTAACCTCTTCCCCGATATTAAAAATAAAAACTTGGATATGATGCACATCACATATTGTAAAATCTAAACATCCAAGAAGACTTTGCTCTTACAAGATATGACATACGTGATTACGTTGTCTAAATCATTTCAGCATTTTCGGATTTGTTTTCAAGCATATGGAGATGGAAAAGAAAGGAATTGTCAAACTTAATTAATTTATGACAGATCTAGTACAGCTCTTTTCATTTTCTTTATTGGCGAGATGCACCATTTTAAATGTCTGCAATAATGTGGACGGAAATATTAAATTTTAAATATATAAAAAGTTCAATAATAATTATATATCTGTTTTCACACTTACACATATAATGATGACATAAGCAATCCAATTATTTATGACCACAGCATCATTGTGTAAGCCAATTATTAGATTTATTGTTTCATATGCTAAGACATTAAAATAATTAAGTGAATTTAATCATAGCGATTCAAGACAAGAATTCCGAGCTTTGATTCATTAATTTGCTTAAAGCTTCCTGATTGTTTTCACCAAACTCAGAACTAAAAAGAATAATCTTTGGTGTTCCATATCATTTGCTTAATTGCTTAATTTAATATGTTTTATTTCGTGGATCATGAAATTGTAATTTCTTTCATGTCATTATGTAAATTTTCGAACGCAGTTTACCTCTGAAATGGGATTGTTATAAAAGGAAACAATAAAAGAATATAGGGCAAAGTGCATACAAAGGTCCCTAAACTATTAGCTATGTTTTATCCTAATAAGTCCTATTACAATTCTATAAAAGTGAGTATTCCTACAAACTTTGACAAATCTGCAGTCCTTACTTATATTAAATTATGAGGATAGTTTAGTAATTTAATATATATATATATATATATATATTATATATATATAGAGAGAGAGAGAGAGATTTTATTTATTTTGATATAAAAAGAATTTTTAATATTTATTCATTTTTAAGTTTACGATAGAATTTCTTTATTTATATAAAATAAATCTATATATATAGAAGAGCCAAAATTATCAAATGATGGAAAAGTTGCCCCATTTTGCAACTATATTACTACAAGACAAGATATGCTTCCCCCCGATTTCTTAAAAACTTAAATCACTTCTACCAATTAAGGTGTTATCAAGAAACATATTCGATTATTAACGAAAATTTTGCCCATATGTAGTATTTTACAGCATATATAAGAAATATACTAAATAAAGAATTTGTAATTGCTGTTTTGCATACACATAAAAACATTAGAGAATTACTCGTCTCTGACAATATTTATTGGAATTGTAAACAGAAATATATTGTATTTAATTTGATATACAAACTTACATCAAAATACATTTAGGGAGTGTTTATTTTTCATGATTAGCATTTTGAAGGATTGATTATTTGATGGATTAAATATGTGATAAGATAATTTTTATCTATCAATCCTTTGTTTACTACAAATGATTAGTGAATGATTAAAATTGGGATAAATAATTCTCCTTTTATTTTGAGGATTATTTCAATCCTACCTATATTGGTTGGATTAAAATTAGTGAATAACAATTCAAATGATTAAAATAATCCCGGGCTTTGGGATATCCTCAAATATTAATCCTTAAAAATAAACACTTGATTAGATTGGATTAATTTTATCTATCCAACCTAATCATGCAAAATAAACACCACCTTATGGGGTTGTTAATATGATTCTTCGTTGCAAGAGGGTTCTCGAACGATCTTTGAGTAGTCTTTGAGATTATTGGAGAAATATGCCTTATCGATCTTCTTGGACTTGATTTTCGAGTTTTGTAACATCGATGCGGAGGATTCTCATCTTATTTTCGGATCAAACGTTAGACCCGGATTCAGCTTAGAGCTTTATAACGCCAATATGGAGGTTTTCGCTTTATTTCCAGATTGAACACTACTTTGAGACACTTCCAACGAAAATGTGTTGTTTCCATGCACGAAGAATGCCTATAACCTTGCTGGGACACCTTGAATATTAGAGAGAATTTCGTAGTAGATAAATTTTCTTCTTTCTTGAGCTCTTCAATTATGATTTGGTGTGTGTTTGAACTGGCGTGGAGACCCCTATTTATAGTTATAGGAGAGTTAGTCTTTGGGTCGAAACATGCATGATCTTGGGCCTATGATTGACGTGACGATTCTATTGATTCTTATTAATATATATCAATATCAAAATTTGATTAGTTGAGAAATTGATTTAGACAATGGCTTTATTAATAATATCTTATTTAATCTTAGTATAAAATTTCAAAACTAAACAAAAAATATAATTAATAAAAATATATTAGTTCTTTATTAAAAAACTTACGTATGCCTACTATTGTCATCCAAATAGCGATATAAATTATTAAAAAAATTAGGAGCTCGAACATCTTGGAAAAAGTAAACTAGGGCAGCGTGCTGAGTGATGATTTTATTGCTTGTGTAACCCCGAAATTTCGAGAAATTTAAGGTGTCATCTTCTGCTACGTTTGTTTTATAGTAAAGCTCCGTCGTACAACAAGGGATGCTTAAGCTCCGCCGCTATATACAATCTGGAGGACCACTCAGTCAAGATGCTGATAACTTTTTGGATTTTGTAGTCTATGGAATTTATGACAGTTTGACTACGATTCATCCCTGTGTTGTAACTTGTAACACAACAAACAATAATAAAGGATGAATTTGGTTCAATTTGTGAATATATAACCATTACACACTTAATAAAAATCATAAAATGAACACAATCGGATCTTTCGGTCATTGTAAATACTAAGGTAGTCCTATTTAATTGTTATTAATTGGCTCGATATTCTAACTCACTGAAGCACATCCCTCTATTTATCTCCTTCACAAAGCTCAATAAGATGGAGCAATAGATTTACTTTACAATAAATTACAAAAGAGCAGACGCTGGATAACTCATGGTCACAAAAAAAAAAAAAACTTAAAAATATTAAGTCATTACGAACTCATATTAAATAATAAATGCCATACCAAATAAATCTAACAATCCATGCGCACACATTGAACTTCCAAAATTTACATAATCCAAGTTATTTCAGCATTACCAAACTTGTTTATGGAATAGGAAAATGGTAAGAAAAAGAATCGTCAATTAATCTTTATTCACGAGAGATCTAGCACCACTTGAACGGGTTCTAGCACAACTATTTTTATTTATATTTTGGCATGATGCACAGTTTTCTATGGCTGGAGATGTGAACGGGATTATTAAATAACGATAAGCATAAATAAATTCAACATACATCGTAAAACGATTCTTGCACGTACAAATGACATAAGCAAGCTTTTCTTCCTGACCTCAGCATCCTGCATTATATATATATATATATATATATATATATATATATATATATAGAGTGAGGTTCAAATAAAATTATTATTAATATGAGAACTAAAACCACGAAAATTGTTATTAATAAAATTGATTCACTATGAAAGTTAATGCATCCAATGAGAAGTTATCAATCCAAAATTCGAATTTTCAACCAAGGTTCGAATCTCATGAGAGGAGCGAAAATTCTATTTTTTGGAATTCAGTAACTTTCCTATTAGATTCATCAACTTTCACATCGATTTCATTATTTTCTGGTTATCACATTCTCACGATAAAAATGGTTCTCACGTTAACCATCTCCTATATATATATTGGTTATTGTGATGAATAGGGCTAGCAATTCGTGCGTGTCGGGTCGTTATTGTGTCGACATGATAACGACACGACCTGATGAGGCCAAACACGAACACGACCCGTTAAGGATCTGTCCGACACGAACACGAACACGACACGAAATGTACTTACACGGACACGATATGGACACGACACGAACATGAATATGACACGATTTTTTCGTGTTGACACGACACGATACGAAACGATAAATTTAAATCAAAATTATAAAATAAATAAATAAAAATATAAAAAATATAATTAAATTGATATTAAATATATAAAAATATTATCGAATTATACGGAACCAACACGAATGCAACACAAAAATTATCGGGTTACACGAACACGACACGAAATTATCGTGTCCTTATCGTGTCGACACGATAAGGATACGAACACGATAAGGCTGAACACTAACCCGTAAATTTGGTGTGTGTTCGTGTCGTGTTTTCGTGTCATGTCGAAAATTACCAGCCCTAGTGATAAATACATCTTTTTACGAACCTGCAAACTATGCGCAACGAGTATAAAGTTGATGCACTCAATACCAATTTTAGAGAGAGATGTTCAAATAAGAATAATTTTCAATGTGTAAATGAAGAACCACCAAATTTCAATCCTATAAACAAAATAAATTTGCTATGGAAGTTGATGCAACCACTGAGAAAGTTACCGAATTCAAAAATTTAGTATTTTCACCTGGTTTTGAATCTCATAAGGGGTGAAAAATCTATATTTTTAGATTCGTTAACTTCTCAACAGATTCAATATTTTCTAATTTTCACGCTCTCATGATAAAATGATTCTTATATTACTCTTCCACCACACATATATATAATGTCATAAACACATTTTACAGCCGAATATAAAGGTAAAATTGATCGTTTATAAGTTAACTTGAAGTTATTTCTGAAAGTCAACAAAAATATCACATGCCCTTTCCCAATCCGAAACCCCCCATTTACACAACTCGTCTTCTGCTTATATAAGAGCTATTTATATATCAAAGTGACGATACAAAACTCACGTGGGATTTGATACAACCCGAAAATGGTCAAAAGTACGTATGTTGACAAAAACGGAGTGAGGAAAGGTGCGTGGACTGATGAAGAAGATGATAAGTTGAGAGCTTATGTTGAGCGGTATGGCCATTTTAACTGGCGATTGCTTCCCAAGTTTGCAGGTTAGAAATTAGAATCTCTTTTTTTAATGATTTAAATGCCCAAGTTTCTGGTAATAGAATAGATCTGTAATCTTTTAAGATTTGAAGCAACTGTATGGTGTTTAATGTAACAGATTCAATGGTAAAATTAACGCATGGTGTTTAATTTTCAGGTCTGGATAGATGTGGAAAGAGTTGCAGATTGCGATGGATGAATTACTTGAAACCCGGACTCAAACGAGGGATTATACCGAAGAAGAAAGAGATCTTATTGCAAAACTTCATCTTCAACATGGAAACAAGTATGAAATTTCCAATCATTGTGTGTGTGTGTGTGTGGATTTCTTAAGTTGCCAGCAGGGGGTGTGATTTGGGCAGTTTGACTTATGCGTAAGTAGGATTCGAACTTAATGAAATTTTAGTTAAAAGTTTCCAAAATTATAATGCTCCTTTTGTGTTTATACTATTTAGCTTATTAACAACTTATTTTTTAGGTTCAGCTTATGAATAAATTTCGGTCAGCTATGTTTTAAAAGGGGGAAAAAAATGAAAAAATTAAATCTGTACACTGTTTTTTTCTACTCTTACTAAGTTTTTGGCCAGTTTCGTGTAGTTGTAAGATTGATTTGAATCCAAATGACAATACATGTTGTTCATGTCTGAAATTAAACAGGTGGTCTGTCATAGCAGCAGAATTACCTGGAAGAACAGACCACGGAATAAAGAACTACTGGCATGCACATCACAAGATTCGCAAAAACACAACCACTAAATCCTCGGCGACGCCGGAGATCTGTGAGATTCCAGATGGATCTTCAAGCAGTAACATAGTTACTTGTGCATCTCCGAAATCATGCAGCCGCAAGCACATCAAATCTAGAGTATCATCTTCAGAAGTATTCGTCTTGGAATCATCAGATTCCAACCCAACAGTGGTTCCAGCTGATGTGGCTGATTCATCCACGGGGCAAAGTTGCTCTAATATATCATCTTTAACCTCGATGGCCATTCAAGATGCTGAGTATTTATCGGATTTGTTAGTCTTTGGATTTCATGACTGTTTCTGGAGTCAGCCATTCGTGGTCGAGACAGATTCCTACCATGGCTATGATTTTAGGGTATGTGATGAAACAGATATTTTGTCTCCTCTCTTTCTCTTTGATATGTGAGGGAATGATGTCATCGGTATTGCTGTAGCACAACCAACATAAATTTAATTCGGATTATCTGCAAGATGATAGATGTTACAAAGAAATTTCTTTTTGTATAATATCACGCATAATGTATTTCAATTAAAATTTGCATCTATTATACATGTTTGTGTTACATCTTATGCTTAAGTTTTCACTATAAGTATCTAAAATAACATGATAGTGTATTGTTAACATTATAAATATACATACCTTAAAAACACATTATATGGTATATATATATATCCTACTTGTCTGTATCACATTATGGATGCAACTAATCTTTTTTAATGTTTTCTATACGAATTATAAATTAATAAAAATCGTAACTCTTCATAGTTCCGTCTTATCTTTGGGAGGCATATTGCTTCATTTATCTGCTGGTACAATGACATCAATGTTGATGATCATAAGTATTCTAATAATCTATCTGTATCCGTTTAACAGTAGATTTATTAATCATTGCTTAGATATTAATTATTGTACGTACTAGAAGTATTACTGATAATATATTTAGGTAAAATACTAAAAAACAAAATTAGGTACTTGTGGATTGAAATTACAGAACATTTTTATAAAAATAATTGGAATGTGGTTCATTATTTCAATTTCGGAAAAATTTTCTAAGTTGTATCGATGTACATTTTCACTATTGGAATAATAGTACAATAAGATGCACTCCCATAGGGTCTGACCTTAGATACGAATGGGTTTTCTCTCGGGCCAACCCGGCCCAAATCCATTACTATTAATATGTTAATTCGTAAATTATACATTTATTCAGTATTAAGAGTACTAACTAATACATTTACTCATAGTAAGTGATACAATTTTGTTTATTCACAGTAAGTGATACATTTATTCACAATAAGTGATACAATGACACATTTGTTCAGAACAAGTGATAATATGATACATTTATTTAGAGAAAGTGATACATTTATTTACAACAAGTGATATTTTATTTAAAACAAAATGATACAATAATCCATTTATTCAAAGCAAATGATACATTTATTTAGAGCAAGTACAAGTGATATATTTATTCAAAACAAGTGATACAATAATATGTTTATGGGTCGGATCAAGTCGAACGAGTTTGGATCGGATCAACTTACGAAATGACTCGGCCTTAGGTAGGATCGACCCTACCCAAGTATTTGTGTAATATAATTGGACAATTTTATGAGCGAAGATATGAATGTTAGAATATGTATATTCGTCCCAACTAAATTATATAAACAAAAACAAAATATCAAGATATTAAGCTCTTCCGAAAAGAAAGAAAGAAAGAAAGAAAGAAAAAAGGAGGGTCTCTAGTGCGCTCAAATGCACAATGTGAACCAACCCTAATTAATAAATTAATTACTAACTTAATTAATATATATATATATATATATATACTTAAGATTTAATTAATTCTAAATTAAATTTAATAAATTTGAATTTTAATTAATGAATCCTAATTAGAATGTATAAATTTTAATTGAAGAATAAATACATCCTAATTTAGAATCAATAAACTCTATTTGAGAGTCAATAGAATTATGATAAATAAATCCTAATAAATTCTGATTTACAGTTACTAAACTCTAATTACTTTGTCCGATAAAGGGAAGCTCTCCCATGAGAGACTCTATTTACCTTTATTCTAGATAGAGATGACAATTTTAGACACGTCAAGAGAACACAACATGAATGCACGAGAAATTAATGGGTTAGTGTTCAGCCTTATCATGTTCGTGTCATTATCATGTTGACACGATAAGGACAAGATAATTTCATGTCGTGTTCGTGTAACACAATAATTTTCGTGTTGTATTCGTGTTCGTGTCGGATCATGTAATTTTTGCATAATTCGATAATATTTATATATATTAAATATTAATTTAATCATATTTTATATATTTTTATTTCTTTTATTAATTTATTTTCTAATTTTGATTTGAATTTGTCGTGTCGTGTCAACACGAAAAAGTCGTGTCATATTCGTGTTCGTGTCGTGCTCGTATCATGTCCGTGTCAAGACATTTCGTATCGTGTTCGTGTTCATGTCGGACAAATCCTTAATGGGTCGTGTTCGTGTTTGATCTTATCGTGTCGTGTCGTTATCGTACGTGTTGACACGATAACGATCTGACATACATGAATTTACAGCCCTAATTCTAGACGAGAGAGCTTGTGGTGGAGATGAGTTTACAAATTTTTATAAAAAAATCCCTTCAAAAAATATCAAGATATTAAGAATGTCAATGGAGACACAAATTAAAATGTGTATTCCCTAATTTAACCCCTAACAATAAGTCTAACATATTCAATGACTAAATCGCTCATAAGTTTAAACACAATTTTTTTTTAATATTTTACTAATAGAAGGAAACTATAATATAATTAAAAGTAAAAGTTATCTATAATTGGGACAAACCTTGTATTTGTTGTTTTTTATAAAAAAATACATAATATTGTAATAAACAAAAAGCATAAGTAATAGAGAAAACATTGTTTTATGCGTAAAAATATAACATTGAGAAAATATTATCTTATGTATAAGAAAATACATAATTTTGAAAAATCAATGGATCATTTATCAACCAAAATCATGGACCAAATTGGTTTAGTTGTTAGTTTAAGATTGATTTATAGCATACCTTATCCCTACATGTATATATATATATATATATATATATATATATATATATATATATATATATATATATATATATATAGAAAGTGTATTAAAGACATACACTCTCCATGCTAGTATTCTCTTTGTCCACCAAAAGCTTGCATTAAAATCTCTTTTGGTCAATTTACCAAAAGTTTGTATTTTTCATTTTAGGAACATCAACTACTCTCAATCTACCTACTTATTTATAAAAAAATCACGTGTGACTCACTTTTTACTCTCACTAACTATTAATATATTCATTTATTTATGTGTACTCACTTTACACTCATTATAATTTATTAAAACTTGCAACTCTAAAAGCAATACAAACTTTTAATGGAAGGAAAGAGTAACTAAAAACCAATCCAATTTATAGATCTTGATTGATGAATGATCAAAATTAAATTTTAAAATGAGATGTGTTTTCTTACATATAAAATAATGATTTCTCCAGTACTATATTTTTTATGTATAAAACATCCAATAAAGTAATATATTTACTGTAAAATTTTATAATTAAAAAGTTAAAAATAATTTTCATATTCTCACTTTTGATATAAATCTTATTTAAACATTTATGATCTCCCCTAGACTCAACCTGAGTATAGATCATTATATTAAAGTAATCATTGTGGAGACGAGTCACATGGAACGGCCTTCCGCTTGCATAAAGTATTATTATATTCCAATATAAAATTCATTAGATTCGAAATACTTATTAAACTATACATCAATTAACACGTCTTAACCAAAAACCATTAATGACGTCATGTTGCTAACTTCAGAGTTCTGCGAGGTTGAATGGACAGTCAAATCCTAGGATGAGTTGCTAACTACACACCATGTGTAGAAATGGCAAAATGTCGGGTTTTTGAGGATACCTAGTTTTACAGTCAAATCCTAGGATGAGTTTTAGTAAATATTATAAGGGTGTGGTATAAATTTAGATAGAAAACTAGTATTCATGATAGATTTGAAAATTTACTCTTTTATATAAAATTATAATATTATATAATTTTTTCTTTTTTTAATGTAGTAAAGAAAAATTATATGGGAAAGTTGACAGAACATTTGAAAAGTTAAAACATATTCTATATATTTGTGTTGATGATTTAGAATATTGTTTCTATTAATTATTATTAAGGTTATTAGTTTATAAATACATCAACTTTAGGCTAATTTTGGTGTTTTCTACGAACTTTAAAAATTATCACAAAATACACAAACTTAATGACTTAGTGTTTTTACCATGATTTCAAATTCAGGCCAAATTGGATCTGACTTTGCGTCTCAAAAATTTATAATAGACTAAACGGATAGTGATATAAACGATATCGTAGAGAGATGATATAAAACATCACCGTTCCATCAAAATAAGTCAAATTTTTTTATTTCTATGATTCATCGCTTTAACCCTCATTTAAAAATCAAGTCTTCTCATTTGTTTCATCGTCTGGTTCTAGTTGAGATCAAAACAATCGATATTCTCTCTCTACGATGTCGTTTATATCACTGGCATTTTGTATATGATAAATTTTTAAGATGTCAAGTCAGATTTAATTTGTTTAAATTTGAAATCGTGGTAAAATCACTGAAGTCATTAAGGTTGCATAGTTTGTGATAATTTTAAAGTTCGTGGAAAAAACCAAAATCGGCCCAAAGTTGATATATTTATGCGTCAATAACCCTATTATTAATAATTACTTTATAGTTTTTAATTTTAATTGCCTTAGCAAATCCCATCATTACAACAACTCATATTGATTATTTAAATATTATATAAATTTAAATGGATCTAATTGATAATTAGCAGGTGTTATTATACAAATTGGGATGAGTTTGAGTATATAAATTTTTATAAATTTGGTTTTATAAAATGCTTAATGATTGAAAAATTCAGATCATTGTCATCCCTAACCATGTGGACTACTGAGCCATTAGATTAGAGTGACATTAGTAGAAAAACACATTATAATTAGATAGATATAATTTTGTGATTATTTCCACACAAGAAATTGTAATAATACAATAAACATATTCATTGTGATCAAAGACTCAACCAAAATAGTTCATAAAAGCCAACTCAAAATGGCTTGAATTTGATGACAAAATGATTTTTCAATGATTTTAAAAGTATATATGCGATTTATTTGTTAGTGGAAATCATAATTGGAATAAGTTTAGCTTAGTTTTGCTTATATTTGAAGAAATGATACATGTTGACATCTTTTGTCCTTTCTTATAGGATAATCGAGAATGAATTGATGAATTCAAAGTGGATATGATTGAAGTACATCTCGATAGAAGTCTGTGGATGCAACTAGTTCGTAAATTGGAGTTCTGACGAGGCGAACAAAAGCATTGTGTGTGCAGCCGGTGGACGGAATCGCGGTCGTGGCTCGCAAGCCATTTTCGACTGTTTTCCGCGACCAACGAGGCTTGTAGAAGTGACCATCGTCGCGGTCACATCTGAGGGACTGTTTTCATTGTATTGTTCGTGGTCTACTCGGTCACGAGCGGTGACCCATATCCGAAATTTCGCATTTTCTTTTTATTTTTCCACTTTTTCTTGTATTTTTTAGCCCTAATAGGATTTACATTTCTTTTAGAATTTAATAGGCCTTCTCCACCTATAAATATCCCTTATTTACACTGTATTAGGGTTCTCATTTTGATCTCATTTCATACTTCTTAGAATTTTATTTTATGGCTTCCTACAAGAATTTAGGGATTTATTTTCAAGCTTTGATTTCAAGATCTTCATTGTGGGATGACACATCGTCGCTTAACGCTCAAAATAAATTTATAACCTATTGCCCATCAAAGGCGTAGCCCGATAAGTATAGGATCGATCCACGAGGAGTTGGTGTAGCAATCTCGATGTCACGATGTCACTTAAAAGGAACGAGAGTGGTGTAATTATCTTGATCGCTATAGTAAACTAAAGTAACACGAAACAAACTCAAAGGAATATCAAATAATAAGACGAGTCGGCTTGGGCAACAACTTCGTGAAGACGATTAACACTTTCGGTCATAGGTGCAAAGGTTTTCACTACATGACATGCATCAACCGGTTATAAGAGACATACGTCGTGACCCGTTGTCACGCGTCACGCCCACGACGCACCCTCCAAATCTATCCTTTCTATGTAAAGAAGTGCAAGGACACCCTATGCAAACTATCTAACTTGTAATGCCCACGCACGAGGACACCTCAAGACATGCAAGCCTACGAGGCGTTATGATCTAGATGGACCGGTATTGGCAAAGGCAAATGCTAGGACTACTCCAACTCGTCCACACCATTCGTGTTATTTTAAAGGGACACCCGACACCTTAATCCAATTATTACTTGCAACCTCCCTTACCCACTATGTTATTTGCAACTAACACACCGAGTTTGGTTGTTATATATTGCTCAGGGCCTAGTGCTTCGGGAACACACGCATGCAGATCGTAATGCCCTACTTAGACCTCTCGAGTTATATTAATTATGCTTCACTTAGTTATGCCCAAACCAGAATAAAGACTTAGCCAGACATAAAATAAACAAACATGCAACAGTTAATTGAGACCATCATAAAAGGGAAACAACTTACTATTACTTAAATGAAATAAACGGCGAGCCCAAAGTGCCGCCAACAAACATACGCAAAACAAATAAATGTGTTTGCCCCGAAGGGACTTGATGTATGTGATGGTGTGGTTCGTGATAAGGAACGAGAAAATGCAGCGAATGATGATGACAATAATAATGATATTGATGATATGAAGAAGATACGCACAAGTCGGGTATTCATCCTATATTTATAGGCCTAGAAAGATCGGCGATGGTTATGGCCCATGGGTTGGATAATCCATAATGTTTCCTTGTTGATCGTTGTTTCTTGCCAGACGGTTTGAGGTGATCTCTCCAAATTTTAAGGGATTTAGCCTTAGCGTCTTCTTCCGATGAAGCGAGATTCACCCCGATCCCGTATCTTGCCCATCGCCTTTCTCTTTCTTTCTTACCTTCCTTCTTCCTCTTGTTTGACACGCTGCTTCTTCACTTGCGCTTGCCACGACCGTGAGCCAAGCTCCTTGTGCTCGGGGTGCAATCGTATCTCGGTTAAATCCGCCATGCAAGTTTCCACCAGATTGCCCATTTCGCCTGCGACGACCAGAGACCGGTGTGTCCTCCCGGACACAAAACACAACAAGAAAGACACAAAAGACTCGATCTAGACCTAGACAAGACACGAAAAAGAGCACAAAACTTGAGCTCGTCACACACTTTAAACATGCTTGTCCTCAAGCATGCACGCGTAATTTGCCCAAGACAACAGAAGAAAGAAAAGCCACAAAAAGACACAAAAGGTTAGCACACTTCACAAACGGGTTATCTCGCCAATATAAGCTCATTGGAACAAGCCGGTGATTCAAGAGAACTCAATTCAAGCAACGACCATCAAACAAATCAAAATACAAATTTGAGCATATTGGGCATTTTCCTCACCAACACTGCACTCTTGTGTATAAGCTAGTGTATACCTCGGGACAATCATCATTTCGACTATGCTATGGCTTGTGTGCCTCTATCATCTCCACCGCTTAGACAAAGTTTTAAACATTCATCCTTAGGTCTTTTATTTGGTTGTAATGGGGCTTAAGACATAGGTGGGAGATTTTGGAACGAGGCTGGGTCATCATGGACTTAGGATTGAGGAAGTTGTTTTGACCTCCATGGATTTCCTTTCGCCTTCTTCTTACGGCCTCAAGACAAACATCTTAGGACTTCGTCAATATATATTCTTTTATTTTAAGTCCTTCATTTTTCTTTCAATTCGGTACCTTCTTTATATTGAGCATTTTGCCCATTTCTTTGAAATTTGGGTAACCCTTTGTTTCTTGCCCATTCTGAGGCTCGTTCTTCCCTTTTGTTCGCTTTCTCTTCTATTAGCTCCTAAGTCCAATTGACCGGGTAGGCTTCTTTTTCCAGGCTAATTTAAGTGAGTGAAAGAAATTATTAAGCTCAAGGGGGCTGAACGAGGGATTAACAATAGGTAGGACATTTTTGGCTCAGTGGGCTGTTTGAAAGAAAAATGCCTAAGTCATCTAAATGTTTTAGCTAAGTCAATAAGGCCTCGACATAAGAGTGCACGCAAGTTCTAGCAAAAGCCTAGTGAAGATGTCAATTATCACACAAGAAAGGAAACTGTGTTGATCAAGATACAACAGTTTAAGCTCAAAACTCACCATGTGTGCTCAAATTCAATTCGTCATCCTTATTTACATACGGTCATGCTCAAAACAGAATTCCTAAAATTACCAACATAATTCACAACAAGAAAAATACAAGCCAACCAATCCCACCAATTTAAATATGCCAACCGACACACAAAAACGAGAACCCCTCCCCACTCACACACTTTGCTTTGAGCAAAGTGGGTAAACAAGGAGGGAACACAAACAACAAACAACGAAACGACATGAGCAAGGTAGGCAGTCCCCCCACTCACACACTTTGCCTTGGGCAAAGTGGGTCAGAGTGAGGATCAACTCTCTTAACTCAGACAAAGCAAAACAGACGCAACCCCCTCCACTCACACACTTTGCCTCGAGCAAAGTGGGTGAGGAAGGGTTGACCCCAACAACAACAAAACAAAAACAAAAACAAAAACAAAAACAAAAAATAAAACAAAAGGGAGGACAAAAGGTCGAGGGAGGCTGGATACAGAATCCAGTGGGCAAAGTAAAAGAAGGCATCATGGGTCGTTTTGTTGTTCCTCCATCCCGTCAAACGGGCTTTAATGTCCTCATCCTCCTCCCGGCTATCTACGAATCCTTCCGGCGTTGGGAGATCTGGCGAGGCTGTCTCGTCATCGTGGCTCGTGAAGACCGGGTCTGTCGTCACAGTCATAGTAGATGTCCTTCATTCGCCCAAAGATAGCCATATCAATATCTGACTCGGGCTCGCTTGTGTCGGTATTTGCTCGTCCCAAGACCTTGACTTTGTGGCCAAGACGGTCACTAAGTGGGCAAGAGAGATTCTGCTTGGGATGAGTCGGGATGTCCTTGAAGTGGGCAATGCGAATGCGGCAAAATTCACCTGTGGCCATGCTCCATGCACCACAAAATAAGCGACTCTGTTGGGAGATGGAGTTCTTCTTTGTCCACCTTGCCGAAAAAAGCATGGGGCGTGAGGTGATGGCACATCCATGCAGCGTTGCTCTTGAGCTCATTGCCCTTGGTGTATCGACTTGAATGTTGTGCGGACCAATCGTCGACCATTTTCATTCCACTCCCCTCGTGTGCTCGGGATGAAGGTAAAGCCTCCTTGTACTCGGCGATCTTGGTCTCGAAAACTTCACATGCCTGTGGTGCAATTGAAATCATTCAGGGAGAACGAGAAGATGTTTCCCATCAGCCTGAATTTTATGCAATCCGTTGTCAGCTTCACCTTGTTGGGGTTCTTCATTTCGAGGGTTTGAATGAATTCCCTCGCCAGCGTGGTGTATAATCGTCCTCGCCATTCCAAAAACGTTCCCCATCCAATCCTATCAAAATACCTCCGCACTTCATCTTTAACCCCCAGGCTGTCCAACACCTCCATATCAAGCGTCTTGGGCTTCACAATGCCCCTCGTAGGCGGTCCAGTGGATGAACTTCGGGGTGGCCTCTCTGTGGTCAGGATAGCTTTCCCTTTTTCGGAAGAGGGTGTTGCCATCTTGGCAAGGTATCCGCGGGTTCTCTTTCACGATGGCACCGGAATCTCCGACGAGGCTTCTTTCTCAGTGGTGGTGGTGCCCTCGGAATCTTTCTCGGTGGGGTCTCTTCTTCCCTCATCTTTCTTTATCTCCGGAGGGTTCTCGTCGTCGGCTTCGTCCGAGGTGGATTCCTCTGTCTCGCAGGAGTCTCCTCTCTTCCGTCATTGGGGTGGCCTTCTCCATGCGCTTTGGCCTTATTCTTCTTGGGCTTTGGCGTCACATCTCTCGGTGGTTCCTCCGTATTTCGTTATGGGTGCGAACCTGTTTTCTCAATTATCTTCTCTAAGTCTTGAGTTCTTGGAGAGGCTCTTGGGCATCTCGGGAGTGGCGGGGAGTTTCGGAGGGGTCGCCATTTTCGTTTCGAGCTTGGTGGTTTCTTTGGCTCGGAGGGTGGGAATTTTGTGGTGTTTTAGCTCGGTTTTACGGTGCTCATTTGGAAAACGGAAGGGTTTCTTCTTTAAGGGTCGGTGAGAGAGAGAGAAGTTGCGAGTTGAGGCGGCGTGGGGGTTAATGATGGGTGGCGGATATAAGGGACGTTCGTCCTTTCTTCCGACAAATTACCGCAACTTGTTCCGAGAACTTACCCTCTCGCCACGAGAGAAAGTATAGCGCCTCATCTTGCCCACTTCGATCATGATCACAATTGTTCCTGTAGATTTACCAACACAACACCACACGCAAAACGGGGACAACGCAAAAAAAAAAACAAAGAAAGCAAATAAAATACTGGGTTGCCTCCGGTCGCGCGCTAGTTATCGTCGTGGCTCGACCAGACTTCTTCATTATTCTTCCCCGTCGGGGGCTTGCACTTCATGCAGTTCCCCTGGATCTATCTCGTGATGCCCATAGTAAGCCTTCAGACGCTGTCCATTGACCTTGAAGGTCTTCATTGTCTTCAGGTCTACGACCTCGACAGCTCCATTCGAAAATTGAATTTTGACTTCATATGATCCGCACCACTTGCCCGACATTAATTTAAACCGAGATTGGTATAAAAGTACCAATTGCCCTTGCCTTAACTTTGAAAACACGGTCGTGTGCCTTCTTTAATCTTTCTTTGTACAGAACGGCATTGTCATGGGCCTCTAGCCATATCTCCTCTAACTCTTGAAGTTGATGTTTTCTAGCTGGCCATCACGGTCCCAATCGAAGTTGAGCTTGTTTACTGCCCAAAATGCCTTGTGCTCTAGTTCTACTGGTAAGTGACACATCTTGCCAAACACAATTCGGTACGGTGACATGCCCAAGGGGGTCTTGTATACGGTTCTGTATGCCCATAGCGCGTCGTCAAGACGAGTGCTCCAGTCTTTACCCGTAGGCCCCACTACCTTCCTCAATATAGTCTTAATGATTCTGTTGGACAACTCCGCTTGCCCATTGGCCTGTGGATGGTAAGCAGTGGTTACCCGATGTGTTACACCGTACTTCTCGAATAATTTCGCAATAGTGGTGTTGCAGAAATGGGTTCCTTGATTGCTAATAATTGCCTTGGGCACGCCGAACCTGTTAAATATATTAGCTTTGAGAAAAGCTGAAACCACTTTTGAGTCATTGGTGGCACTTGCCTTGGCCTCAACCCATTTCGAAACATAGTCCACTGCAAGCAGGATGTACGCGTTGCCCCTTGAGCTCGGTAATGGTCCCATAAAGTCCATCCCCCATACATCAAAGATTTCGATGGGGAGGATAGGTATCATGGGCATCTCATTCCTCCTTGTGATATTTCCTTCCTGCTGACACTCCTTACATTGCTTACATGTACTCATAAGCATCCTTGAATATCGTGGGCCGTAAGAATCGATGTCTAACACCTTCCTTGCCATCTTGTGCCCAAAGTGACCTCACATTCTTTGGAGTGGCGGTGATTTAGAATATCTTTGATCTCGGTTTGGTGCGACTTGTCGCAGGACTTGGTCGGCGACTTTCTCCATAAGTAGGATCATCCCATATGTAGGTGCGACGATGCGCCTTGATCTTGTTTCTTTGACACGTAGTGAGCCCAGCAGGAGTTCTCCGGTGGTTTTGTAATTCACCAAGTTCGCATATTCATGGCTCGAACTCCGTCGTGCCCTAAATGAAGTATAGATGTTCTTCAAGGAAGGTCTCCGCAATGGGCACATGGTCTTCCCCTTCAATATCCTACTCAAGTGGTCGGCCACAAGATTTTGTGCTCCACTTTTGTCTTTGATTTCCACATCGAACTCTTGGAGAAGCAAGATCCATCTGATTAGTCGTGGCTTTGACTCCTTCTTGGCCATCAGATATCTCAGGGTAGTGTGATCGGTGTAGACGATTGTCTTGGCCCCGATTAGGTATGATCAAAATTTTTCAAAGGCAAAGACGACCGCCAAGAGCTCTTTCTCGGTTGTGTTGTAGTTGCATTGGGCGGCATTGAGAGTTCTCGAGGCATAGTATATAACATGACTTTCCTTTCCTCTTCGTTGTCCCAAGACGGCTCCCACAGCGTACCCGCTTGCATCACACATAACTTCAAACGGCATGCCTCAATCAGGGGGCTGGATGATCGGTGCTGAGATTAAGTTGTTCTTCAGAGTATCAAAAGCCATCTTACATTCTTCATTGAATTCCATGGTACATCATTCGGAGTAGTCGTGTCATGGGTGGGCGATCTTCGCAAAGTCCTTCACAAATCTTCGTAGAATCCAAGTGCCCAAGGAAACCTCGACTTGCTTTCATCAAGTTGGATAGGCAATTTGGCGATGATCTCTACTTTAGCTCTATCTACTTCTATCCTCTTTCAAATACCACGTGCCCAAGAACAATCCTTCTTGTACCATGAAATGACATTTCTCATAATTGAGGATCAAATTCTTTTCGACACATCTCGTAGGACTACCTCCAAATTAGTCAAGCACTCTCCGAATGATTCCCGTGAGCGGTAAAGTCGTCCATAAAGACCTCGATGCATTTCTCCAATAGGTCCGAGAAGATGCTCATCATACATCGTGAAATGTCCACGGTGCATTACACAAGCGAAAGGCATTCTTACGTAGGCAAATGTCCCGAATGGGCATGTGAAAGTGGTTTTATCCACGATCACTTTGGGCAACCCAGACCGCATGTGGCTTAGTATCCATCTAAAAACAAAATAATTTGTTTCAGCTAACCTTTCCAAAGATCTCGTCAATGAAAGGTAATGGGAGTGATCTTTCGGGTTACCGTGTTGAGCTTTCGATAGTCAATACACATTCTCCAACCTGTTTGAGTCTCGTTGGGATCAGCTCTCCTTCTCGCTTTTCACTACCGAATGCTCGACTTCTTGGGCCCAATGTGTACTGGGCTAACCCATTTCTCGTCGACACGGGATATATGATGCCTAAGTCGAGAAGCTTCAAGATCTCCTTCATGACTACCTCCTTCATAGCTGGGTTTAACTTCCTTTGTTGATCGCGTACCGGTTTGGCTTCTTCTTCCATTAAAATATTGTGAACGCATATGGATGGGCTGATGCCCTTGATGTCGGCCAATGTCCATCCAATAGCTTCCTTGTATTGCCCAATAACATTCTTCACAGCTTCCTCTTGATTCGGACTAAGTTTAGCATTGATGATCACGGGCAAGGTGTCGTCCTTCCCTAGAAATATATACTTCAAGTGGTGAGGAAGAGTCTTTAGCTCGAGTTTGGGAGCTCGCATAAGGGATGGAACGAGCTTTTCTTCTTCCTTCAGCTTGGGCATGTTCTGGTATATTGACCACTTGAGTCCCTCGGGCTCGCTCCGCAAATAAAGCAGGGCCTCCCGACATTGTCCGTAAGTTGTTTCTTCGTGAGCGTCTTCCTCCTTAAGTCCACTTTGAATGGCTGCATCCAGGGGGTCTTGCAAACCTATCTTTGGCAGGATCTCTCCCACCATAGGTTAAATGTGATCGATAAATTCCACGACTTCAATATCAATCGGATGCTCCATGGCCTTGAAGATGTTGAAGGTCACCGTCTCGCCGTCGAATTCACAGGTTAGCTAGCCCGTGTCACAATCAATCCTGGTTCTGGCCTTCTTCATGAATGGTCGGCCCAATAACATAACTGAGGATTTGTTACCCATCGTGCCCATATCCAGAACGTAGAAGTCCGCTGGAAATATGAGTTCCTCCACTTTGACCAATCGTCTTGATGATTCCTTCGGATGAGCGTTGGACTGTCTGCTAATTGTATAACCACTCGTGTTGGCTTGTGGTTCCCACTTTTAATTCGTTAAACATTGACAAGGGCATGACGTTTATAGATGTCCCCAAATCCAGCATGGCCCTTTTGATCCTCGTATTGCCTATTACGCATGGAATGAAAAACATCCACGGATCTCCACACTTTCGGGCAATTTCACGCGGGATCATGGATACATTTTCTCCCACTTGGAATTTTGCATCATCTTTGTATTTCACTTTTCTCGTACACAATTCTTTCATGAACTTTGCCCACTTCGCATCGTGCCAGAGCGATGATGAGCGGTATATTAATTTTCACCTTCGAAATACGCGATACATCTCACTCATTTCTTCCTCTCTGCGGTTCTTCGTGTCTGCACGAAAGGAAGGTAAAACCTTAGGATTAGGTTTGGCGAGGTCGACTCAATGATCACATCTTCTTTTTCTTTTTTCCTTGGGTGGTTCCACATGATCATCTTCGTCTTGATCAATGTGATCCGTGAGATCTTCTACTTGTGTATGTTGCATCGTCCTTAGGCATGAAAACTTTTCGCGCGTTTCTTCCCGCTTCTCGAGGCTCTGAGTTCAGTTGGGCTAGCTCGTTTACCTCTACTTGTGGAGGTAAATTTCCTTGCTTCTTCTCAAGGAGCGTTCTGGTGTCCGTCATTGGGAAACTTGGTTCCCAAGGCTCTGGAGGACTCCCTTGTCTCGACCTTAAATTTCTCATTCTCTTGTTGAGTCTTGATTCTCTCGTGCCATAGTATGCACAAGTTCGCCAACGATGGCCCACCACTTTAGTCATGTGATTATTCTGTCTTGTTGTTGTTGTTGTCACCCTCTGATCGCTATTGTTGTTGTCCCGCCCCTTCTTGGTTGTTAGACCACCTAAAATTTTCGTGGTTCCTCCATCCTGGGTTGTAGGTTTGGGAATTTGGATCATATCTCCTCTGTTCGTATTATCCAGTACCATTTTGACCCACTGCATTGACTTCTTCTTCTTCAAAGAGGGTGGGGCATTGATCCGTGTGATGTGTCACGGCCGCGCAAATTTGGTAAACTTTAGCTTTCTTTTGCCCTGGCCCCGTGTTGGTTATGAACTTGTCGAGCAGGTTACAAAGTTTATCCACTTGGTCTCCACGGTTGAAGAAGTAGTGGCGGCTTACCTCGGAACTCCTCCTTCCGTCTCTGTTTTCTTGACCATCTCGCCCAACAATCTAAAGGCCTCACTGAGAACTTTATTCATTATCGATCCTCCACAAGCTGCATTCACCCAAATTTTCTCAGTTGCCCTTAACCCGGCCATGAAATATTGGATTAGATCATGGTCTGGAATTTGATGTTGTGGGCATTTCACTGCATTGTTTAAACCTTCCCCAGTAATCATAAAGGTTTCCCCCGTGCCCATTTTGATGCTGCTTATCCTTTTCCTCATGTTACGAATGCGGCGGCAGGAAATTCTCAAGGAACAGTGCGGTTGTGCCCAAGTGGTCACACTTCCTGTGGGCAAGGTGTAGAGCCATTCTCTTGCTCCATCATGCAGAGAGAAGGGGAATGATACTAATCTCACATACTCTCCAAGGTTTTCATTGGCGCGGATAGTTCCACACGCCATCTCGAAGTCTTGTAAATGCCTTTGTGGATCCTCCCGAGCATGTCACTGAATCGGGGGAGGATCTGGATGAAGGAATGCTTCATCTCCCAGTGGCCATTGATCGCGGGCAAAGTGATGCCAGTTGGCCTCAGGTTCTGGTTGTTGAGGAACACCATTTCCCTCAATGTTCGCTCTACTTGCGGTTGTTCACCCATCGTATTGCACTCTGGGTTTTCCTCTGGGTTAGCCGCCTTGCGACATCGTCGTGCCGTCTTCTCGCCGTTCTCCTCCGCCTTGCGTGCTTTTCGATCTCAGGATCGTATAAAAGTTCTCCGTTCTCTCCTGCAAGGTTAGGTCGTAGCATACAATAAAGAAATCAATATAATCACAAGAAATAGAGATTACTACTGGAATGCGCAACTCCCCGAGAACGGCGCCAAATTTGACATCGTTGTCGTTTAGCGTTCAAAATAAATTTATAACCTATTTCCCATCAAAGGCGAGCAGAGATAAGTATAGGTCGATCCACGAGGAGTTGGTGTAGCAATCTCGATGTCACGTTGTCATAAAAGGAATGAGGTGGGGTAATTATCTTGATCGCTATAGGTAAACTAAAGTAACACGAAACAAACTCAAAGGGAATATCAAATAATAAGGCGAGTGCGCTTGGGCAACAACCGTGAAGGCGATTAACACTCGGTCATAGGTGCAAAGGTTTTCACTACATGACATGCATCAATCGGTTATAAGAGACATACGTCGTGACCCCGTTGTCACGCGTCACGCCCACGACGCACCCCTCCAAATCTATCCTTTCTATGTAAAGAAGTGCAAGGGACACCCTATGCAAACTATCTAACATGTAATGCCCACGCACGAGGACACCTCAGTACATGCAAGCCTACAGCGGCGTTATGATCTAGATGGACCGGTATTGGCAAAGGCAATTGCTAGGACTACTCCAACTCGCCCACACCAGTCGTACTATTTGGGGTGCGGGACACCCGACACCTTAATCCAATTATTACTTGCAACCCTCCATTACCCACTATGTTATTTACAACTAACACACCGAGTTTGGTTAAGTTATATATTGCTCAGGACCTAGTGCTTGAGGAACACACACATGCGGATCGTAATGCCTACTTAGACCTCTCGAGTTATATTAATCATGCTTCACTTAGTTATGCCCAAACCAGAATAAAGACTTAGCCAGATATAAAATAAACAAACATGCAACAGTTAATTGAGACCATCATAAAAGGGAAACAATTTACTATTACTTGAATGAAATAAACGGCGAGCCCAAAGTGCCGCCAACAAACATATGCAAAACAAATAAAATGTTTGCCCCGAAGGGACTTGATGTATGTGATGGTGTGGTTCGTGAGAAGGAACTAGAAAATGCAGCGAATGATTATGACAATAATAATGATATTGATGATATGAAGAAGATACGCACAAGTCGCGTATTCATCCTATATTTATAGGCCTAGAGAGATCGGCGATGGTTATGGCCCATGGGCTGGATAATCCCTTAGGGTTTCCTTGTTGATCAGCGTTGTTTCCTTGCCCAGACGGATTTGAGGTGATCTTCTCTATATTTTAAGGGATTTGGCCTTAGCGCGTCTTCTTTCCGGATTTAGCGAGATTCACCCCGATCCCGCGTATCTTGCCCATCAGCTTTCTCTCTGTCTTCTCTTGCCCTCATTCTTCCTTCTTCCTCTTGTTTCGGTTTCTGCTTACCTTCTTCACTTGCGCTTGCCCTGACTGTGAGCCAAGCTCCTTGTGCCCTCGGGGTGCAATCGTATCTCGATTCATCCATGAGCAAGTTTCCACCAGATGCCCATTTCGCCTGCGCTAGCAGCCTGCAGTCGGTGTGTCCTCCGGACACAAAACACAACAAGAAAGACACAAAAGACTCGATCTAGACCTAGACAAGACACAGAAAAAGAGCACAAAACTTGGGCTCGTCATGGGACTTCTACACAAATTTTATCTATTAATTTTGATTTTAATTTTAATTTTAATTTTCTTTAATTCTAGTTCTGAGTAGCTAATTTTTCCATTGATTCTAGGAGTTTGTATGATTTAGTAGGAATTATGTAATTGATTTATTGAGCCAATTTACCTGTCAATTCATAATTTCATAATTTATTATTCTGGTGTTATTTTTATGCGTAGATAACAGACCATTATTGATGCATGTTAGTTGTCGGTTTAAATACCTAGAAGTTTTAATCGAGTAATTGAACTCAGAAAATCATAATACAATTAATTTAATACTTGACGGTTTTAGAATTAATTATAGGATAAATAATCTTTGTGAGCTATTAGAAATTGATAAAAAAATTAGTCTTAGTGGAGATAGAAAATATATTAATTTACTATCACAAGCTGCTATGGAGAGAGATTATGATTACTTGAGTGATTCTCTATCTAAATTGAATTAAATTGGTTAATAAGTCAATATATTGATTCTCTAATTTTATGTTGAATTAATACATTCTCAAAGGTTAGAATTTTATTTTTGATTTCTTCTAGTATCTGTTATTTTGTGCGTTTGTCTTATTTTTTTCTAAGGATGATTAAACTTTGATGGTCCCGTGAGGATCATACTAGTGTATGAGGGGGGATCATATTAATGTCAGTAGATGTTGGATTGCTGATGTCAGTTAATACTGATGACAATACAGATGATCAATTCAGCTAAGAAGAGTCTTGAACTCAGTGTGGTCAGTTAGCAATCCTACTAACTGCTTTAGAACTTATCAGTTTAACTGATAAATAACTTACGTGCCGAATGTGGTGGTTACGTTTTGTCGTTACTGAAACTAATACTCAAAAGAACTTAGTTGAATAGTGGCCTACTCAGTATAAGTTTTTCTCCTCAATAGCAAAGTGCTACTGATGGAGGTTTCAAAAGATATGATATGTTGTGTGCGTTGAGTGATCACAGTTCAATAACAAGTGATTTAAAATATTGAAAGTAGAAGAAGCACGTCTATATTTTTACGTAGTTTGGAGTGATCAGCTCATCGTCAGCTGACTGATAAGTCAATCCACTATTTGGGATTGATCTTTCTTACGGGTGCAAGAATACCTAGGTACAGAAGGTCACTTTATATGTAACATGATTTACTTGTCGTATCTTCATTCGCTTACTGGTGCAAGGAAATCTCTGTTTGCTCACGAGTGCAAGCGACCTAAACTTCTTGCTTACTGGTGCAAGAAAATCTAACTTTTAGCAGCTAACATTTCGTTGCATACTTGCTAACTTTTACTTCTAACTTCTATTACAGGTATTTGGTAGAGAGTTTTAGATTTTTCCAACTTATGGTTTAAGTTGTTATAGGCAACAACTTTAACCAAATCTATCCATAGATTACTACAAATGAAATACATAGATACTAAGAAAATATATGCTGAAATCATGAGTAAATATTTTATTTGAAATTTTTTGTCTTAACATAGTATTTTGATTATATCCAAAAACATCACTTATGATCGTTCTGCTGATGTAACTTGGTGTTGCTCACATGGTAGTGAGCCAGCTTTTTATTCTGACTTTCAAAGAAGAACTACCAGCTTAGATAGGTCCCAAATTGAAGGAGTTCAAACAGTACTAAAGTCAGTCATACTGATAGGAGTATCAATATCAATGCTCTGAAGACTGAAGACTCAACACTATTGAAGACAAATATGACTGAAATGACTAAGTGTCATACCAACAGCTGAGAAGTTGAAGTTGCTGATATTTATACGTCAAATTGAATTGTCAACCGAAGATTCAGAGTCACAAAACTGATAGAAGATATAGTCTAGCCTGTTGATAAAACACGAAGTTGACCCAACTGGTGGAACCCGAAGTCAACGTACTGAAGAAACACAAAGTCAACTCAACTGGAAAAAAAATATTTAAAATTTGATTGTTTGACTTTCAATGTGTCAGAGCGAATCTGAAGAATAACATGACAAGTTAGAACCGCTTTTCAGAGTTGAAGAGTTCATATGTATAATGTTGTAGACACGGAAAGTGACATATGATGATTCAAATGGACATATTTCAAATGACAAATAGAATGGATGTGATTGGTATTTCCTCCAACGATACTATTCATCGTCCACTCTATAAACACGCGGAGAATCCAACCTTTGAAGGTTACTGAAACGCTGCACATTCTAATATTCAAAAACACCTAGAGCTCATATCTCAAGACCAAATATCCAACGATTTTGGAGAAGAGAGTTGAAGGGAAATGTGATTTTTTCTTGCTCCCGATAATCTATCTTGGATGTTTAATTCATCATACATTGATTATATTCATAGCATTCTCATATATAATAAACTGCAACACATAGGGTTTTTTCATGTTTACCTGCGAATTTCTAGCAAATCGAATCAATCATTGTCTCCAATTCTGATCTTCTGGACTTTGTCTCGGTTGCCAAATATCCAATACTGAGTGAGAACATTCTTTCGAGAATACCAAATTTATCTCCAATGCTGAGTGAGAACATTCTTTGGAGAATACCAGATTTTCTCTCTGCTTTAGGTGTGATTTTCAAAAATCATTACGCTTGAGGATACTATTGATATTCTTCTACTTTGTATTTATAGTGTTATCCTTAGAATCCTAATATGATAGTATTCTGACACATCTAATAAATACAATAATTATCTTCTTATCCTGAAGATAATTCATTTCTAGAATAATTATATCTTGATATCTGATAATATCTATCTAGACTAGGAGATATATTAAATAAATAGTATAACAATCAGAACACAGTCTCAGTGGAACTGTACATGGGAGAAACAAAAATTATATGGTAAAAGACCTTGGTGGGCCATTCCATTGATCAGATACAAGGAATAAATATAGAGCCAAAATGAATTATATATTCAGCCCAGAACATAAATTAATTCATAAACATTTATTCATTCCAATAGAGAATAAATTCTGACTTACCCATTTATTATCAATGTTGAGTCGGGCTTATACTTAGACTTATGAATCCCCGTATTTAAGATATTGCACGTCCATTAGTTATTTATAACAGTCTGACTAGTTTAAATAATTAATCTCTTAATAAATTCTTTAAGTAGTACCACTCAGTCTTATTATTGTACTTGAACTAATTCAACATTTAGGATTTAATATAATAAACCTTTTGAGCTCCTTAAGAGAACGTCATCATCATAAGATAAGTTTAATTCGAATTATCTACAAGATTATATATTTAGGGTTTAATACAAGAAATTTCTTTTTATATAATTAAGATGTATTACGCATAATGTATTTCAATTAAAATTTGCATCTATATACATGTTTGTGTTACATCTTATGCTTATCACTATAAGCAGTGGCGGAGATACGTTGGGAGCCCCCAGAATTTTTGAGTATTAATAGTATATATTTAGAAATCAGACCAAGAATTCATTGTAGTCCAGTTGGATGTGTTGATTTGCCCTCATTTTGAAGATTTGGGTTCGAAACCCATCTCTCTCTTTCTTTTTCTTGTAATTTTGTTTTCTTTTTCTTTTTTCCTTTTCATCATTCTCCTTTCATTCTCTTCTCTTTTTCTTTTTTCCTTTTTCCTTTTCGTCTTTCCTCTTTTATGTTTCATTTTTCTTTTCCTATAATTTAGTTATATTCTTTCTCTCTCTACTTTGTACTCTTTCTTTTCTTTTTTTCTATTATTTGTATTATGTTGATGAAATAAAAAATTATGCAAAAAATATAGCTTTTTATATGTGAACTAATATGATCAATCTAATTTCTAAAATTTTTATGATAAATTATTCTAACAACAACCAACTGAATGCATCTAAGTTATTTAAATTCTTATTTTAAGCATCTAAAAAACTTGTTGATGATAAAACAATCAAAATATAGATCAATTGAATATATGATGATTATTTTAGAAATATAAGTGTTAAATCAAACTATTGAATGAACTTAATTTCGTACATTGAAAATGATGTGTTTGTTAATGCTACTAATGAAATTATTATGTACGATTTCAGAAAATGAAGAATATAAGATAAATTTATGATGGTGATTGTGTTTAACTCTTATTTTTCTAACATTATGATGTAATTTAAATAATATTATTTATTTCTAATTTTATTTAAAAAAATTGGGCCCCCAGAGTAAAATCTTTGGCTCTGTCACTTACTATAAGCATATAAAATAACATGATAGTGTATTGTTAACATTATAAAAATACATCCCCTAAAAACATTATATTGTATATATTGATGGAATAAAATATGAAACATATCCTACTTATTTGTATCACATTATGGATGCAACTAATTTTTTCTAATGTTTTCTATACGACTTATATATAATATAAAAATAGTAACTCTTCATGGTTTCGTCTTATCTTTGAGAGGCATATTGCTTCATTTATCCGCCGGTATACAATTAAATCAAACTTCAAAGAATTCAGAAGACCAATCTAAGTACAACAATGACATTAATGTTGATGATAGTATTCTAATAATCGATTTGTATCAGTTTAACAATAGTTTTTAATCATTTGCTTAGATATTAATTATTGTAGTAGAAGTATTACTGATAATATATTTAGGTAAACAAAAAGAAAATTAGGAACTTGTGGATTGAAATTACAGAACATTCCGATAAAAATAATTGGGATGTCATGTGGTTCATTGTTCCACTTTTGGAAATTTTTGTAAGTGGTACCGAATTACAGTTTTACTATTGAAATAGTAAAATAGTTGGGCAATTTTATGAGCGAGGATATGAGTGTTAGAATATTTCTCTTCGTCCCAACAAAATTTTATAAACAAAAACAAAATATCAACATATTAGGCTCTTCCGTAAAAGAAAGAGGAAAGGGGTTGTTCTCCGGTGCTCAAAACGCACAATGTGAACCAACCCTAATTAATAAATAAATTAATTAATTAATTAATTAACTAGTATTTAATTAATTCTAAATAGACTTAATAAATTCGAATTTGAACTTATGAATCCTAGTCAAAATTAATAAATTTTAATTAAGACTAGTACACCCTAATTTAGAGTAATAAGTTCTATTTGAAAATCAATAAAATTATAATTGATAAATCATAATTGGGGACTAATAAATTCTGACTGAAAGTTAAATAAAATCTATTATCTTGTCCCATAAAGAGGAAGCTCTCCCATAGAAGACTCTGATTACCTTTATTCTAGACAAAAGCTTATGGTGGAGATGAGCTTATACAAGTTTTTATTAAAAAAAATCCCTTCAAAAAATATCAAGATATTAAGAATGTCAATGTTGACACAAATTAAAATGCGTATTCCCTAATTTAACCCCACAATAAGTCTAACACATTCATTGACTAAGTCGCCCTCATAAGTGTAAACACAATTTTTTTAATATTTTATTAATAGAAGGAAACTTTTAGAACCGGTAAAAAGAGTGGGTCAGGACGGGTTGGCTTGGCTCACCAGGCTAAGTGAATTTTATCTGGTCAGGTCGGGCTAGCTCGGCCAAAAATGCTGTCAGACTGAAACTTTGGCATCCAGTCCAGCCCATCCAGAATACGAGGCCCCGGGCTAAACTTATCCAATATTTTTTTAAGAAATTATTATTTTTAACTACGAAATAATGGGAAAAAAAATATGATAACAAGAAGCAAGAAGCACATTTTAAACTTGTAACCAATTCGACTAGATAAATTTACACTTTATGTAGAATTAGAATAGAAAGAAGCACATTTACGTTCCCCAAATGAGAACAGAAGTACAAAACTAAAGATGGCAAAGCACCCATGATTGCTTTCTGATTTAGATATGGAATAAAAGCAACCATTGTTCCAACTGTTGCAAACTAAAAAAATTGAACAAAAGAAAAACATTGTCTAATCCAAGCAAGTAGTTACAAATAAGCAATTGGTAACTCTGTATATACTCAGCAAAATTTGTGTTGCTGCCAAACAAAAACCCAAAGATCTCATATTTGTCTAATCAAAATAATCACTCAGTAAATATACGTAAATATGTCAACATATATACTGAAATTGCAGATGCAAAGTTTGATTCACGTTGGAATTTTTCGAAACCAGCAATGCAGATAAACTATGGGAGCACTGTTCATACCTTTTTCGCGACTCTTTGATATCACGATTCACCAACAGTTACAGCCCCTATATGACACAGCGAAGAGAGGTAGTCAGCGTTCTAGCAGTCGGCGACGACTCAGAAGCTACTCAAAACATTAGGATTTAGGATTGTGAATTGCTTTATGAACATAAGAACAAACGCTATCAGATTTCAGCGATTAAGAAAGAAAAGTAGGGTTTAAGAGTTATTAATATATTATTATTATTATAATATAAACTAAGTTAATTAGTTAATATGTGGACGGGCTTTTAAGCCCGATAACTTTGGGTTTTTTAACCCCAAAGCTCGATCAGTCCAGTGGGCTGTTTGGGTGGATTTTTTATGCCTGATTTTTTTTGGACCGTTCTTTTTCCTAGCCCAATCCAACCCTAAACACGGGTATTCCGAGTCGGCCCATCAGGTCGGGTCAGTTTTCAATTAAAAAGTAAAATTATCTATAATTGGGACAAACCGTGTATTTGTTAATTTTTTCATATATATATATATATATATATATAGAGAGAGAGAGAGAGATGGGGGAAGGATCATATAGTAGGGCTGGCAATTAATTTTCGACACGACACGAACACGCACGAAATTAACGGGTTAGTATTCAGCCTTATCGTGTTCGTGGCCTTATCGTGTCGACACGATAAGGACACGATAATTTCGTGTCGTGTTCGTGTCGGATCCGTGTCGTATTCGTGTAACCCGATAATTTTCGTGTTGCATTCGTGTTCGTGTCGTTTTCGTATAATTCGATAATATTTATATATATTTAATATTAATTTAATCATATTTTATATATATATTTTTCTTTTATTTTTTTCTAATTTTGATTTAAATTTATTGTTTCGTGTCATGTCGTGTCATTATCGTGTCATGTCAACACGAAAAAAAAACGTGTTATATTCGTGTCCGTGTCAGTACATTTTGTGTCGTGTTCGTGTTCGTGTCGGACATATCCTTAACGGGTCGTGTTCGTGTTTGGCCTTATCAGGTCGTGTCGTTATCGTGTCGACACGATAACGAACCGACACGCACGAATTGTCAGCCCTATCATATAGTTACCGAATCTTAGGTAGTATGTAGTACTCAATCTCATCCACTCATCTCATAGATCATATGGTGGAGATTTTTTTAGATTTTTTAAGCTTAATTTCTCTGGTTTGCTATAGTATGGGTAGATTAGTAATTTAATTTATTGAATGATACAAAAAATAAATCACGTATATAGTTGAACATAATTATGCATATAAATGAACATAAAATACATGTATTTGAACACAAACATGCATGTATGTTGGAAGCGCCGCACTCGTGCGTTGTACCAACGCATGCTCGCGCACTACCCAGCGCTTGTTGTCCAAAGTGCATATTTATCTTTTAATATATGCATTATTACGTTTTATTATATGCATGAATGTATTTTGTGGCTGACATGCAGGTTTATACTTTCTTATATGCATGTTTATGTTTTAATATATGCATATTTGTATTTTTATACATGCATGTTTGTGTTTTGTGGCTAACCTGCAGGTTTATGTTTATTTATATGCATGAGTGTGTTTTGTTATATGCATGGATGTATTTTTCGACAGCAAAACTCTCTCTTATCCTTCTTATTTTTTCTCAAAATTACTCAATTTTCTTTGCAAAATCATCATCTTATTCTTTTTTTCTCTCAAAATCTGATGTCTGTCGTCGTCTTTGTCGCTGCTGTCCACAGTCGTCGTCGTCATCTACTGTCACCGTTGCCGAAGAAGAAGAAGGTTGTTTTGATCTCATCCCATTTCGCCACTTGCGAAAATGAAAAAATTGAAAAATTGGATGTCACTTGTCAAATTATGGTGCATCCGCCTATTCAAAATATACTACATACTACCTAATGATCAGATACTACGAGAACTCATATATATATATAGGAAAAAGATCAAATAGAAACCAACATAATTGTAAGAATAAAAAAACATTGTATTATGCGTAAAAAATATAAGAAAACATAGTTTTATACGTGAAAAACATAATAATGAGAAAGCATGTAAGAAAACATATCATTTGTGAAAAATCAATCTAGATCTTTCATCAATTAAATTTTAAGGACCAGGTTAATTTTTCGTTACTAATTTGAGGTTGATTTCTAGAAGATCTTATCCCTGCATATATAGAAACTATTCACATTCTAGTAACTAAAAATAAATCTGATATACAAATCTTGATCGATGAATGTTCAAAATTGAATTTTAAAATATGATATGTTTTCTTGCATATAGAATAATAATTTTTCTAGTATCATGTTTTTCTACGTATAAAAAAATCCAATAAAATAACGCCTTTACTATAAATTTACGCAATTAAAAAATTAAAAATAATTCTCACATCCCGCTTTAAATAAAAATATTATTTGAACCTTTATACGAGGACAATTAATCTCCCCTAAATACTCAACCTGAGCATTGATCATTTTGTTAAAATAATCAATGAGGAAACGAGTCAAATGAACGGCCTTTCGTTTGCTTAAAAGTATTATTTTATTCGAATATAAAATTCATCATATTCGAAATACTTATTCAACTAAACATCAATTCACACGTGATCTTAACAAAAAACCAATAATGACGTCATGTTGCTAACGTCAGAGTTTTGCTAGGTTGAATGGACCATGTGTAGCGAATTAGCGATGGCAAAATGTCATGTTTTTTAGGATACCCTCTTTACGGTCAAGCGTTAAGGCCATCTCCAGTATTTCACGCCAACTTTTAATTTCATTTTATAGTAATTTATCTATCAAATAATAATTTATCTTTAATTCACAAACTTAAATTCTAACTCAAAAGAATATCTTCTATATATTCCTCATTAATTAATGGATTAGTTTGAAATTTTTAATGATAAAAAAATGCGTTTGTTAACGATATAAACACATTTATACGTTTCAAAGAGTGAGAAAAGCCATAAAAATACAAAATAGATATGTGTTTATAGTTATATTGAAATTATTTACTTACTGTATTCTGAATTTACAGTTGAGTATTGTAGATGACCTAATATGAGGAGTTTTAGTGAATATTATAACCGAATTGCATAAAAAAATGAAAAAAAAAACTAATTATTCTCATATGCTCGGCACTGCAATAGCTTATCATTTCACTAAATTTGTTCAAGTTTTTTCACGACAAATGTATGTAGTAGATTGCCTGAAGGTTGAAAGCCTCAAATTTAACCATCATTCAAAATCTTGTTACTTGCAAGTTGCAACACCAATCAATTCATCACTCAAACAGTCAAACTAATAAGTTGAATTTTGGAGTCAATCAAGCCTATTGAGCAACAAATTCCAATTCATGTCACCAAAATAATCATCCCCGTTGTTTTCGATTTAAACAAAATATAGTATTCATACCTGAGCTCCTCTCTAATTCACATTTAACAAAAAAACCAGAAATCTAACAATTTATTAAGATTAACAAGCCATTTATATATGAAAAATACTAATTACGATGTCAATCCTGTATAATCTAGAGAACTCAAAACTGACCTTCAAGGCTTCAAGCACAGAGCCAAACACAAAATTCTTGCTATCAAGTTGCGCATGGGTTGAGCTTCAAATCGTCATTTTCGGACAGAGAGAAGAACAGGAAGGAGGACGGGGCACTTACACGCGGCAGCACGAGAACGGACAACGCGACACGGTGGTTAGCTGCGGCAAGAGGAACGTGGGGCAGTCGGCAGGTTGGAGAGGAGGAATTGGTGAGAAAAATTGAATTCCCTAACGAAAATATAATTAAAAAATAATAAATTATATGAGTATATTTTAATTAGTTCGATTAATCTGGTATACCGATAATCGAATGCACATAAAATGTTAAACCGACAACTTACCCGAACCTACAATTATCGATTATCGGGTCAATTCCGTTAATAACTGATACCGATTAAGAAAGGGATATGTTTTGACAGTCTATGATTAGATAGATCTGATTTTGTGCTTGTTTCCACAAAAGAAATTGTAATGTTGTGTTACAGTGGGAGGCGGCGGTAGTTTAGTGTTGGCAGTGGAGTGGAAGAAAGGGATAAAAATATGGGCGCGGAACTTATTTACCCTATTTTGAAAAAAAGTGTGTTGTGTATATCCATTTCAAAAAAATCGTGCCATCTATACCCATTTCATTAGTTTAATATATTTTCATCAAAATCAATAAACTGTGCAACACGAAAAATTGTGCCCATTATCAAAGTTTGTGCCATTCAGTCTGGCGCACAGAACACTAATGCAAGAATCTTTTCTTTTTCACTTTTTTCAGTTCACTTTTTTCAGAATCCAATGTTAAAATTTTATTTAAATCAAAAATTCAACTCTCTCTCTCGCGCTCTCTATTCTCTCTCTCGCACCTCTCTCTCTCTCTCTCTCTCCTCCTCCGCCAACTCCGCCTCTGCGCGGCCAAGCAACTCCGTGAACCCCAGAACCCGCGGCTTTCGGCGGCCAACCTACCTCCCGGCCAACCCTCCGGCGCACCACAGCCAACACACCCGCCAACCCACGGCGAACAACCACCGTGGCCAACCCCCCTAAGCGGCCAACCCCCCCCTAGCGGCCAAGCCACTACTCGGTGGCCAACCCACCCCGTCCGGCCAACCCATCCCTTCGGCCAACCCACCCCGCGGCCAACCCACCGCGGCCAACCCACGCGCGGCCAACCCACCCACGCGGCCAACCCCACCCCTAGCGGCCAACGCACCACCGCGGCCAACCCCTCCTCCGCGCCAAGCCACGCCTCGGCCGGCCCTCCTCCGCGCCAACCCATCCCTTGGCCAACCACCCCGTGGCCAACCCATCCCCCGCCCGCCAACCCACCCCGGCGTGACACACCACCACCCGCGGCCAACCCACCCAGGCGGCCAACCCACCCCTAGATGCCAACCCACGCGGACAACACAATGTCTTCATTGGGTTCTAAATTATAATTACAATTATATGCTATATTAATTATATATTATTAATTATGTATTTATATGCTTAGTGAATTTTGAATTATATGTTTTGTTATATTGTTAATTATGTTTTTATGATAAGTGAATTATCAAATTTTGAATTTAATTATTATTATTATGCGTGAATTATTATGGTATGCAAATTATATTTGATAATATACATATGGGATATGACTAATTTGATAAAAACAGGTAGAATATACCACTTAGATTAAAATAATCTCAAATGTAGACCATTCAAATGTTGTATGTCACCTTAAAACTACAAATTCACGAAAAATCCTTTATTCTACAATATATATTTATATTGTTGTATTTTTGTTTATTTATATTGTTGTTTTGTATATTTTTGTTAATTATTATGATTTACGAATTATAATTCCAATTATATGCTTTATTAATTATATATTATTAATTATGTATTTATATGCTTTGTTAACTATATATTATTAATTATGTATTTTCTATGCTTTTTAATTATATATTGTGTTGTGTTTATGCTTTCGAAATAATTCAAATATATGTGATAGGATATTAATTATGAATTCGGACATGAATTATTATGCTTTGTAAATCTATGCTTTGTGAATTCGGACATTAATTGAATCTATGCTTTGTGAATTATTATGTATGGTTGTCTATCTTTGTGAATTAATATATGTGAATTATAATTAGAATATATTATTAATTATGTATTGATGTTAATTGACAATACATAATTATATTGACAAAAATTTATATACAGATACATTTATTTAAATTTAGGATTATGAATTTTGCATGATATATTGACAAATATATTTCTTTTAGGTAGAAATTTTAGATAGTAAAATGCTAGAAAAATTTTATATATGTAGTTGAAGGGCGTTAGGCGATCAAAATATAAATGAATAAGTTTAAGCTTGTTTTAAATTACTAAATGTATATTTAAGTATATGATGATGATTTGGGGAGTTTGGGATGAATTTGGATGAGTTTTGATTGATTTGGCAAATCATATTATAAGCGTTACTCTAGAAATTTCGGTAGAATTCGTTTATTAATAAGGCGCTTTGAAATTATAAGCGGTAAAGTGTTGATAAGTAGTTAATCTTATGTTACTAAATTCAACAAATATATTTCTTTTAGGTAGAAATATCCACCAAGTAATTTTAGGTAGAAATTTCCAATCCTTTGACTTTGCTAACACACAAAGGTTGTCTAATGCGGTTTACTTCCCTTGTAATTTTGTGAACTTAGAAACAAAATATATAGTGGATAATGTGTTCCATGGGTAAAGTTCTTAAGTCCATCCACAAAAATTAGTCATAGGGAACAAAATTTACAATTCTATGTTAATCGAGACACAAAAAGTTCACCACCAATTCTATATAATTTTGGAATTAATTTCACAATATGTGTAAACACACTAATTGACATATTTCTTAATTAATCATAATTTTTTTAATAAATAGAAATCGAGTTCTTAAGGCCGAGACCATCAATCGTCCATCCACAATCGGCACCTACTTTGGCCGAATTATTTAAGAAGGGTCATAGAGATTGAGAGATGTAGGTGGTGAAGACACAGTGTATAGATTTAAGCGAGGATGTTTGGTCACTTTGTTGGTTGGGAACACGGATCCAAGTCGAACATGAGTTTGCACCATATGGTATCCGACAGTTAGGCCCTCCTAGTCTTTGAAGATCGGGCGATATGGTTTTTATTAATGGGAGGACAATTTGTTTTCCTTCTCGGATTTTGCGCTCGTGGCGGGTTTGAGCTTTGGGGCGTCATCTTTCGATCCTACACCGAGTACAATCCGCAATCCGTTGAGGTTTATCAAAGGTTTGTTGGTAGCGGAAGGACTAGTATAGAGAATCTAGGTGTGAGATTCTTTGATACGGATTGTCCGATTGATGATCTTGGCGGTCATCTATATCTCCGTGTGGCCCGCATCTTAGTTCTTTACGCATTCGTCTTGGGTATCGACTTGCCACGACCTATGGATCCGTGGATTTGGGTCTTAGTTGACGATCACGGGCGTGTTGCGATTTCCATGGGCTGCATATGCGTATAAAATTCTACAACACTACATGTGGAATATGAAGGCAGGGGCAAATATCACTTCTACGGACCATCATGGGCATTATATATTTGGTCACTAGAGATCATCCGGATCTTGCACGGCGGTTGCAAAGTATGTCGGGAGGATGTGTATCTAGATGCATGAGGTGGAAGTTCACGAAGATGATTGGCGTGGATACGGCCCTGTTCGATCGTGAGGGCAACCGTTGTGGGGTTAGTCCGGGACGACTATGAGATGAGCATGCCGTATTATCGTCATCTCTATATCCGGGTGCTTGGGGTGAACTACGGAGACCCGTTCCCGTACATGCGCTGAGGAACAACCCCGCCCGCGCTAGGCGCCTCGTTCTAGGCGGGGCCTTCTGCGATGTGGGGATTGGTCGGCGATCGATGCAGCGATGCGAGGGACGCATCTTCTGTTGTTGAAGAGATTGATGAGGGCACGAGGAGGGCACGAGGAGGGCACGAGGGCATGAGGAGCCACGACATCGATGCGTGGGGATAGGCGTCGTCGGACGAGGGCGCCGATCGATATAGGGGGCGCGATCGGGATACGAGAAGCGTGCGAGGCAGCTATGTTCCTCTTCGTCTAGCGGCGGTGAGCACCACGAGGCGTCACGAGTCGGAGGGATCGTCGTTGGATCACGAACACGATCAATGATGTGGTTAGAGAGAATATTCGAGGACTCGAGGCGTGGTTTGAGTCATGATAGAAAGGGTGTCGATGTAGATGTTCGCATAGCGAGGCATATCGCCGTCCGTCGTGGAACTACCCGCGGCGATGCGGGTGACGATCGGGACCGGGCCTTCTACTCGTACTCTATATCGAGATGTACCCAATGAGACTCCTCTAGCGGATCCGGCGTCTCATGCACACCGGCGAGTATACACCTCGTCGTCGGTCTCTGGGTATGGATCTACCTCTGGATTCATTAGCCCATCACACAGCGAGGATCCACTCGTCATTCTATGCCGAGATGCGAGACCATTGGTAAATTATCTTATCTTATATTATTGCATCATAATTGATATGTTTACTTTTCTAACTCTGTTGCTTAAACAAAAATTAGCCAACTCGTAGAAGCGAGCAGTAAGGTTATTGCGCTTTGCCTGAGGTCACCGTGCGTGAATAGCCACGTGTCTCGTCCTATCCCGATAGTGTATCGCTTCTTATGAAACTTTTCTTGGCGGGGCGGGTTCGGTGATTATTAGAGGCGGTGGATGCATCTTGACCTACGGTGATTTTGTTCGCATCGAAGACCCTCTTGCGAGCTTGGCGTGGGGGTAAGTATCACTTCTATTTCTATTTCTATTTTCATATATGAAATCGTTATTTAAAAATAAATTATTTATTGCGGGCTCTTGATTTGTACATCTGCATCGAGGATCAGTTAATAAGCGGCAATGACTTGTTGAATGGAATTGATGATTCGAGCACTATTATTTTGGACACCGATTTCTTTGTAAGTATATATTTCGTATTTCTTATAGATGTGAATATATATGTATATATTTTTATATATATTGAATTTTATTTCTTCTTTGAATAGTTGTACATTAGTCGAGAGTGGTGCATATTTACGGCGTGGTCAAGCGGCGGGATCTAGATCATGGTATATCTCGTGGGCTCCATACGCTGGTGGTATCGGGCGGTCCGTGGTAGTAGCGGGGTGGGCCAAAGTCATGAACCATGGCTTCTTCTTTGAGCAGGTAACTTCTTTATACAATGACTAATTATAAAATATATTTTTGTTTGTGCCTTTACAAAATTGAATCTCTTTTTACAGGTCATCATCCCTTGTTTTAGCAGAGGTTGCATCATTTTGGCTCGAATGCACATGGCGGCGGGGTGTGTGAAATGTTCGATCCGGTACATTATTCATTAGACCCGTGCGACAAGATGGCGGTTGATGAATTGGATCGGCTTGAGGATGTTATTTACAGTTCTTACTCGAACTCGTTGGTTTGAAGATAACAGACTCGGTGTTCGTGTCTTTCGCGTGATCGGCGTTTACATTTCTGCTCACGATGTACAGTTCGATCGGCAAGACAACGTCGATCTGCGGAGCGATACATGTGCATGTATGCGACGCCTCGTTTACGGTTCCCGAGCATCCGTGGGGTAATGAGAATGTATATGCTACTGGTAAAAAATAGTTGCTTCTATATTTGAATTATGTGAGCGAGTCATAGATAGAAAGTGGTCGAAACATGTTACTAATTATTATGTAATAACCTTTTTGTATTTGAGTGTATTTTCTTAAATATTGTAATATTTGTATTTGAGTATATTTTCTCGAAAATCATAATCACAACCCAATAAATTATATCATTCTATTAGTATACTTTTAGGTATATCAACCATTTATAATCACTTAACAACATATAATCTAATATCTTTGTCATCAAGTTTTCATTTCAACATAATATGTTTATAAAATTCAACTTTTAGTATTCTTAGTTCTCAACTCCTCAATTAAGCTTCATTACTCCTTACTTACATAATATGTTCACAATTCATAAGATATATGAAGAAGAACATTAAAATTCATAAAAGTATCATATGTGAGCTTAATCATCAATATTAACACCATATATTAACTTTAATATATATATATATAGCAATTAAGCACCTAAACTAAAATTTTCAATTTCAACATATGAATTTAGAAAATTCTAGTAAATTCATAGAATCTTAAATTATCATATTAAACTCATATATCAAGTTAAGTGAAGAAAATAAAATCAATATCTCATTCAATTAATGGGATGGTAAATTAGGACATGATTGTCGCGTGTGATACGTGGAACCACACAAACCACACCTCCTACGTGCATGACTTGTCTTGCTTGACCCATTTCTCCTCCACGGATCTTGATGGGGACGTTCGGTTGGATGACGATGGCGCCCAACTTTCGGACGACCGCTGTCGGACCACGGTGGCGATGCTTAACAGGCTGCGACATCGGTAGGAAGCATCCAGCTGGATTGAGGCGGAACATGATTTACTCTGTATGAGTAGGCTGTACTAGCTTCTCGGCGTGGTAGTATTCTCCACATAGCTGGAAATTTGGTCATCTTTATGCTGCACAAATTAAAATTGATATAAAAACAATGATAAAGTTGTTAGTTATAAATTGGCATACCGTACTAAAAATTATATTTAGTATGTAGCTCCATACCGTATAAATTTGCAATGTTGCATGAGAACACGGATCGAGATCCATGTCCCACTCCAAGCACGAGCACGATTCCGTCCGAGATTGACATTGAAGGTTTGGTTTACGTCCTTGACTTTGAATGTGTCGTTACTTTTGGGCACTATAGTATATCGGCGTGATCTCTCGGCTCACTTGGTATCTTGCGACGACTTCGGGGTTAGGTCGGTGGGGTATGCTCTTGCTGCTTCAAGTCTTTGATCGAACCATTTTCTATGATATGACGAATCGCTTCAACCATAGAGCAAATGGGCAATCGTCTTGCCCACAACAACCGAGCATTGAAGGACTCGGCAATGTTGGAAGTCAAAAAGGTATAGCGCCTCACAGGGCACTTTGATCTCGCCCACTTCTCAACTCCTACCTCTGTCAACTTGCTATATGCACCACCAGTAGGTCTATCTTTAAGCACGAGGGACTTTAACATGTTCATTGCTTTGTCAAACTCCGCCTCCCGATATGCATAAGCCGTCTTCTGGTACAATGCCACCGACGGTTTCCCAAAAGGCGTGATTTTTTCGAGATGGTAGTAGCATAAGCCGTGGGCGTTCTCGGGAAGACATTTTTCACGACATTGGATATCTTGGCGTGCGCATCGGACACAATCAATGTCTCGAATTCGTTGGTAGCGGTCTTCACGTGTTCGAAACCAAGTCCATGATAAATCATTCTCGATCGGACCAATTCCATAAGCGATGGAAAAACTTGCTCGTTGCGTCGCCCGTATGACAACAAACAATATACCCTTATTGCGGCCCTTCAAGTGCGTGCCATCCACAACAATAACGGGCCTCATGCTGGCGTGTAACCGAGTCGGTGGAACCGGCGCTACAAAAGATGGCGGCGACCATACGGTCGATATCAAGTCGATCAGCGAACGAGGATTAGTTGTCCGCAACATGTGAAGATAACCGGTAGCATCGATAGGATTGTTCATACCGCCATATATCATCTCGATTGCCTATTACGAGCTCTCACGCATGACGGTATATGGCGCTTTGCCGCCATACTCTCGTTGTAACTCGGCCATGTCGATCTCGGCAATGACTTCACCGTCTCGCGTATTTTTCGCGCTATGTATGTTGCGATCACACGGGCTTTGACCTTGCGTGTTTCGGTATTCACGAGATCATCTACGGTGTGTGCGGCATCAAACTTGCGCACAAACCAAAACCACCCATTGCGATGCGGCGCAATAAAGCGGACAACGATCACGATATCGCATTTGAGCGTAATCCGGTGCGGTCGATCGCGAATAACAAATTACGCTCTTTGTTCCATGTGCCACAAACCGGTGATATCTTAAGGTCCACCTTGTTGTCGAAGATGGAACCTTCGCTCGGCTCATCGGGGTTGGAATAGAGTCGAGAGGACTAGCAAAAGATTGTTCGAAGCCTCATGAGGAATAACGAGAGCTAGCCGATTGCTCATCTCTTCCATTTGTTCTACCTCGAGTCCTCGGTTACCCCTGCGTGTTGCTCGCATAATCATCCCAGTAATTTTCTATTCCACCCTCTCGGCGTATCCGCATCAAATTCTACAAGCGTGCGGAGATCACATTTGCAGCCGCACGCTCCTCCTCCTCCTCTTCTTCATCGAGACGATGTTTGTTCTTCCTTTATCGACGACGTATTCATCATCATCACATCGTCGGCGATCGCGTCGACCACGGGCACATGTTGCGGCACTTCTTGAGGTGTATTTTGCTCAAACCAATTATATGCTCCAAATTGTTGTGTGAATGACTCATCGAGATGAGTATTGTGAAGTGTAGTCATCTGTTGTATCACGTGGTTGCTCGGTGTGGCATCTATGCTTGAGGTTACGGTTGGGGCGGCGCCTCCGTATGTCACATACACCTCGGTTGGGCATAAACCTCGCACAATCGAGCTAGGCGATCATCGGTGAGTCAAAAGTGATTTGATAAGTCTACCACTTGAGATCTCGATATATAATGTATTTGGTAGTCGAAAGAATTTGCTCGAGAAGGGAATTAATGTTTTCTCTTAACTCCCAAATAAGTGCATTATCGATCCGAACATAGGTATATGATGATGCACCGCATGATAGTTCAAACAATCATCCCAACATCCTCCATATCTAATGATAATATTCTTCCACCCGACGTCTAATTAAATCATACAAATGCACAATAATTAATTAAAAATTCATTAATTATAAAACAAACATCTAAACTAAATAATAAAAATTAAATATAAAAGCAGTAACATTGATTACAAATGTTTAATAATAAGAACAATAAATTATAAACTAAACTAAACTAAATGAAAATTTAAAAATGAGCGTGTATAAATCGTGATTCACATAAACTAAATCAAATAATAATTCACATAAACTAAATAAATAATACAAATCAAATAATAATTCACATAAACTAAATAAATAATACAAATGCACAATAATATGCGTGTATAAATCTCTAAACTAAATAATAATTAAATATTATAATTCATCGGGACGGATATAAACCATAATTCACCTAAACTAAATTAAATAATAATTCACCTAAATTAAACTAAATGTTATAAATTAAACTAAACTAAACTACGCGACCAACCCCACTAAATTAAACTATCCCGGCTAAATGAAAAATTCACCCATGGCAACCCACATCCACGGCTAAATGAAAATTTTTATAATAATTAAACTAAATTAAACTAAACTAAATTAAATAGTAAAACTATAATTTAATTCAACTACAAAATAATAAAAATTTAATTTAACCCCATTGACGATAACCCTACCCACCCAACCTCACCCATGGCCAACCCCAACCTGTGTGCCAACCCCATGTAGCCCCCACCCCTTACCCATTATGACCCAGTGTGACCAACCCGTGACCAACCCCATGACCATGCCAAACTACAAACCAAACTAAAATTGACTCTAAAATTCAACTCTTGAACTAAACTAAACTAAACTAAACTAAAATTAAACTAAACTAAACTATTTAATTCATCTCATACAAATGCACAATGGTTATACGATGCCCTAAATAATTATTAATTGAAATTAATTAAAAATTCACCAAAATTCATCTAACAATAATTAAGGAATCATATATATAACAAATACATCAAAATATTGAAATTACCTTTTATAATCCACTTAGGGAGAGCGAGAGCGAGAGCGAGAGCTATAATCCACTTAGGGAGAGGGAGAGGGAGAGCGAGAGCGAGAGCGAGATAAAGAAAAAGAATTCAGTGAACGAAAAGAATGAAATATATAGGTATAATTCCGATAAGGTGAATTAAATTCACCGTAAATATTTGCTGGGATAGTTGTTGGCGAACTGATGAAAAAGTTGTTGATCGAAGTAAATTCACTGATGAAAAAGTTGTTGATCGAAGTAAATTCACTGAAAAAGTTGTTGAACATTAGTTGGTGTATTTAATTTACAAAAAGTGGTTGGTTTATATCGTTTATTTAATTTTCATCTCTAATAAAATCATATAATTAATAATTAATAATCAAATTCAATTTATAATTAATTAATAAATTCAGTATAATTAATAATTAATAATTAATGATAAGGATTTAAATTTATAAATAATTAATAAAATTGCCAACCAACCATTGGGCGGCCAACCCTAAGCGCGTGCCAACCCTGTCTTGTGACAAACCCTCAGTGACCCATGACCCCGCCCGGCTTGACCCCCGGCCAACCCACCCCACCCCACCCCCGGGCGACCAACCCACACCCCCCGTGACCCCACCCCACCGTGACCCCCCAGCCCCCACGGCCAACCCACCCCACTGCCAACCCCATGACGTGACACTACCAACCCACCCCAGACCGGCCAACCCCACCCAAGGCGGCCACCAACCCTGCGGATAATTTAATTTAATTTAATTTAATTTGTACAATTTAATTTAATTTAATTTAATTTTCTGAAATTATAACCAGTTTAATTTAATTTGTAAATTAAATTAAATTAATTAACATTTTGATTTGATTGATATTTGAAATGATTGTGTTTATGCATAGCGTCGCAACTCGTTGAAAATATATTTAAAAATGAAATGGGTATAAACGGCATTGTTTTTGAGATTGGATATATACTGATTCAAGTTTAAAAAAAAAAGTGCATTTCCATATATTTCCACTAAAAATATTGTCTTGGAAAATTCAAGGAAGGAGCTATTCCAATTGCAAGAGGGTGATGGATAAGCACGTGCAGCAAGCAAGTCATGTGAGCAATTGGGCCATGTTCCATGTGGGCCACCCAATTAAATAAATTGTACTCATGTTTTATTTATCATCTTTTGTTATTCTAGCCCATATGGCTTATTTTTAGGGTTCCTTTGCGTAATGGAAAAGACCTCAGAAATTTGTTCCAATTTCTATCTCTTATCTTCTCTCACTTCCTTATCTAATTATTCAGCTATTGTTCATCTATTATTGTTCATATTCACCTTTTAAAAATAAAATCAAAAATTACAAATTTTGGAAAACACAAAAAATTACAAGTCCGAGCTTAACATTTGATACCAGAGCACAATTTTGGGCCATGGCTGGGTACACGTCTTCGCAATCTACATGAAGCACAAAAAAGGTTAGATCAAATTTTGCAAGATGAGACCATGAAAAGGGAAGCTTCAGAATTGAAATTGTACGACCAGATCACTAGAATTTTCAGTAAGTTCGACCATCTCTCACTCAAACCTTGGGAAATATGCAATTACAACTATCTAATGTCGGGGAGGGATTAATATTGGGTCATTATCATTTTGGGGAACGCATACTCTCGGTTCAAAATCCAAATTTCAGGGTGAACAGTCAGGATCCACTCTACTGAGCCCCATTCCCAAGGTAGATTTTCCAAGATTTGATGGAAATAATCCATGCTCTTGGATATTGAGGTGCCAAAGCTATTTTAAACTCATCACTAATGTTCATGACTCACAGAAGGTTATATTGACTACCATGCATTTTCAAGGAAAGATAGCGCTATGGTACCAAAATATTTCACAGAGGTACCCGGATCTAGGTTGGGATCAATTCATTGGATTGGTATATGCCATAGTTGAGGGTTGAAAGAGGCTAAAATAATAGCAGAATTCAATAAGTTGTATCAAGAGGGTAGATTTCTGATTACATCGCAAAGTTTGAGGAACTAAGAGCCTGCTTGCAGCTGACTAACAAGGTAGAATTTCTAGAGGACTACTTTGTTGCCAGTTTTATTAGTGGACTCAACACTGAATTGCATGCAGCGGTTAGAATGTTCAATCCAGGAATATTAGAGCAAGTTGTTGAGTTAGGCAGGCATCAACAACAAATACTAGATTCTCTAGTCAAAAAATTGAAGAGCACCATGGCCCAAAATTTGCGAAAAATTTGAATCAGAGTGGAAAAGTACCAATGAAATACCTAACATCAACATAAATGGCCCAAATAAGAGAACAAAGGTTATGCTATAACTGTAATGAGAAATTTGTATCAGGCCATAGGTGCAAACACAGGATTTCTTATGTTATAATGACAGAAGGAAGAAGAGGGTGATTCCTACAACCATATTATGGGTGAGAAAACTGAATTGGAAGAAGGGTGTGAGGTCGTGGAGGAAATCCAACGTACACTTTGGTTCCATGTCTGGAGGAGGAGGACTAACAACCACACGGTTGATTGGGGAAGTGGAAAAGCAAAGGACTAATATTTTGATAGATTCGGGTAGTACTCTCAGTTTCATCAACGAGGGAACAACTTAAAAATTGGAGTGTACATTGGACACTGTAAAACTACTCTTGGTCAAGATTGCTAATGGGACAAAGATGGTTAGTTCTAAGAGGGCTTCAGGATTTCAATGGAAGATGCAACAACATAATTTTACTTATTCCCCTAGAGTCTTAAACGTTGATGGGTGTGATTTAATTTTAGGGGGTGTGTGGAGTTAGACTATGAGTTAATGACCATAACAGTCACTTGGCAAAGTAAAGAATTAAATTGCAATCTATCACTGGACAGGAATCCTGTCAAATGATTTTGATTACGGGGACCAGTGTTCTACCACACGCTGGCTAAGGAGTATGATTCAATAGAGGAAGTATATTCCGTTAAACCATAAGAAACTTACCACCAACCTGCAGATGAGTGGGAGGCACTACTAGCATAATTTCAAGACATTTTTTAGGAGCCAAGGGACATGCCACCTGATGGGATATGGCCCAACCACTCGGGCCCAGCGAGGCCCAAACGACTGGGGCGACTTTAATAATGGCCGCGGTTATGCCAGGCCCATCCCCAAACCTAGCAGCCTCCAAACCCTAATCAGCGAGGCTAAGAGTCCTATGGCGAAGGCTAAGAGTCCCTATGGGTAGAGGAGCAGTCCCTACACGGAAGGCTAGAGTCCCTACATGGGGGATTAGTTCATGCTTGGGAGCCCTCGGATATGTATAAATAGGAGTTAGATCGAAGGTAGAAGGGTTAGCAACTTCTTGAATACTAAGAGCTTTTAGCTACACTCCTCCGTAATCAAATCATAGTGAAAGTATTGAGAATCACTCCTCCGTGGACGTAGATCTCATTGTGATCGAACCACGTAAAAGCTTGGTGTTCTTTATTGCTTTACATAAATCTCACATATCTACATATATTAGATTTATCATTGGCGCCGTCGTGAGAAAAAGCGAACAAAAACTTCGTTTTCTACAAATTAATGGCGAGGACACGTGCAACCGCCGTCGATCTTTGGCAACAACCGGCGGGGCGACCGGTGGTCACTCGGCGCCACGGGAAGGAGATTGCAGATGCCACAAGCGGTCACACACATGAGGGCCACATGGAAAACATTTCCATACACCCTCAGGATCGCCGCCCTCACGAGGTGAAGATGCCGACCTCGTCACCGGTGAGCAGACGGTTCACGGTCTCCGAAGCCCTTGGCGGCGTGTACGAATTCCTCAATGCCAATCTCGGCCAATTCCAAAACTTCCTCCACGGAGGGCAAATGAAGGGCACCTCTCGAGTGCAGGCGGCGAATCTGCCGAGGTCGCTCTTTCCCCCGGGCGGTCAACGCCACCTCGGCACAATAACCGAGAGCGTACATCAATCCACGCAGAGTGATCACCTCGCCCGAGAGGTCGCAACCATTCACCACCTCGTCGCCCGCGAAGCCGCTCTCCACCTCGGTATGCCGCCTGCAGAGCCGAACAAAGCGGGGAGAGAGGAAAGGCGGAGCCGAACCCCCCCCTCGAGGAGCAGACAGGCGCCGTCACTCCCTCCAGAGAGAGATGGCGATCTCCCGGGGTTCGGCCTGTGCGGAAGAATCATCTCTCCTTTCTCCAGGGAGATTCTAGACACGCCCTTGCCACAGCGATGCAGGGCACCCAATATTGCTGCCTCGATGGCCTTGGGACCCTCAGACTTCCTTTTCGCCTACACTACCAACATGGCGAATCGAGGAATGGAGGATTTTCATATGTGCAAAATCTTCCCGGTGCGATCTCCAGCGCCCGTATTTGGTTCACCTCGCTCCAGCGAGCGAAGTATACTTGCTTCCGGGACCTCATGGATCGATTCAAATGGCGCTTCTATCGAAGATGCCACCTCGGTGACCTTCCTCCGACCTGCTCAATGCGCCGGGCGGGGCGAGGCGATGTCGAACTTCGTCTCGAGGTTCATCAAAGAGTCGCTCAAAATTGATGACGATGTGATCTCTACATCATCAACGCGTTCGAGCGGGATCCGACCCGGCGCGAACAAAGAAATCACGGGGAGAAACCAAAGGCGGCGAGTAAACTTTGGAACTGGTAGACAACCGTCAAATGAGGCGAGTCGGATCGAAGAAGAGGAGATGCGGGACGAGCGAAGGTGAAGAATGAAGCGGATGACCAAGTCGGCTGATCGCGGCGCCCGGCGAGAATCAAGAGACCTTTGGAATCGAGGCTCGGACCTCGGCCAAACCCTAGCGCCAAAGCGCCTCCTGCGCTCAAATCGAGGCGGAGATATTCGAGCTCACGCCGAGCTCTTCCCAAAGCCCCTCCTATGAAGGAGGATCCAAGAAGAGGTCAGAGGAGTACTATGACTATCAGGGGTATGGTCACGATACCGAGGATTGCGAAATCGGGCTCATGATTGGCGAGCTCGTCGAGGAAGAGCCCAAGAAATACCTCGGCCGAGGCGGGCGGGGGAACAAGCGGGGAAGAATAGCGGTGGCAACAGCTGCGGGCCGACCTTGACGGCAACCCAACCCGAAGGTGGCGAGGGCGAAGATCCCAACGCTATGGGCGGTCTATGCCATTACGGGCTCCTTGTAGGAGCGACGAGTCGTCATTAAAGAATGAAGCTGGAGGCCGGCCCCGAGGAGCCGAAGAACAAGCGACTCGGGATGGTGAGGACATCGTGTTCTCCAAAGATAACCCGGTGCCCAAAATCATGCCCACCAAGGCGCCATCACTGTCAAGCCGTGGTGGGCAACAAAACGTCCACCGGGTCTACATCGACATCGGTGCCTCCGTCGACATTATCTTCGTAGCTGTCTCGGATAAACTTGAGTCGAGGAATTCAAATACATCCGCGCCATCCCAGTTGGAGAGCTTCAATCGGGCGGTTGATCGAAGGTGTCATCACCCTTCCGGTTATCGTGAGGCGCCTCCCGGTCGGTCACGAAATCCATTCAATTCTTCACACGAGCTCCTCTCTATACAACATTATCACAGGCGAGATTGGCTCTCGCCACCAGGCTATCTGCTCGGTATACCACCTCACAATCAAGATACCCGTCCGGTAGAGTCTAAGCATCGGGGTGACCAAATGGCGACAAAAGAATGCTACGAGTCTCAACCGGGATGTAGCCTGCCTCAAACATAGCAATTCAGAATCCCAGGCCGCCACCTCGGGACGACGACCGAGAACCTCCAGCTATCGATGGCGACCCACCAAAGTTGTCGAGGTCGGCATCAGGCCCGGTGATATTCGGCAACACGTCGTGCGACACGGGGAATACGAGGGCGTGTTCGCATGGTCCCACTCGACATGACCAAGTGTCTCCCGAGCTCATAACTCATCGCCTCAACATTAACCCGGCTACTAAGCGGTTCGTGAGAAGAAAGGGTGTTGGCGGCGGACGGTCGTAAGAGGCGAAGTGACTCAACTCAGGAAGGCGAGATCTTGTTCGAGGTCAGTACCCGACACGGATGGCTAATCCGATCGTGGTCCGAAAGCCGAGGAGGGTGGCGCATGTGTGTCGACTACACCGACCTCAACAAACCTTGAAAGATTGTTACCCTAAGACATTGATAAGAAGGTGGAGGCGGTGGTGCCACGAAGTCTTGACTTCTAGATCTGTACAAGGGTACCACCAAATTACGATGAGCCGGAGGGCGCCCAAAGACCGCGTTCATCACCGACTTTGGTCATTGCGTATCGGAAGATGCCTTTCGGCCTGAAGAACGCCGGAGCTACCTACCAGAGGATGGTGGACGTAATATTCAAAGACCACATCGGGGAGATTGTCGAGGGTCTCGTCGATGACATCGTAGTCAAAAGTCAAAAACGGAGAGTGTTGGTTGTATCTTGAAAGCGGTTTGGTTGAGCTTGTATACAATGTTTCCTGTTACCACTATTACAATCTCCTATCTGAATTGAATACTTGATTGCATATATCGTGTCCCCTTATCTCGTATATAAGTTAGATCATACGGTGTGTAGAAGATCACGAAGTGCGTATGATTGGTCGAGCTTAATGAGATATAAAAGTTTCCTGGTGAGACAACTTAAGGACGAGTTGTCGGTTTAGGTATGATATAGATAAGTGACTTGACTTAGTTGCTTGTCTATCTTTGTGCGTCTCGACGTATTGAAGGATCACGATGAGATGAGTTCTTCTTTCGACCGTCGTGAAGAACCAAAATCTCGGTGACTTACGATGATCTAAACCTCGATAAGGTATTAGGTGAGTATGAGTTCTTCGACCATCACTTTGACTTGTTATGAGTGAGGGTTATATGTTCTAACCAATTCTCCGCATCTTGGGTGGTGGCGATCTTGTATGTCACGCTAGTTATCATGTCAGTCACCGTATCCGTTTAGGATGATGGCGTCCCTTAAGGAGCTCAAAGGTTTATTGTACTAAACCTGCGGGTTGAGTTAGCTCAAGTACAATAATAAGGTTGAGTGGTACTACTTAAGAAATGAAGTTATTGTCGTTTTAAGCGATTGATTGCTATAAATGATTAATGGGCGTTCGATATCTTAAATCTGAGGATTCGTAATGTCTAAGTGCAAGCCGACTCAACTTCGGTAATAAAGGGTAAGTCGACATTTATTCTCTAGTGGCATGAATAAATGTTTATGAATTAATTTATGTTACAAATTTGAACATAAGATAATTAATTTATTTGAGGCCCATCTTTATTCCTTGCATTTGATCCTGGTTGCCCGTCCGGGCCCGTAGCAAGAGGAAAATCGGCGCCTTATTGCTCCTATGGCGAGATTTTATTCTCTTTATCCCACAAGGATATTATTATATTTATGGTATATGCATAGATCCTTTCCATATAAGATTATGGTAATAATCACGAGAGTATGGAAATAATCACGAGTATGGAAATAATCCTAAGATTATGGTATTTTTCCATATAGGATTATGGTAATTTCCATATAGGATTATGGTAATTTTATATGGGATTAAGGTAGTGCATTATAAATATAAGGTATGAGATAAAGTCTAGGTTAATGCTCACATAATACACATTATTTTCGGACATCTCATAGTATTTTGAGAGAGAATTTTCGTGGGTTTTTGGTGAGAGAGCATTGGGTGATTTTCCAAGCATTCTCCATAGATCGTCCTCACTCGGCGTTGGAGATCGGCAACGGGATACAGTCGGAAGGTCAAGCACGAGTCCGATCCGTTCGATCCTTTCATCTCGTTCCATCGACCTCTTCGGATCAAAGGTAAACACGTGAAAACCCTACGTGTTGCGATTAATTATATAGAGCGCATGCTAGGTTTATAATCAATGTATGGTGAATTAAACACCCAAGATGGATCCTCGGGCGAGGTTAACATATGTTTTCCTACATTGGTATCGAGCACGGGATCGAGAATCTTGGCTCTATTGGATTAATTCACGTTTGATTATTACGTGCGTTTTATTAATTGTGGATCTGTCGTTCATCGTGGCTCGTTTATTTTTTTGTCGGATGTTATTGTTTCACCACGAGAAAATCCGTGGTTAGATTAGATTTTATACGTAAATCTTATATGTAAAAGAAAGCGAAGACGAAAGAACGAAGAACGAAGCGGCGGGAAAAAGCAGTCTCTCGGCGGTCCACAGGCGGTATCTCATGGCGAGCCTCATGATCGCGAGGGCGATCGCGAGGCGCGGCGGCAGGCGCGCGTTCGCGCACGAGATCCTGGCGCCATGCGGCGGCGGCGATCGCGAATCTGCCGCGCGAAGCAGCGGCGGCGAGCTAGCGGGCGGCAGCGCTGCGCGTTCGCGAAACCCGCGCTTCACGGCGGACTTCGCGGTTGCGAGTTTGGCCGTGGCGGCGCGCGTCTCGGCGGGCGTTCGGCGCTCGGCGGTGGCCACGCATATGCTCGTCGGGTCGCGGTCGCCTTAGCGACGCGGAAGCCCGCGAGGACACGCGGGCGGTGGCGCGCTGAAGGCGGCGCGGCGGTGGGCTTGCCCCAGCTGACCCGGCCAGAATGAGCCGACCCGGCCCGACCCGTTTTCGGTTTTCGGTTCGTGCCCGTGCACGCGAGGCCCATTGTTGAATCCGGTCCGTGCGGGTGCCGCGAGCCCGTTTTAAGTTTAATTACGTACTTTGTAAATCTATGTAATAGATTAGATTTAAATGTCGAGGTTTCACGATTGGGCGCGATGAGCGTTTTATTTTATTTTATCGTTCATATGCATGTCGTGGATGTTTAAATTATGCGGTAGCATGCTATGTATGTTTATATTCGTTGACAAACCTTTATGTGTTTTACGTAATTGGATGCGCATAGTAAGCATGCTAGGTTTATCGCGTTTATCAAGCATATTTTAGAATTACGCGAGCATGTTTTACATGTTGAGTTCTATAGAAAAGCATGCTAGGATTACGTGATGCGCATGGACAAACCTTTTGAATAAAAAGACTACAAGCAACCCGACAAATTAATTTTTCAAATTAAAATGTCGAGACCTCCACCTTTTGATCTCTAAACAAAGTGAGGCGACTTGTGAGTGGCGCCCACACGCGTGGCTTGCTTGCATTGTTTATCATAAGTTTGTTAGATGAGATTTCTAAATAAAACATTTTAAATCTATTGAGAAGTGGGAGTTTCATGTGTAGCGTCCACGCGTGGCTTGCGTGTGCGATTTTCATAAGTTCTCTGAGATAGATATAAAATGAGATAACAAAAGAATTTGAATTGAAGCGGTATGGTCCGGTGAGTATACCAATTCTAAGAATTCATTCTCTTTATTAAAATTGTGGTCATTGCTTAGACATCACCTCAAGTACAACTTCCATGAAGTCCCTTCTTGCGATAGTGATGTGGTCTAGTAAGGTCCAATCGTTAATTTCATTTGTCATAAGGATAAGTTGACATGGATTAAATTAAGCGACTAAAGGTATATTTTAGTGCGGTCGGGGGTTCACGTGTAGCGTCCACACGCGTGGCTTGCATGTGGAATTCCTTGGGCGATTGGAGGTTTCATTAATATTGTTTTATCAAAGGTTACAATATTATTGTTACGAATTATTTGCGATCGTATGCTTATGTGTTTACATTATCGTTTGAGATATGTCTCTTCGCCGATTATCAATATGCTCGCACAAAATCCGTTATCGGTCCAAATTTTATCGAGTGAAAGCGAAACATGGAATATGTTCTTATGTTGAAGAACACATGTTTGTTCTCACTACTCCTAAACCCGATGCCCTATCGGCGCATCGGTGATGGCGGCGAGTCAGCGGACTTTGGAATAAGTCAAACAATATGGCTAAATGCTATATGATGACTACGATGTCCAAAGGCTTGCGGTGCGACATCGATCGATGGTGGACGTGACGATATTTGGTCAAGTCTCGAGAGTAAGTTTGGGCAATCGGATCGACGATCCGCTTCCACACAATGAGAGAAATTTTGGCGTGTAAGATGGAAGAAGGAAGTTCGGTCCATGAACATGTCTCCACATGACTCATCTCATGGATAGTCTTGATCGAGTTAGGAGGAGGTATTGACGGTGAAGCGAGGTCGATATCATCCTCAATACACTTTGCCAAGTCTTTTGAGAACTTTTCGTGTAAATGCGATCATGAGCAAGACCGAGTTTACACTTAGTCGGTTGCTTAATGATCTCGTGGTGCGGAAGGAGTTATGGGAAAAGGAGCACATGCTCTTGCTAGCACATCTAAGGGCCCAAAATTTTCGTTGCAAAATGGAAATAGAAAAGGGTACCAAAGGTGGTAGAGGCAAGGAAATAGTGGGAGTAATGGGAGCAAGAACATGGTTGCCACGGAGGCAGAAGAAGCCAAATGAGAAGGGCAAGTACTTGAGTGCGGTGGGCGGGCATTGGAAGGCGAGTGCCCTATGCTCGAGGCTCAAGGTGCGCTGTTTGCTTTAATGTGAAACATGTTTAGCGACTTGTTCTACCCATTCTTGGGTAGTAGATCTGGCGAATCGATCATGTTTGTTACACCTTGCGGGGTTCTGCGGACAAGGAGGCTGTTTGATGGCGAGATAACGATCTCCATGGGCAACGCGGCAAAAGTCGAGGCCGTTGCAGTTGGAGATGTTACTTTATGTTTTGAGAAAACAATTTTAGTTTTAAAGGCGTTTTATATGTGCGGATTTTCGGTGGAACCTTGTTCTGTTTGAAATTATTTACTCATGGATATTACATTATTTTTGATAGTGGTGTTTCTATCATAAGAAATGACGAAGTTATCTCGTGTTGCACGTTATATAATTCGCTTTATACTATTTACGCCAAACATAATACCTATAACTATGTTGCATCTTCATCAAACCCTAAAAAGAAAGTTTTCTTAGCTAGATAACTCTACTTTTCTATGGCATCTTAGATTAGGTCACATCAATCTAAATAGGATCCAAAGGCGGCTAAGAATGGAGTGTTGGGTAAACTCACGGTTACTCCGTTCCCGATCTGAATCTGTATAGAAGGTAAGATGTCGACCGGACCTTCAAAGCGAAGGGTTATAGAGCCAAAGAAATGTTGGAGTTAGTTCATTCGACACTGTGGACCGATGTCCACACAAGCTCGTGGAGAATGCGAGTATTTTGTCACTTTCATTGGCGATTACTCAAGGTGCGGATACGTATACCTACTTCACCATGAAGTCTGAATGCTTTGAGAAATTCAAAGAGTTTAAGGCGGAAGTGGAGGCAAGCTAGGTAAAAGTATCAAGTCATCTGCGTTACGATCGCGGTGGCGAATACCTCGATAACGAGTTTATGGACTATCTAGTGAAGTGTGGGATTACATCCGGCAAGACTTCACGGGCACACCACGGCAAAATGGTGTGTCGGAGCGAAGAAATAGGACTCTTTTGGAAATGGTTAGATCTATGATGAGTTATGCTACATTGCCTATTTAGATTACGGGGTATGCCTTAGAGGCGACGGCATACTTGCTAAATCTAGTACCGTCCAGTCGATCGAAAAGACCCCTTTCGAGTTGTGGTTTGGGCGCAAGCCTAGTTTAAGCCACATAAGGATATGGGCGATCAAAGACACGTCTTTGAATAAGAAGGCGACAAGTTGGAGGCTAGATCCGACGCAAGGCGTTTATTGGCTATCCTAGAGGAGCGAAAGGTGGTTTATTCTATAGTCTAAGGATCGGAAGGTCATTATTAGCACTAATGCTCGATTCTTAGAAGAGGACTACATGAAAATCATAAATCCAAAGTTGAAATCATTCTTCAAGAGTTAGAAGATGATCGTATTCCACCACCGATTAGGCCGAAGGTGCGAGATGTCGAGTCAGTGGGAGGATCGACACGGATACTTCAAGAAATTGAAGTGGGTCGAGTTCCTTGGAGATACCGACCGTACAAGTGGTACCTACACGCAAGTTGTGCAAGTTAGAGAACCACAAGTATCTGCACCCACCGTTGCCATTGTGCTGTAGAACCTCGTCGTAGTGGGAGGTTGTTCGTCGACCCGAGCGATTTATGTTCGTGGGTGAATCTTGGTTTAGTCCCGAGACGAACATGCAATAATCGACCCATGGACATACAAGGAGGCGATACAAGATATTGATGCAAGATCATGGCACCGCTATGGACTTAGAAATGGAGTCCATGCGACTATGGATGTATATGAAAGACACATCTACCGGATGGCAAGGAAGCCGTAGGTAGTAAGTGGATATACAAGAGGAAGAGATTCCGATGGAGAGGTTTCGCTTTTAAAGCCGGGCTTGTGGCGAAAGGGTACACTCAGTTGAGGGCATCGATTTCGATGAGACCTTTCGCTGTAGCAATGCTCAAGTCCATCGAATTCTTCTAGCCATAGCAGCCCACCCGAACCTAGAGGTTTGACAAATGGATGTTAAAACCGCTTTTCTAAGCGGTTACCTTGAGGAAGGTAGAGACATCTATATGCAAGACAACTTTGAAGGTTATGTGGTAAAGGGTGAAGAGCATCTAGTATGGAAGCTTAAGAAGTCCATTTATGGACTTAAGCGAACCTCCCGATCATGGAACTTACGCTTTGTGAGGTGGTAAAGTCCTATGGATTTACCCAGTTGCCTAGCGAGAGTTGTGTGTATCGGTTAGATGTCAACGGTGATGTGGTATTTCTTGCACTTTATGTAGATGACATCCTTCTAGTTGGCAACAACGTGAAGTTGTTATCGAGCGTAAAGAGTTGGCTATCGATCGGTTTCAAATGAAAGACTTAGGAGATGCGGCGTACATTCTTGGGATCAAGGTTCATCGAGATCGCAAGAAGAAAATGTTGAGCTTATCTCAGGCGTCTTACATTGATACTGTAATTACTCGTTTTAGTATGCAGACCGCCAAGAAAGGATTGCTACCTTTCAGACATGGCATTCCTTTATCTAAGACACAGTCACCTATGACTGCAAAGGAGATAGAGGAAATGAGACAAGTTCCTTACGCTTCCGCCGTAGGAAGTCTCATGTACGTAATGCTATGCACGAGGCCGATATCGCTATGCGGTGAGCATAGTAGCTAGATATCGATCTAACCACGGACAAGCTCATTGACCGCGAGAAGCATATACTCAAGTACACGAAAAGGACTCGAGATTATAGGCTGGTTACCATGCAGATAGTCTAATGCCTTTGGGTTATCTGCACTCGGTTCCAAGTGACCGTGATGAGAAAAAGTCAACCTCGGGCTATGTGTTTACCTTGGGAGGTGGAGCCGTATCTGGCGTGAGTGCAAAGCGGCGATGCATTGCGGACTCTACCATGGAAGCCGAATATGTAGCCGCCGGAGGCTTCTAAGGAGGTTGTATGTTTGAGAACTACCTCATGGATCTAGATGTGGTACCTAGTTTGCCCAAGAGTATCATAGTTTCTTGTGATAACTCGGTGCGATGGCAAACTCGAAGGAACCACGGACCCACAAGCGACCAAACACATAGAGAGAAAGTACCATGTCATACGAGAAATCGTTAGACGAGGTGGCGTCTGATTGAAAAGATTTATCTGACGGAAAATCTAGCGGATCCATTCACGAAGAGCGCCGCAAAAAGTCTACGATGAACACGTTAGAGGACTTGGATTTGCTTGATGGCACCCACTTAGAAAGGAAACTTTTGTATAAGTGGGAGAAGCAAAGTGATGGTTGTTTGTAATAGCTAGTAGAGACACATTGTATACTAAAAGTTTGCTTTAGTATAAGTGGGAGATTGTTGGATTTGTATCTTGAAAGCAGTTTGGTTGAGCTTGTATACAATGTTTCTGTTACCACTATTACAATCTCCTATCCGAATTGAATACTTGATTGCATATATCTGTGTCCCTTATCTCATATATAAGTTAGATCATACGATGTGTAGAAGATCACGTAAAGTCGTATGATTGGTCAAGCTTAATGAGATATAAAAGTTTCACTGGTGAGACAACTTAAGGACGAGTTGTCGGTTTAGGCTGCATATAGATAAGAAATGACTTGACTTAGTTGCTTGTCTATCTTTGATGCGTCTCGGCGTATTGAAGGATCATGATGAGATGAGTTCTTCTTTCGACCGTCGTGAAGAACCAAGATCTCGGTGACTTACGATGATCTAAACCTCGATAAGGTATTAGGTGAGTATGAGTTCTTGACCATCACTTTGACTTGTTATGAGTGAGGGTTATATGTTCTAACCCAATCTCTCGCATCTTGGGTGGTGGCGTCTTGTATGTCACGCTAGTTATCTGTATCGAGTCACCGTATCCGTTTAGGATGATGACGTCCCCTTAAGGAGCTCAAAAGGTTTATTGTACTAAACCCTGCAGGTTGAGTTAGCTCAAGTACAATAATAAGGTTGAGTGGTACTACTTAAGGAAATGAAGTTATTAATCGTTTAAGCGATGATTGCTATAAATGATTAATGGACATTCGATATCTTAAATACGGGGATTCGTAATGTCTAAGTGCAAGCCCGACTCAACTTCGGTAATAAAGGGGTAAGTCAGCATTTATTCTCTAGTGGCATGAATAAATGTTTATGAATTAATTTATGTTAAAATTTGAACATAAGATAATTAATTTATTTGAGGCCCATCTTTATTCCTTGCATTTGATCCTGGCCAGCCCATCCAAACCCGTAGCAAGAGGAAAATCGGCGCCCCTTATTGCTCCTATGGCAAGATTTTATTCTCTTTATCCCACAAGGATATTATTATATTTATGGTATATGCATAGATCCTTTCCATATAAGATTATGGTAATAATCCTGAGAGTATGGAAATAATCCTGAGAGTATGGAAATAATCCTAAGATTATGGTATTTTTCCATATAGGATTATGGTAATTTCCATATAGGATTATGGTAATTTCTATATGGGATTAAGGTAGTGCATTATAAATATAAGGTATGAGATAAAGTCTAGGTTAATGCTCACATAATACACACATTATTTTCGGACATCTCATAGTATTTTGAGAGAGAATTTTCGTGGGTTTTTGGTGAGAGAGCATTGGGTGATTTTCCGAAGCATTCTCCATAGATCGTCCTCACTCGACGTTGGAGATCTGGCAACCGGGATACAGTCCAGAAGGTCAAAGCACGAGTCCGATCCGTTCGATCCTTTCATCTCGTTCCATCGACCTCTTCAGATCCAAAGGTAAACACGTGAAAACCCCTACGTGTTGCGATTAATTATATAGACGCATGCTAGGTTTATAATCAATGTATGGTGAATTAAACACCCAAGATGGATCCTCGGGGCGAGGGTTAACATATGTTTTCCCTACAGAGAGCTGCGCCGACGACCTCGGCACCATCCTCCAACTCCTCAGATCGGCCAACCTCAAGCTCAACCCCCAGAAGTGCACATTCATGGTGAGGACGGGTAAATTCCTGGGATGCTGGGTTTCGCAAGAAGGCTCAAGGCAAATCCACTAAGGTGAAAACGGTGCTCGACATGCGGTGCAAAGACCATCCGTGAGATCCACAAACTCACCGGGTGCTAGCCGCCTCGATAGATTCTTATCTCAGGTGCCGAGCGGCTTCCTTCTTCAAGATCTTGAGGAGAGCTCCGGACTTCGCTTGGCAGGAAGAACACCAGGTCGCCTTCGCACAATTGAAAGAGTATCTCGCCGACCTGCCGACCCTGTCCACCCCGAAACAAGGTGAAATCCTCTCTTTATATCTGGCCGCCTCGGACGAGGCAATCAGTGCATTACTGGTACGATATGAGGCGGGACGGTAACTCCCTATCTACTTCATTAGCCGGGCTCTCAAAGGACCGGAGACGAGGTACACCAGCCTCGAAAAGGTAGCACTGGCCTTGGTGAACGCCAAGCGATGCCTCCGACCCTACTTCCAAGCCCATTCCGTCCAGGTACTAACTGACTTACCTTTGAGACAAGTCTTGTCAAAGCCAGAATCATCTGGACGTATAGCCAAGTGGGCACTGGAGCTCGGCGAGCACGACATCTCGTACTCCCGGGCCGCCATAAAAGGGCAAGCTCGTGACTTCTGGTGGAGGCCAAATTCACCAGTCGGCTCTACCAGTGAGGTCGCCCAGCGCCCCCCCACAAAGAAAGGAATCTGTCCTTGCACCGCCCGATATTCTTTGGAAGATGTACGTGGACGGAGCTTCATGCAAGACGGGCAGCGGAGCATGCATCCTCTTCCTCGGCCCGGACAAGCAAGAAGTGACCTACGCCCTCCGGTTTACCTTCCCGACCACAAACAACGAGGTGGAGTACTGTTACCGATCTCGGGACTACCGCAAAGGAATTGAAAATGGACAAGATCCGGATCTTGGAGATTCCAGTCGTGGTAAACGGGTCCTAAGCGGTACGAGGCCAGGAGGATCGAATGAAGCAATACCTTGAGAAGCGCAAAGGAGATGCTGACCTCATTCAGGTACTTCAGTGTTCATCGAATCCCACGAGGGGAAAACAGCCGAGCTGACGTCCTCAGCAAGTTAGTTGCGTCATCGACAAGTCCACCAGTGGAGGAGGTTCATTCCAGAAGCGTCGCGGAGTCCCACATCGGTATCATCACCGAGATAGAACCGAACTGGATGTCTCCCATAAAGGCCTACCTGGAAGATGGCGCACTGCCTCAAGATCGCCTTGAAGCCAAAAAGATGATGGCGAAATCCCAAAAGTACCTCTTACATGAGGGCGCTCTCTACAGGAAGTCCTACCTTCAACCCCTCCTGAGATGCCTCGGGCCAGAAGAAGCCGACTACGTGCTCAATGAGATTCACGGGTCTTGTGGAAGTCACATCGGGTCGCGAGCTCTCTCAAAGAAGACGCTGAGGTCGGGATATTCTTGGTCCACCGCCCAAGATTCGGCCGAGCTCGTCAAAAATGTCAAAGTGTCGACTTCACTCCACGGTCAAGCTACCCTGCATCGATCCGAGCGGTCCGCAGAGCCCGTGGCCTTTCATGCAATGGGGGATCGACATCGTTGGCCCGTTGACCGAGCACCGGTCGCTTCGGTGCCTTAGTCGTAGCTGTAGATTACTTCACAAAATGGGTCGAGGCTGAGCCACTTTCGAGCCTCACGGCGGGAAGATTCGACCACCGTGTGGAAGAACATAGTCCGCCGCTTGGCATACCGCATATTCGATCTCGGACAACGGCACCCGGTTCGTCGACAAAAATTTCAAGGAATGGTGTGAAGAGCTCCGGATCGAGCAACGTTTCACCTCGATCGCACACCGCATGGCGAATGGTCGACGGAGGTGACGAACGCTGCGATCGCATAAGGATTGAAGAAGAGGCTAGACCGAGCTAAGGGTGATTGGGTGAAAATCTCCCCAAGTCCTCTGGTCCTCTGAGCGACACCTCGGACTTCGCGCGGAGAAACCCTTTCGGTTTGGTCTACGGGACCGAGGCCGTCATACCGGCCGAGATCGGCGCACCAAACCCGTGCACCCTTCACCTCGACCAGACCGGGAACGAGGAAGACCTGCCTACCAACCTTGATGCTCTCGAGGAGAAACGCGAGCTTGCCTTCATAAACGAAGCTAAGTACAAGGGTCAGGTCGCACGATACTACAACAAAAGGGTCAAAGCCTCCGCACTCCAATTAGGCGACCTCGTCCTATGAAATAATGAAGCCAGCAGAGCCGAGCGTCTTAACAAGCTAGATCCGACATGGGAAGGTCCATACGGCATTCACGAGGACCTCGGCAAAGGGGCCTACAAGCTAGCTCACCTATCCGGTGCACTTATCCCCCGAACCTGGCATATCACTCATTTAAGGAGGTACTTTACATAGCTTCGATTTCAGATCAGCATCATGTTAGTCCTTTTATTGCTTTGCCGAAGTGCGATGTTATTTACTTCTCAATAAAACAATTGTTTTTCTGAATAAATACTTCACTTCGTCTCATCTTATGCTTATGTGCACATCTGCTCTCAAGTCGGATAACACATAATTAACCTTCACAAGGGGACGCCCTTACGAAGATGACAAACCCACTAAGTAGGGTACTCAACTAAGCGCGCGCCGCACTCGCAGATTACTCATTGAATTGAACGTCTCAGTGCAAGGCATACAGACTACTCATTAAATTGAACGCCCACATGCTCGCATACAGATCACTCATTAAGTTGAAACATCTACATGCAAACGACGTCCACATCGGATCTCGTCAAATTATGCCCCTTTATTTGGGAAGATATACACTTCTGTATACAGTCTAAATACATTTACGACTAAAAACCAAGTCCTAAGCTATATTTGTACCTCTTGAGGAGGAAAATATACACTTCGGTATACAGTCTAAATACATTTACGACTAAATACAAAGTCCTAAGCTATATACAACTTATTCGGGCTTCCGAGCTCCACCTCGCCAGGACTCGCTGAAGCTACACCAGTTCTGAACAAAATCTCCAGGTCGGCAGTGTACGCCTGGAACAAACTCGGTGCCTTCAACCCAGTCAATGAGGCCTGAATCCCCTCGGCCTACTCCAGTAGCACTCAGAACGGGCTCGGAGGCACCCCGACCTGAAGTGGTGACTCCGGGATCCCGTGACCCACTCGAGGACACTTGAGCGGCGCGGTGTACCGACCGAGCGGCCGCCCGGAAACGGGCTGCACCCGAGGTCACACCCCGGCCCCTCTGACTTGACACCGGGCCAGGGTTACGACCTCGCCCCACCGCCGCACTTCTTCGCCGACCGAGGTCCTCACTTGTCTCCCACCCGCCGAGGACCGCCTCTAACCGCCCCTCTCACGGACCCATCAACCAAGCACTTCGGCATGATCGGCGTGGCCGCCTCCCTCGGGTTCCTCTATGATTGGATCGGTGGGGACCGTTGTGGACTCATTGAAATTTGAGGCATGCGTCGTTTCTGGACGATCTCGTACATCTGCATATACTTCACGATGGAGTTGACGCGATCTTTAAACTTTGTTGTTGGGCCCACCTCATCCTCGTAACCATGCCTCCGCCAAAGAAGCTCGCACTCGGTCATCGACACGATATGGTAGTTCCACCAGATCGGTGGATTACCTTCTCATACTCTTCGTGCTCCTCCGAGATCCGAGCTAGCTTCTCCGTCGTTAGCTCGAGCTGCTCCTCACATTGTATCAGGCGTCCATGAATCACATCGGCAGATAAGTCCATCCCCTGGACTTCGAGCTGTATGATTCTTAGCTTTAGCGCCTCGTTCTCAGCCAGGAGGCGGGCCACCTCTCAATCGGCCTCTTGCAACCTCTTCTTGATTCGGTGAGCGCCGAGCCGACGTCCATCTTGGCCAAACACAGGTCGGTTCGCGATCGGCCCTCCAAAACGACACCTCTTCGTCCTTCTCAGCCAAGACACCTCGGACCTCTTTCAGCTTGGTCAGCAATTCATGATCAAGTCCAAGGTATTGAGATGCGGAATGCTATAAATAAAGAGACAACACACGTTTCAGAAAGTGATAAATTTTATTACTCAAAAAAGTGGGAATGTTTACAAGGCTCAGGGTCCTATCGACCCCGGCAAACTAATCTATTACATTAGGTCCACTGACCTCAGGCTCTATGCTGGGCTCACCGGCCTCCACTTGCACTTGCTGCTGTTGCTGCGCAAGGCCCCCTTCGGAAGGAAGCTCCGAGCTCGGGTCCTCCTCCTCCTCCCCGTCCAGACCCCGATCCCGACGCCTCCGACCCATAAACACTCAGCCCGGCCTTCTTCAGGTCATCCTCGGTGAAACTAATGGATAAAATCTCACCAAGGTTGTTGAGCTCTTTCTCCATAAAGCCCAGGGGCTTGACTTTCACATCCATCATCTTACCGAGGTCCCAATCATACCTCGGATGCCCATCGGCCCGCAAGAAGAAATGCTTATTTTGCCAATGGGACACCTTCGAGGGGGCCGCTACCTTAAACTTCAGCCGAGGAGACAGATAATACACTCCTCCTATAGTCTTCACACTAAAAAAGCGCATCAAAACCTCGAAGGATAACTCCTCGGCAATACCATAGCAGGAGAGCCCTAGCCCCACCACCGACCTAATGGAATTCGAGGTCAGCTGGCATACAGGGATCTGGAAATATTCCTGGATACTAAGGTAAATTGGGGCTAAGGGAAACCTAAGGCCCGCTCTCAGGGCGTCTACATATACGGTAATAAAGCCCTCCGGTGGGGCCATAGCCCTATCGTCAGGTCGCGGCAGGCACCACCACGCCTCCTCCGGAATCCGGTATTCCTTCGCCAACTCAAAAAGCTCCTCCAATGTCAAGCAAGACTTCGCCAAACCCATCCTGCATCCATCCCATACCGATGATACCGGCGGAATCCTAGCGCTAATTCCTATAGACTTACCCAAAAGATTATAACACATGTAATCTTTGATATCGGTGGAACTATCGGGGGGGAGGCCGAACGGCCAGAGAACGATGCAGAACCAGAATTTTCAGAGCGAGAAGACGAAGGAGAAGACGAAGAATACATACTTACTTTTTGGGCGAGATATCGGGCTTCTTCAACAAGTTTGAAAGAAAATTGGGAAATTTCTGCGAAAGTATTCTCTGAAAACAAAGCGTCGAAGGGGAAAGTGAACAGTTGCCTCATTTGGGCCTATTTATAGGACAAATGGCGCCTAAAAACTACCGTTTCAACTTTCACACGTGCCTACCCGCGATTGGATGTGGAGTTGACGCGCGCACGTGGTTCGAGTGCCCAACTGCCGCCTGGCGCGTATGACGTACTCTACGGGAAGACAGACCGTCAGTCTAATCGTGTGATGATTACGTTGACCTCAGACGGCTCGGACCTCGAACCTCGTCCGCTTCCACATCCAAAAAGGGTGGCGCCACCCAAGTCGGACCTCGCCTTTTCTCCAAGAGGCGGTGCCACTCAGGTTGGACCTCGGCGTCCTGCCAACGGACATCGCCCCCTACAAGGACATCTCCATCCAGCTCGGACCTCGGCGTCCTCCACATTCGACGCTGCTCAGGCCACACCTCGGCATCCCTAGAAGGGCGGTGTCACTCGGGACGGCCCTCGGTATCATCCAGCATGATATCTCTATCCAGATCTGCCACTCAGGTCGGACCTCGACATCCTCCAGAAGAGCGGTGCCGCTCCAGATCGGTGTAACCTATACAGGGGTCGCTATCCAGGTCGGACTTCGACTTCCTTTTGCAGCACATCTTTGTCAAACGACAGGCGACTCCAGCTCGGTCCCCAACAAGCGGCGCATGCCCAGAACGCCAAACCGTCTACCTCAGTTCGAATCCAGGCGAACCGATCAAATCCTGACACCAAAGAGATCGAGAAACCTTCGAGAACAACATCAGCCGAGCAACATCCTACCTCGGCAACGCGCATTCTTCACCTCACCTCGGCATGGCTGTTCCTCGACTATTCGGGGGCTATGATGGGATATGGCCCAACCACTCGGGCCCACTGACAGGCCCAAACGAGCTGGGCCTGACTTTAATAGCGGCCCACGCGGTTATGCCAAAGGCCCATCCCCAAACTCTAGCGATCTCCAAACCCTAATCAGTGGGCTAAGAGTCCCTATGCGCGAAGGTTAAGAGTCCTTATGGGCAAGAACAATCCCTACACACGTAAGGCTAAGAGTCCCTACATGGGGATCGGTTCGCCTTAGGAGCCCTCAGATATGTATAAATAGGAGTTAGATCGAAGGTAGAAGGGTTATCAACTTCTTGAATACTAAGAGCTTTTAGCTACACTCACTGTAATCAAATCATAGTGAAAGTATTGAGGAATCACTCCTCCGTGGACGTAGATCTCATTAACGATCGAACCACGTAAAAGCCTTGGTGTTTTACTGCTTTACATAAATCTCACATATCTACATATATTAGATTTATCACCACCTGTAAGAGGAATTGAACATCAGATACTACTGAAACCAGGTAGCATTCCCAAACATCAATTTCCCTATAGAGTATTACATGATCAAGAAAATGAGATTGAGAAAATAGTGAAGGGATTTTTAGACTCTGGTGAAGTGCAGCACAACAAAAGCCCATTCGCATGACAAGAACTTCTTGTACAAAAAAAAAAAAAAAAGATGCCACCTGGAGGCTATGTGTAGATTACAGATACCTAAATAACCTCACCATTAAGCACAACTACCCAATACCAGTGACTGAAAAACTACTTGATGAGCTTTTTAGCAGCCAATATTTTTCTAAGATTGACCTCAGATCGGGATATTTTCAAATTTTAATGGCACCATACCTGACAGCTCTCAGTACATACAATGGCCACTTTGAATTCCTAGTCATGCCTTTTGGGTTGTGTAATGCCCCAACCACCTTTCAATCCTTGATAAAGTAAAATTTTTGGTGAACTATTAAGGAAAAGTGTTTTGGTTTTTATTTATTTATTATTATTCTGATCTACAGTAAGACCAAGGGAGAAACACCTACTACACTTAAGAGATGTGTTGTGTTTATTGAGAAGGCACAAACGGTATGCCAAAACGAGTAAATGCAGTTTTGGCCAAAGGCAGATAAGCTATTTAGGGCATATTATATCTGAGGGATGGAGTGTCTACAGACCCTGAGAAGATATCAGTAATGATGAATTGGTCAAGCCTTAAGAATCTCAAACAACTTAGGTGCCGGTTGGTATATAGGAATGTAATGAGAATGAAACAGTGATTTATGCGTTCATTCTCAATCCTATGGCTAATAAGATTTTTACGTCAGGAATCACCATTCCCGAATGAATGCTTGTTCCCATGAATATGGAATTAATCATTCCTCCTAGGGGTGAACAAAATACCCGAAATCCGAATATCCGATCCGAACCAAACCGAAATTTAAAATTCGGTTCGGATTTTCGGATTTTAGTTCGGATCGGATTGATATTTTCAAAATTTCGGATTTTCGGATCGGATTGGATTTTTAATCGAAAAATCCGAAACCAATTATATCTAATTTATGTATAATAATAATATTTTATTTAAATATTTTTAAATCTAATATAAATATATATAAGAATTAACAAAAATTGGTTTCGGATTTTCGGATTTTTCATAATTTCGGATTTTTCGGTTCGGTTCGGATATATTTATAAAATTTTCGGATTTTCGGATTTCGGATTTTCGGTTCGGATCGGATTGTATTTCTCTCAAAATTCGGATTTTCAGATCGATTCGGATTAGACAAAAATCCGAACCAAAATCCGAATGCTCACCCCTAATTCCTCCCCTCCCCCTCTCCCTCCCCATGGTATTAGTTATTCCTAGAGCTGGCAAAAGGGGAGGATCGGGCCGATTGGGCCGCCCATCGCTTGTTGTTTTCTTGGGTCGGTGGCCCTACCAAATGCTATCGGGCAAAAAATATGGTAGCCCAGCCCAGTCCCATCTGGGCCATCGGGCCACCGAGCCAAACTCGCCCAATATTTAATTTAATAAATATTATTTTTAATTTTCAAAAAAATATGATAACAATAAATAAATTAAGTCTACTAATATCAATTTCAAAATAAATAAGATAAATTACGTCTACTAACATCAATTTTATTTTCTATATTTACTATTTCGTATTTACTACTAATATAAAATATAAAAATTTAAATGTGCGGGCTTTTAGGCACATAACCCCGGCTTTTTAGCCCAAAGTCGGTCCACCGATGGGCTATGTGGACGGCTTTTAGGTCGATTTTTTGGACCACTATTTTCACGAGCCCAACCCGACCCCAATTCCAGTACTCGGCCTGCCCATCGGGCCGAGCCAATTTTGGCTCTAGTTATTCCTGTGAACATAGGATTAGTCAAATTTTACTTTTTTTTCTAACAAAATTATTCTTGTTTATTTGTTATCTTATAAATTGAGATTAATAACAATAATAAAATATTAGTATTTATGATAATAAATAAATGTAATTATTAACAATAAATAATTATAATATAATAATAGTGAAAATATAGTTATTAATAATATTAACATAATAAATAGTTATATTAAATAATAATAATATTTTATTATTATTATTAATAATAATAATAATAATAATAATAATAATAATAATAATAATAATAAATAGCAATAAACATTATATTAAAATAATAGTATTAATATTAAACAACCATTTACGACAATAATAATAATAATAATAATAATAATAATAATAATAATAATAATAATAATAATAATAATAGTAATAGTAGTAGTAACAAAATAATAATTATTATTATTATTAAGTAAATAATAATTATCTTTGTTATTGTTATTATTATTATTATAGTAATAATAACATAAATTATAAAAATAATGGTTATTTTATTTATTTTATTTCATTTCTATTCGTTCATTCTTTATATGTACCGATCATAGGAATCACATATTCTATTTCCATTTCATTCTTATCATCATTCCATTCCTATCTAATTTCATTCTTGCTTACTAGTCAAGTTAAACTCTTGAGCTGATAATCTTGTTTTATTTCTCACCACCTTCTTATTCACATTTAGCAAGTTAGGCTTTACATCAATTGTTTTATATATTACTTGGTACTTCTGACACTCAACTATTACATTTGGTTTTCGATCAAAATTAACATTTCAAATCGATGAAGCAATTTGTTGAGGCAAAAATGTTGTCAACAACTATGACTTTCTACTATACATTTCTCTCGTATTAGCAAAGTTTATAAAACCAAATTCTCATAATTTTCGCTCATATTTTTGGATCTAATCATTCCGTAATCCAAGTATTATGATAATTTGGTGCATGTGTAAATGTATTTGGATTCTCGTCTTCAGAATGATCCTCTTCGAGAGGTATTTGGAGTAAAGTGGTTTCTTCATCCGATTTTGTATTCTGCATTTTTTTATATTTAACACTAATATAAATCTATCATGCTTCTGGCATCAAGGAGTATCAACTATTGTATTTAGTCCATGAGGGGCTTCAATTCTTTCTTGGTGCATATAAAATATGTCCATGAGATTTAGTCGTGTATTTGTCTGACAATAACTTCTTAACTAATTCATAGTGCATGGAATCAAAATAATTAATTCAACAAGAGTTTTATGACATTATCTTATTCATATTTCATATCTCATCATATGCTGAAAATTATTTATGTTGGATTATAAAATCAATGTATAATTGATAATTTGATTCCCAATTATTGGCTCGATATATGTATTTTCGACGAAGTGTACATAAATAATTTGTACAGCATATATAAGTACATTTGAGTTGTGATAAAAGAATTAGAAGATGAAAAATTCAATCTAAATGTATTATAATCACACACTAATTATAAAAGGGGTGGATCCAAATGTTCATGTCTTGATAATAATTTGGATATTTGAATTAAAAATTCATTGCAACATGATTATTAGATATAATAATACATCATGTAAAATTAGTTCGATACTCATGGGGAGAATCAATGAAGCTCTTTCGAAGCCGACAAGAAGAATATTATCATTTGAAATTGTAGCAATCCTTAAGATTGTTTTAATAAGATATTGCAAATCAATTTCAATATCATTCCACAAGTAAGAATTGAGCAAATTAATATCAATATGACATAAAGTAATGTTTTTCCGATAGGAATAAACATATATCATCTAAAATATGAAGTACTCTTCAAAAGCATGTAATATTCTTCATGAATATTAACTTTATCTCATGTATTCATCAAAATACATCATAATTAATAAGAATATGATGAGATATCATTGTGTTTCATGGAAAATTTCAAAAATTAATTTTTAATAATCTTCAAAATTGTTAAGAATGATAAATTCATATTTCTTCGAGAAACTATAGATATATAGATCTTAAATCAATATTATGATCAGACAATCAATACAAAATAACTAAAAATAATTGGTAATCAAATATTGAGTGAATTTGCATATAAGATAACTTGACTTTATGTTCTATTTGGCATTGATCCTTGTCATAGTTTGAATAAAAAACTAATCCGGTATTCTATTTATTAGAAAAGAGATCCTGGCTCCAAATCTACTTCCAATTTAGAACGAAACCAAATAAATCATATACCCATGCTCGTACAGATATAAAAGTTAAAACAAAGTATTAGTTATCGGATAATGTAGACAAAATTGAAAATGATATGAGCAGCCAATGTTAGTTAAAACAAAGATTTATCTTGATATCATCGTATGGCAAATTGATTTGAATATATTCATCAAGAATATGATCTTACCACGATTTATTATTTTTAGGACAAATGAAGGTAGAACAATTGTATTGATAATATGTTGTAAATTAGAAAGAAGAGAATAACAATAGAGAATAATGAATCTTTGTTTATAGAGAGATGCAAAATTATAATTTTAGAGTTTAGTGATTTATATATATTTTATAAAAATATATTTACAACAGTAATTACGATTTGAGTCTAAGATGGTGGTTTAATTTATAATTAACTCTAAATTAAATTATGTAAAATGTCACTCACGCGAAATATTATGTAAAATTCACTCTGCCATGGCCCATCAGAAATTGCTTTTAATTCCTCTTAAACCCTAACCCCTAAAAGCACTGTTCTACCTCCGCCCCTCCGCCATCGCCAACGCCAACATGGCCTCAGCCGCTGACGGCGGAGCAAAATCTGCCGGCTTGGAGGCTCTTCACCGGCTCAAATCTACAGAACCGCCGCTCTACTTAACGCCATCGTCGGAGCTGTCCAAGGCGGCTCGTTTAGCCTCGGAGTGCTTGTTTGCCTCCCTCAATCCCTATGTTCCTAAACCTCTACTGAACCGTCTCTCGACAGAAGGCTTCGATGCAGAGCAGATATGGCAGCAAATTGACCTCCAAGCTCAGCCCCTGCTCTCCTCCCTCCGCCGCCAAGTCAGGAACTTCGAGAAGAATCCATCAGAAATCGAAAAGCAATTCAATTTGGATAGAGATAGTGAAAAGGAAGACAATTTGCGTGAAGATGGAAAAAGTATAGAACACGATAGCCTAGAAAGTGAAAGTGAGGATTTTGATGATGATGTTGAAGAAGAAGAAGAAGAAGAAGAAGACGGGGAAGAAGATCAGGATGAGGGCGAGGAGGATGACGAGGGAGAAAATGTGAAGGGAGTAGAGGACAAGTTTCTGAAGATAAAAGAATTGGAGGAGTATTTGGTGGAAGACGAGGAAAGGGAATATGGTCTAAAGAAGGAGAAGAATAGCAAGAGGAAGAGAGGTAAAATTGCAGATGATGAGGACGAGGAGGATGAAAATAAAGAAGGTGATGAAGACGAGGAGGATGATGAGGTATAAGTTGCGAACAAAAATATAGAGGTTTGAGATATTTGTATATTTGGGTTTTGACATAGCCAATGCGGTTGGGTTTGCTAAATGAGTTGTTGAATTTTTCGATTATTATGTAATCGGTTATTGAATGTCTTTGAGCTAATGTTCACTTTCATGATGGCTATGACAGCTTGGACTTATGGGGCTCGATGATGATGGGAGTGACATGGAGAACGCAAGGTCCGGTTGCTACTATTCTTGCTTTAACTCCCTTCGATTTTGTAGGTATGCGGTAGGACAAAATAATAAATTAAAAGAGAAAGATGAAAATGAAATAAATGGATCAAAGTAAGTTGTATAAGGTTTCCACTATGGTTATCACCCAAGTTACTTTATCTATCTAACTTTACTATGGAGATTAGTGAAGGTTGGGCTCGTGATGTGACCAATAGATGGCTTTTCTCCAACCATGAATGTAGAATATCAAAACCATCTACCTGTGCTCAGCAGATGATATCTTTGTCATTAACACACTGATTTCTGCATTTTCACTGGATGGTTTTATTATTTGACATGTTGTTGTTTCCTACAACTTGAATGCAACTTGACGAAGGTTGAAAGTTTTCTAAAATTGAAGCTATTATACACTGTTTGTTAGATATGCTATTATGAAGTACTATTATTCAGATACAGATTGAGTGCTTTGAAGTTTGAACTTCTCGTGTTTACAAATGGCTGTTCCTTGTTATGCATTCAGTGATTTACAGTAGATCAATAGCTATGTAAAATGCTTTTCTTATCTAGTTGTTTGATTCGTATATGCTTAAATAATGCATAATCTATCTGTTTGTGGGTTTAGGTATGACGACTTCTTCACTTCTCAAAAGAAAACCAGCCAGAAGAAAAAATCTAAGTATGATGATGAATCAGATGATATGGATATGGATGAACCTGAAGATGATGATAGTGCTCAGGTTGTCTATATTATCCCTGCAGCTCTACTTCTGTCCCTCTTGGATTGCTCCACATCTGTTTGAAGGAGTGGAGACAAGAAATTTCCTCATTATTTAACTGAAGCTGTTTGCTTTGTTCATCCCTTTTATTTGTATCCATTGATATTCTTGCTCTTTAATATTCGTGTTTCTTGTAATTACAGAATGAGCAAAGTCCTTTGACCCATGGAAAAGAGCTAGGGCAACTCCGTGCTAAGGTAGAAGAACTGGAAAAGGCAAATATGCAGTGCCAGGTGAGTTTCACCGACTTCAAAATATTTCTTTTTAGATATATTTAGCTAGTACCTTTTTCAGTAATTGCAGCTTCAGCCTTCCTTTTCTGATTGCTTCTCATAATTGTGGTAGAAACGGGATAAGAAATATCCAGATGATCTACCTATTGCTGTTTCCTATACTCTCCCTTTTCTGAATCAGTTGATATTCTTGTTCTTTATTTTCTTGTTCCTCTAATCTTACAGACAACCAAAGTCTTTCTACCCATGAAAAGAGCTAGAGAAACTTCGTGCTGAGATAGAAGAAATGGAAAGAGCGAATTTGGAACCAAAGACATGGACAATGCAGGCGAGGTGATGTATTTCAACTTTCAAATATTTCTCTTTTCAATGTCATTTATCTGGTGCCCCTTTCCCAGTTCTTGCTGTAGTTAAACAGGGGCTTGACAAGGTGTTGGTGGAAAGATCTCATGCTTACAAGGCTTTGGTTTTCCTGTATGTTCATTGCTTCGTGTAATGCCAGGTCACTGCTGCTAAAAGACCAAAAAATAGTGCTTTGGAGATCGATATGGACTTTGAGCAAAATGTGAGACCTCCTCCAGTTACAACAGTGGAGGACACTGCATCTCTTGAAGAATTAATTATGAAACGTATAACTGAGGTATGTCGGCATCCATGCTGCATCTTACATTTCATTGGTTGTCATGCATTAGAAACTGCTTTTTGTTTTTTTACTGTTTGTAAACAGCATCAGTCGTATCTGCTATTATGTATTATGTGAATTAATGTGAATGAGTGGTAAAGGACGGACCAACGAGAACACCCAACATCTCGCTCCCAGCATGTTACTCATTAGTAAATGCATTAAAAAAAATCTTTGATCTAAGGGAGTAATGAAGTCCTTATATCCCTTTGTCCAGGGCGGGAAGACTGATAGCATATTTATTGCTTAATCTTTAGAATAACTTTTAGCACTTTTTTCCCTTCTGCAAGGAATGGAACTGGTGGTTACTGTGTGTATCCCCTTCTTTCAATATCCAGCTTCATCATCTGTAGATTGTCCTTTTCCTGAAGGGAGAGGCATTTGGAGAGATGTTGGTTGTGTGCTTGTAACATCTCTACTATTTTTGTGCTTGTTCTCATTTTGAATGGTTTTCAAGACGTATCAGTGTTTCATACTTATCATTTCTTCTGAACATATATTTCTCCTGTTATTTGTGTTATAAGGTGAATAATTATGTTTCTGTGACCATACTCTTTCAGTTTGTTACATTGTTATGGATGTATTATGAATTTATGATTATGCTTGGTACCATGTTTAGGGCCAATTTGATGATACCCAGAGGGCACCTACTTTATTAAACAAGGCACCAAAAGAGAGAAAAGAGATGGTAACTATTTCTATGAATCTCTACTTTCTCTTCTCTTGTTAAGATTTGCCAAAATTAATGAACTTTGAAATTTGCAGGATGAAAATAAGAGCAAAAAGGGCCTTGCTGAACTATATGAGGTGAGTCTTTCAAGGGGAACATGATCTGAATTTTTTTTTGTGTTTTGTTACTTGTCTGTTTGTAATCGCTGATAAGTCCCTAACCTCTTAAATATGAGAGCTTTTTCTTCCCATACTAAGCAACCTCCCTCCTCCCTTTTAATGCAGGAAGAGTATGCTCAGAAGACCGGCCTCGTGTCTACCACATTGTCTTTCTCAGATGAACAAAAGAAAGAAGTGAATAAATACCATTACTTCTCTGTTGTCATTTCATTTTTGTTTGTCTGGCTTTCTGTTCGGTTATGTTCTTTTACTCATACTATATTGATTAACTCCTATGCCTTCCTTTGGTAATCATTTTTTTTCCTTTTTTTTTCTATCCACGTGATGATTTTTCCTTACATTCTCAGGCAAGTATGCTATTCAAGACACTCTGTCTAAAGTTGGATGCTCTATCTCATTTCCATTTCTGTCCGAAACCGGTAATTTTTCTAGCATTTATGTCCGAATTTTCTTGAAGCATAAAGCATCTTTTTTATTATTAATGTTTATTTAATCATATTCTAAACAGGTTATTGAAGACATGTCCATACAAGCAAATGTCCCTGCTCTGGCAATGGAAGAGGTACATTTGGGACCTATCATCAATGGCATTGAATATTCTATGCAGCTAATCTGTTCTAACATGATTTCCATCTGTAGGTTGCACCTCTGGCTGTGTCTGATGCAGCTATGCTAGCTCCTGAGGAAGTATTTTCTGGTAAAGGTGACATTAAAGAAGAAACTGAGCTGACGAAGGCAGATAGAAAGAGGAGGAGGGCAAAGAAGAAAAGACAGTTTAAAGGTGAAATATTGGCTTTAGTGCAATTATACTGTTTGTTCTTTTACTTCTATAAACAAAAATAAAGGGAAAGTTATCTGTCTTGTGAAATTAGCTATTTTGACACCTGACTGTAGTTTTCTTAAAGGAGAATCATGCATGTTAAAATAGTTTCAAAATGATTCCAAGAGAAAATCTCAGTGAAATGTTACAGATTTGGGCATTGGGTAAAAAAGCATTGTTTTCGTTATTCTTTTGTAATTTTATATCTTAATCAGAATCTTGCTGCCTAAACTAGTCCATGGGGAGCATCCTTACCACATCAATCGCGTGCTGAGCTCTGGATTTCCATCTTCATTATATTTTAGTTAGCACTCTGCACTTTATGTTGTCTCTAATATGCTTTTCCTCTGAATTTTTGAATCAATTACAGCTGAGTCTGTCAAACGGATGTCAGTAAAGACACAGCTGAGCACATTGAAAAAACCCGATGCTGGTAATTTTGTCTAATCCATTTGATTTTGGCCCTTGAAGTTTCGATTTCTATTTCACTAGACCCTTATGTGTTCTTTTATTTAAGATAAACTGGAAAGTTCAAGGGTCAAAAAACTGATTTTGCCTTAGTTTTCTGTTGCATTTTGGATCTTGTAAATGAAATCTAATTGCTACTGCTGCTTGAAGTTGCAGGGAATGGGGAGTCATGAATGACATTTTGAATAAAACGTTTTCTTGTCTTTTACTACGGTGACTGTGTTTTGACTTCTAATCCTTGACGCCTCAAGCATGCGAGTGGATGAAAGAAGGAACCGACACCAGTGAAGCTGAGGATGAGCGGAGGAAGATATGCTGAATCACCACTGCCGGCGCCTTCATCTCCGCTTGCCAAATAGAAGTTTTTCTTTTAAACACATTCCACCATTGTAAAATCAATCCTCCATTTTTGTCGATTTATACGCGAGGAACATGATGGGCTGCTGTATAACCTGATCATCGAGTTATGAATGATGTACAAGTAAAATCTAATGGATTATTACTAATGGCAATTGAATTCAAAGTTTTATGATAGGCTCAGACAATTAGCTTCAGCTCAATTAATGGAAATGTTATTTTTAGCAAGTTGACACTTACTTTTTCTACTTGAATGAAAATTCTGTAAGATTCTATGTATTGTATAGTGTTGATTGCCATGTAAATTTTCTTGGTCATCAACTCGGTGCAGTGCATGACTCCAGCTAGTCTTTGACAAGTGCTCTGAAAATTAACAGATGCTTGACACATGTAATTGAGAACTTATATCTACACTACACGATGATACCTTTATGTTGGTGCTACAAAGATCTTTACAAAATTGAACTCCGTAATCTTTTGGCCACGAGTTTATTTACTTCACTAACTAGGCTACCCCAAATAAACAAAATAACATCTATACTTGTACTTGGCCATAAAGCACTTCCGCAGAATCACACTCTCTCAAAAATCTTAAAAAGCAAACGGAAAACCAGACACAAACCTCAAAAGTCAAGATTACTCCCAAACCCATAAACTATTCAAGATTTCCGACATATCTCAATCAAAAAAGTGAAAGACCCTCCTAACACTAAACATCTCCAGTCCTCACAAGCAAAGAATCAATGCCTCTCATCACACTCATACCTCAAACCCTTTTCAAAGACACTCGGTTTCCATTCCCAAAACTCGCACTTGAACAATGACTCCTCCTTAGTCATTCTATTCTCTCTCTCCATCTACTCCCCTCTTAGCCCACACCTTCAACCAAACCAACCCCTGCAGATCTTTCTGCGGCAACCTCACCATCGACTACCCTTTCGCCGTCCAACCGGGCTGCGGCCACCAAGGTTTCCGGGACCTCCTCTTCTGCATAAACGACGTCGTCATGCTTCACATAACCTCGGGCTCGTATCGCGTCCTCGACATCGACTACGCCTACGAGTCCCTGGTCCTGCACGACCCCCATATGTCCACGTGCGACTCTATCGTGCTGGGCCGACGGGGCAACGGCTTCGTGGTCGAGCCGTGGCGGGCCACGCACCTGAGCCCGAGCCCGGACAACGTGTTCATGCTACTTGGCTGCTCATCAGAATCACCCCTCTTTCAAGGCTTTCCGCAAAAGCGCATGCCATGCAGAAATGTTTCAGGCCTCGGATGCGACGAGTACTACAACTGCCCGGCCTGGGATATAATCGACCCGAGACGGGCCGGGCCAGTATACGGGTCCGGCCCGCCCGACTGCTGCTCGATGCCGTATGAGAGTGTTAAGAGTGTGAATCTTTCTAGACTTGATTGCCAGGGATACAGCAGTGCTTACAGCGTGGCGCCGTTGAAAGTGAGCGGGCCGGGTCAGTGGGCTTATGGGATTCAGGTTAGATATTCTGTTCAAGGGAGTGAGGTTTTTTGTCGGGCCTGTGAAGCTACTGGTGGATCGTGTGGTTATGATATTGATAAACACAGTGACTTGTGCATGTGTGGGAGCTGGAATTCGACTTCCAACTGTGATTCAGGTAATTAAATGATGTTACTATGTCCTTGCTTTTCTTGAACTTGGAATTTATTCTTATTTATTGGGTGGTTTAGCTGATCGAGTAAGGAAGCGTTTACTTTTCACGTATTTTGAAGAATAGAATATTTAATAAAAAAAATAATTTTTATTTGTCAATTATTTATTTACTACAAAAGATTAGTACGATTAGTGAAAAATTAAATTTGGAATAAGTAACTCTTCTTTATTTAGAGAACTACTTCAACTCCACCTATATTAATTAGATTAAAATCAATTTGAGAACAACCCAAAAGATTAAAATAATTCGGATTATGGGATATTCTCAAATATGAAATCTTTAAAAGTAAATGCTGGATTAGGCTAAATTAATTTTATCTATCCAGCCTAATAATGTAAAGTAAATGCTCCTAAATGGATCCGCAATCATAAGTTTGAATCGTGCGAACACCTTTTTAAAGGTTTATAATCGTCTTTAGCTTTCTTGAATATTTTTGTGTATATAGATGCAGGCCAATCTGCAAATGCAACTTTCAGAAGAAAATGGAGCGCAGGTGTTGAATTAGCAGGTATCGTACATAGCGATGTGTATAAATGGCTGTTTTTGAATGCTTTTTCTAGTAAAGGGGCATCAGATTCCTTCCTTGAGTTGAATGGAAGTAAAAGGATTAGTCTACAATTAATGAACCTAATAGAAGAAATTATAATATTTGGGCTTACAATTATTGTGGATAAACAGATACTGCGTTTTTGTGAGACCATCAACCAACATTTAAGTAGTTTTGATTTTGTTTTTCCTATGTTAAATTTGGAATGTTGGAGAAGATCTAACTGGTGCTTCGGAACTAATTTTGCAGGACTATTAATCAGTACAATAATTTGGTAGAATCCCATCAAATTTCCACAGAAATCGAGTAGAAAAATATGTTCTTCCTCTTTCTGTTTTTGGTCCGCAGTTTTCTCATCTATGTGAGAAAGGAAATAGGTACATATATATAATATTGGTCGTTTAAATTTGTTCTTAGATACATAAATGTATTGTGTTTCGTCACTTTTTAAAATCTTAATTCCGCCCCTCCCAGTTCATGTACTACTTTCCTGCGCTTCAAATAGGGTTTGAAAATAACAAACCTTTGGAAAAAGTAGAAAACTGAACTAATAAAACATGATGGGTCGGAATTCAACTCGAATCAATTTGTGATCACTAATTATATACAATCTTTTCTTTGTTTCATGAAAACAGAGAATAAGATTCAAAATTAGTTGAAAAGCTACGGTTGCTTCGATATTCGCCATAGATGCTACACTTAGTGCAATACATAATACACCGAGACATAGTGCAATACATAATACACCGAGACATACTCCATCAGCTTAGATCTAAAAAACCTATACTGGAAAGTTGGAAACGAGTTCGTACCACTATCCGTAAAAACCACAACAGCAGAATTTTCTCCATAATACTACCTGATGCCAAACCCACAGCAAAATCATGTATATTGAATCTCAAAGATGAGAATTGTCTCTAATCTTTGGAACATTTCAAACAATTAACTGATAAGAAAATCTTATAAACTAGAAATATAGGAGCAAAATACAATCGAATAACATAAAATACCAAGATTTGACGGGTGATATGGAGATCGAAGGCTCTTACATTAGTTATAAAATATGTTGCATTCTTTCCACCTCTTTTCTTCACTTTAAGATCTAAAGTCATGGTTTGGTTACAAGTACAGCTACTTAGTAAAACTAGAATCAACAAAATATAACTAATGCTGCTTAATTTAATTCCGACTATTAGTAAACTTGCTTATCAAAAGAAACTAAGTTGAATTAAGTACGACTGATTTCTGTACTGATGCAAATTCATAAAAAAAAAATTATGTAAAAGAGAAAAATCCAATTTACCAAAGAAAAATGGTTTATCCAACTTATCATTATGAAAAACCCAACTTATGAAACAAAACCAAGACAACCCAACTTAATTTCTTCTTTCCATCTTGGAAGCGTTGCCTGTTTGAGCACTTATTAACCAATATATGATCAAAATGACCATAAATTTTTTAAATTTATAGAATTGCACAAACTACGCGACATTATTGAGGCTTAATTGCAAAAAGTGTAATGCATAAATAGTACACTGTACACAGTAACGCACAGGTATATACTCCATGAAATATAATACGCTGCCGCTGACGTAATACATGCGATATAATATACGGTGTGCATAAAACAAAATACATAATCCGTGTCAGTTGTCGATCCAAAAAAAACAATAAAAGGTTCACATCGTGAAACCTTACTCGATAAAACACATCAGCATCTAAATTTAATCTCAACAAATTACAATGACATGTCTTCCATGTTCGAAACATCTTAAACAATAATAGATAGAAAATTTATGATAAACTAGAACAAGACAGCAAACAGTTTTAGGCACTGTAACACAGTCGAATTATCGAAAAGGGAACCAAAATTTAAATTATGAGAGCTCGCAAGGGTACCTGGCTAGACTAAGTTTTTCGATTTGCACCTAAGTTCGAACCCCCCTGTTCAGGTTAACCATTCTTGAGCCATCAGACTGGCCGCCCCTTGCACCAGAACCTGTGTGGTACACCCTACCAGACCCATCTCGCGACCCGTGATATCCGCCCGAACGACCTTGCCTATCCCTAGAGAAGCCACTGCTAACGAGCCCCGGGGCCGATGCTCTACCACTGATGGTATAGCTTCCTCTGCCACCACTGCTCCCTTGCCTGTTCTGTGAGAATGAAAACTCCTGCCACCTACCACTGCCACCGGAAGCTGCTGCTCCAGCATAGTCCTGACCATCTTTCCTCCTAAGAGGAAGACCCTCCATCCCTCCACCACCAAACCGGGCCTCAATGGCCCTCTCATTAGTTTCTGCAAGAACAGTAAGCTTCTCTGTCAAGTGGAAAGCAAGAGCTTGCAGTCTAGTGTGCTCGAGGTCATGGAAGACAATGCACCCAGTTGGCTGGTCCCAACTGGCATGTAGCTCCTCGTTAATCATCATCTTGCTGACTATGCTACGCGTCTGCGCATCCGAAAGGTCAAACATCTTCGACAAGTGGTTGAGACTTAGGGAATCATAAGCCGAGGAGTATGTGAAGAGGTATGTCCTCAGTGCCTCCTCCTTGATCTTGACCTTGAGCATCTCAAGAACCGAATCTTTGTTGCAGCAACCTCCAAACATCGAGGATTTGATCACGGCACAGGCCTTCTCGAAATCTCCTGCCTGAGAGCCCTAGTAGCGGCCATTACATGGTCCCTGACATTTTCGGGAGGGCCCGTGAAGGTTTGTCGCTCGCTCATCTCAAGCAACCTCCTGAAATTCTTGCTTATGACCTTGCGTTTGGCATCATGCACATTGGCTGCCATGTTGGGGACCTCCAGTAACATTGCACAAATCAGATGCACAGCTTCGAGAAGCTCGAGATTTATATGCATATGATAAGGCATCTGGCGCCTTCTCTCCAGCCGCTCCTGCAAATTTTTAGAATCTTAGAAGGCAGAACGAGATCTTACATAACAACCTAGAGAACATCAGACAAAAGCTTATGTATAAGATACCTAATTGAAAAAATGTTACACTAATCCATGTTTTATACAAGCATAAAAAAGGGGAAGACTGATATTAATCGACTTCCAAATCAAATACATTGAATTTGAACATGTAGGTTCAAAATTAGCAAGCATTAGAGATCTTCAACATGTTCCAAAAGATATAATAAAATAGCCAGAAAAACATACCTGCTCCGGAGTCTTCTCATGATATCTGCTCTGAGAAACCCCTGTGCTAGCAATTCCTTCACCCTGCCAGCAGAATAAAGTTCTGAGAGGCAACTGTGGCCCTCGGAACAAGACCCTCCCTGAATGCACATAAACCAAGCTGTGCCATGGCTCTGTTGAAAAGTATCTGTGTGGATATATCCATGTGCTGAACATTATCCTGAAGGTGACTCATAAGCAACAAGTCACGGGATGTTGAGAATTCATCAAAGATGGCGTGATGGTAAATATCACAAAGCATAGCACGGGCCTTGGTCCGTTCGTCACCATACTTGTAAATGAGTGAAACAAGAATGTCCATCAGAGCACGGCTATTCTCCGGAAAAGTAGGTTTACGAGGAACCAGCTCAGGAGTTACAACAAAAGCTGTTGGTCCCCTAATTTCCTCCACAACTTTTCCCTCTCCAGACTCACCTTCTGCATTGTCCTGCTCAGCTAATTTCCTCATAGCATCATACACCTCCTGAGGCTTATAATAGACAAGTTCAACCCGTTTAAGAGCTACCTTTGAAGCACCCTTGTAATCCCCAACCTTTTCCAAGTAATTCTGGACATCCTGAGCAAGGACTAAAAACATTGGCTCATCCTTAAGTCTCTCAACATACTCACGGGTGTGTGGATCAATAACCTGAAGGCTCTTAAAATATTCAACATCCACCTTTTCCAGGAAGGCTACCAAGTTACCCCAGATCCTAATTGTACCACTGAAGTCAGCTCCCTTTTGGGTTTCGTTCTCATCAGGTTCTACCATATCATCCACCACGATATTAGGGTACTGCGTTAAAACATCCAGAATTGCAAGCATATTCTGCACACACTGTTTCCATACATTGATGGGCATATGACCACTCAGGCTTGGATTGACATCAAACTGTGCAGAGACAACACTAAAAAGTATCTCAAGCTTTTGAGCAGGTGTCTTGGCAACCCTCGTCAAGAAAGTGAGCTGCTCAACCAACTCCATTCTCCCAGTCCCCTTCTTACCCCTGGCAGCAACAATCTCCTTAAACTTCTTGTTCACTGTGTCCCAAGTAATTTGGCTGGGATCTTTGAACTGCTTATCCATCATTTTATCTTTCTTGCTTAACATCTTCTCCCATCCAGATCCGGCCTCTGAATCTTTTCCAGTTTCTTCTTCATCATCGGTCTCCTCAGCTTCCAGATTTTCTGGATCCTCATCGAAGTCACCGTCCTCATCTTCCTCATCATCATCATCCTCAGGTTCTTGCTCCTCCTCAACTTTCTCTTCAAAAGTTCGGCTTCTCCTACACTGATTGATCATATCCTCATAGAGCTTATTGTTCTTCTTCAACTTCTGCTTCATTGAATTCAAGGCCTTAGCATTACTACTACTCATTTTCTTCTTAGCCTCCTTATTGGCCAAGGCCTGGTTCATGAAGTCCTCCAACATCACGAGAGCCTTAATGTATAGATTTGGAGGCTTATCAGACTCAGTCACCCTCATGACCTTCACCAATTGCTTATTGATCTTCTCAAAGCTCTCTTGAGAGACACCCAGTCATTGATTTTCATGGCATTTTTCATCTGATCAACAGTAGCAGACAACTCATCAAACCTCTTGTCTTTGACACGGCGAACAACACGCTTCTGTCCATCAGAATCATCACTATCACTAGCATTGCCAGAATAATATCTGCTAGCAGCTGTCGCAGTAGTTGTCTCCACGGCAACATTTTCTTCCTGCTCATCATAGTCACTCTCCTCTTCCTCGGTGTCACTATCACCCTAAAAATCCCCAAAAGGCCAACTTTTAATTAAAATCAACTTTTTGTATTTATATAAGAGAAACTTCTTTTACAGAAATCTAAAATTCATTGGTCTAGGAGCATATCTCTTCTAAGTTTAACAATCAGTTAAACAAAATTTAAAATGCAATAAATCATACAAGATGAACTAAAATTTAGGTCTCAATTAAAAAGACAAAAGTTGATTCAAAATAAATCCGAGCCGGATTTGAAATGAGAATTCAGACTTGAAATGAATAAAAACAATAACCACAGATTTCTACGACGAGCCCAGATTAGAAAGAACTAATTCGCAAGCGATGTTCAAACAAATCAAAGCAAAATCTGAAACAAAAATTGGAGTCTTCACATGGGTAAATTTGCGAAACGCCTGGCAGGAGCCTTGGTTAAAGAGGACGATACTTCGCAAACCAAACAAACATCAATTCAATTGATTGCTAACCTGAGTCCAAAATCTCGACGCCATTGTCGCAAAAATCCGACAGCAAACTACTCAGAAACTTCTAACTTAGAAACCTGTAGTCAAATTATAAACATCAGAAATAGTGATATTAATCATTCCGTCAACAAATGAAATTGACAACAAAAAATCTACCAATTATTAAGGCAGTAATATTGATTAATTCAGATCCAAAAACTCTTCAAACAAGATGCAATCAAAATAACGGAACTTTTTTTCTTTTTCGAGAAAAGAGGAACACATCCGAATTTTTCTAGCATGGAGATACGTACATAGAGAACGGAACACAAATTTACCGATAGAAGAGAGGACTCACCTGAGTAGATGGATTGGCTGCTAAAGAGAGAAGAAGCGTTAGAGATGAGGGTTTGGGAGATACAAACCCTAATCTTAAATCTGCGCTTTCTTTAATTGGATATGGGCCTTGATTGGGTCGGCTTCGGCCGTTAAAATGAATAGTTTAGGCTGGGCTTGAGTTTTCTACTGGGCTTGAGTTTTCTACTCGCGCGAGGCACCCAAAGATAAAAAAAAAAAAAAAAAAACAAAGAGAGAGAGAGAGAGAATTAGATTCCATTGCGTTTTTTCTGTTCTTTTTTTGTTTATGACGCTCTAAACTCAACATACATAATATTCTTTCTACCCTGTATATATTTTTTGGAATTTTCGGCATAAGTTCTTAAAAGTTGTGGGGTGTATGTTGAGCGGAGGAAATGTCTCACATTAATGTAGTGGTAAATTAATTAACAATGAATCATGAATGGTAAATATATAAATAAATAATGTTGTTAAATATAATATGTAAGGATAGTGGTGGACCATAGGTGAGAATATATGTAAATAAAAAATATTGTTTAAAGTTATAAGTAGAGAATATTTTGTATGATGGTTTCCATAAATGATGAATAAACAAATTTAAAAAACGTACAAAAATAAAATTAAGAACAAAGATGGGGGATGAATATAATCAAAAAACCCAACATAAAATATTTAGATAATAATGAGTTAAGATGTGAACGCATTTTAAGTTCTTTTTGAAATAGTTAATTATGGATTGTTATAATATAATATCACATTGTATCTCGTAATTAGTAATGTACTCCATCCGTCCCCTAAATTTCTTCATAGTGTTCCATTTTGGGACGTCCTCCAATTTTCTTCCTTTCGATTTATGGACATTACCCCACTAAAATATCTCTACTTATTACCCTTAAAACATATTCTATTTACAGATTTACCATTATTTTTTTAACCCATCCAATTATTCACTAATTAATTCATTACTCATCCCATTAAATATCTGCTCGTCATGTGACTAACCCTATCCAAAACCAAAAGAAAGTGAACCGGATCATCTCTCCCAACCCTCTCTCTCTCTCTCTATCTATTTTGATACTCAATTCATTCAAACCCTAACAACCCATTACAGATCCCCCCGAGATGTCTGAATCTCAGTTCAGATCTAAAGGCTTTGTATATGAAGTTGTCCATCCCCCAGGTGTATCAACACGGTGTCAAAGTTTTGACCTTGATACATTGACTGACTTTTCGTTTTCGTTGAGTTCTGAATCTAATATTGTGATGGTTGTGCTTGAGACTTCAGATCTGTTTATTAGTGGCCAAACCACCGACAATCTACTTGAGAATGAAAGAAAGGCAAACGCTATGAATGAATTCGACCTATGATTTCTTGGGATTTACTGTCCAAGCGTGTTGATGCTCCCCTAATCTAATAAGATGATATTCCTACAGTGATACTGAACTAAAATGCATACTTTGCGACCCTATGATGCCTAATAAGATGAGGGTTTGTTGGGCTTGAATAGATATGTGAGAAGATGGCTCTATGCATGAATTTTATTTTGCTGGTTTTCGAAAAATTGATAGATCTGATACTACACTTGTTGATTCTGTGGTCTGTGGTATTTGGTATTTTTGCGTGTTGATGTGCATTTTTTGCTGGATAATTCTGTGGTATTTTTGCGACCTTATGATGCCTAATGTGATGAGGGTTTATTGGGGTTCAATAATTATGTGAACAAATGTCTCTACACTTGATTTTGATTTTGTTGGATTTTGAAAACTTGATAGATCTGATACTACACTTGATTGTTGGGTGATTTTGTAGTGATTCTATGGTATTTTTGTGATCCAATGATGTCAAATGTGCTGAGGGTTTGTTGGGCTTGAATAGATATGTGAGAAGATGGCTATGCACATGATTTTTATTTTGCTGGCTTTCAAAAATTGATAGATCGATGCTACACTTGTCGATTGTTAGATCATCGTCCTTGCATTTTCTTTGGGTGATTCGTGGTATTTTGTGATCCTATGATGCCTAATGTGATGAGGGTTTGTTGGGCTTCAATAAATATGTGAGCAGATGTCTCTACACTTGATTTTGATTTTGTTGGGTTTGAAAACTTGATAGATCTAATACTACACTTGATTGTTGGGTGATTCGTAGTATTTTGTGACCCAATGATGTATAGTGTCTTGAGTGTTTGTTGGGTTTGAATATATATCTTTGCACTTGATTTTGTAGCCTTATTTAGGTTTGAGATACATCGCCATATTAGAGCTACCACTAGAATTTCAATTCTTTGTTTGGAGGTTTATCATTGGCATTTGGAGTGATACTATCTTGCTTTCTGCTATGTTATGAATATATCAATGATGCAAAGTATGCAACATAGCTGAGACAATGTATATGTGTCATATTAAAGCCACCCATATGAATTGAATTCCTTAGTTTAGAGGTTTAATTATTTGAACATGTCAATGATGCAAATTGTTTTGGCAAAATAGCTGAGTCATTACATCCAAAAACTAAACTTTGCATGCCATAATATGATATAAAAAACAAGTTCAGAAAATCCTAGTTCATTAAGATAATAACAAAATGATAATGAACTAAACTAAACTTTTGTTGTAACCTAAGCAAAAAACTGAACTAAGCTACTATAATTTGCATTCCTAGAAGCCAAATGAGTCATTAGAATAGAAGATCATAACGGCAACGTGCTTGATTTTCAGGCAGCATTAGATAAGTTAAACAATCTTTTACCAATTCATATTCCACTTCAATACATTCAGGAAGTTTTCCTAATCTCTGCAGCCTTGTCTTGTTCATACGTGAGATTCTGTAATCATTGCCTTATTTGGCCTTCATGATTTCTTGATAGCATCCTTGCAAGGTTAGAAATACGTTATTGAGGGTCTGTGGTAATAGTTCTTCAAATGAATAAATCACCTTCTTCAAAAGATCATCTATATTTTTTGCTAACTTGTCATCCTGCAAAGATTGTATAGCCCTAAAGAAACCTAAATCATTTACATTAGAATCAGGAGAATTAGGTGGTTGACATATCAACTTGATGTTGAATCCATCTGTGTTTGCTGCAGCTTTGAAATCTGGATCGTGTGGGTTGATATGTAGCCTAGCATTATCATGTTGTATGAATATTTGCTTATTTGCTGAAGCTGGCCATTTAGCTTTAATTGCAGGAATAACCTGAAAACGAGTATGAAATGCTGAAGCTGTATGATGAATGTATTAATGCATTCTGATAGTTATTGAGTAATTCCATTACCTAACTTATGATGCATTGTTTGATCATTTCTTTTGTGATGGACTGAATTGGTTTGGTCTATTGTTCCTTTTTGTCTGTACTTTGAATTTCTCTTAGTTGGATCCAATGTTGTGAATGGAAAAATTCCAAACTTTCCATCAAACTTTATTGCACCATCACTTGCAAACCGTGGTCTACTTACTACACACATGAACATTACCTTAGTTATTAACCTCTTTGATTGACATGACCTGTATGGATCCTTTTCTGATGGAAAGAGATAATATATGTCACTAGTTTTTGTCATATAGAACCACTTCTCATCAATGTGGATGGTATTTTGCATACTTTGGAAATTGACTTTACCTTCCTGTAGATTATCAGTCCTAATTTGACTCAAACTGAATTTGAGTCTAGCAAGTTTGTTTGCCTCAGAAAGTACAGGTTTTATGGCACTTGTACGTGGCCTTATAAGCTTCTGTTTATCCATCTTTCCAAAAGATATTTACTTACATTTAATTTTGGAGCCATCTTTCTGATGCTAGACCTTTCTAGCACAGGCAATGACTTCATCTTCTCCACATCAAGTACCTTTCTATTTTTATGTGGTGTAGCTATCTTCTTTGCAAAACGTACAAATTGTCCCTTGCAAGTTCTTTGTGACTTGGTTCCAAATAGTGCGTATTGTTCTCTCGAAATCAAAAGTGGTTGGTGCATGTGATTGTGCACTGGATGAACAACTCCATTCTTTGTGATGTTGTAGAAGAAACCGAGCAATTTGATTTTTTGTAGCAAGGTGAATCTTGAGTTCGTTTGGTGTTAACATCTTGAAGAATCTGCTTTTATTGAAGAAAGATAAGCTGTATTTTGAAGAATTTCATTTATGGTAGTGTGTAATGAATGCAGATGTATTTATAGTGTATTAGTGGTGAAAGGAGTTTTAATTTTATAGGCATCGTTTTGGTGGGAAATTAGTTTGTTGATTATTGTAACTTTCCCTCTCTTTTTTATTTTGTAAAAATCCGAACTGGAATTAAGTTTGGGATTTGAACTTGTAATTAATTCACTTGCAGTTATTCACGTGCCACTGTCACTAATTTTTTAGCATTAACTTTCCAATTTCTTTTTCAGCATTATTTCCTTCTTTCTTTAAAAAATTATGATGATTAAATTTATTAGCTTACATTTATGTTTCATTTTAATTAAGTCCAGTAATAAGATAACTAAGGATTAAACATATACAACTAATTTATTTAATACTACATTAATATGAGATCCTTATTCCACTCACAATCCACTCAATAACTTTCAGAAACCTATCCCGTGATTCCTATGAAGGAATTTTGGGACGGAGGAGTATAACATTTGTGAAAAATAACTATCAATGTATATAATAATTAAATATTAATATTAAGCATATAATAATAAGGTTGATTGATAGCATATATATATATATATATATATATATATATATATATATATATATATATTGCAAGGGTAGTATACATATAAATAATATGCGAAAATGAGACGACTAATAAAATACGAAAAGATAGTTGAGAGAATATAATAATATATTAGTAGTTATTACTATGATGATTAATAATAGTTAGTAGCATAGTTTCGAGGCGGAAAAAGTATATTTTTTGTCAATTTGCAAATATCTTGTTATCACGTGTATATAATATTAATGTGTGTATATATTTATTACACTTTGATAATTTAAACGAGAAAGATCCGACAAAACCCATATATTTATTCATTATTCAGTTGTATGTGTGTATATTTGCATCTATATTATTATAAAAAAATCAAAAGTGAAAATACACTGAACAAATAAATTAATTCCAAGTGACTACGTAAGACCACTGAACATCAAATAGGTAAATAAGGGGTCTAAAAGTACTAGGTAAATAAGAGCACAGCTCACTCCTCGTGTGATTTTATGTTCATTGTCAAACCTTGAAAGTGTCTGTCAAAAATGCTTGAAAAGCTGTGTGTGTTTGAAAAATAAAGAACAAAACAAAACTTATATATCGAATTCCATGAAGAAACGAACACTGAGAAAAACAAAACAATCAAAATTTCAAAAAGTAACTAAATCAAAAAAAAATATTGGCTAACAAACTATGTTTAGTGAATGTGGTTAGTGTTCTCATATAAATTAGTTAGAATACGTATTAACACAAGTTTTGTATTTTCTGAAAAAGAAAAATACAAACATATATATATATATATATTAAAACCCCATAATTTAGTAGTCTTTAGTTAAAAAATTGTCCATCTACAACCTATGCCTTGTGCAGTTATCTAATCATCTAAGCCCATGTTATGTAAAATTCTGATAGATTGTCACTGAACATGGGCTTAGATGATTATATACGAATATGTATATTGGGATAGGATATGCATCTTTGAATCTTTGATCGTCTAATGGAATGGCACAAGTTTCCAAGTAATACGATGGCTTTGTATTTCCTTATTTATTTAATCTGTCATTACTTTATCATTTATTGATATTCACTCTTCTAAATTGTTAATTTTAGGTCTTCCCATCCTTTCTTGTTCTTGCTAATAATATCTTCTTTTTGGCTTTCATTTTTTTCAGTTTTTCTCAACATCTTACCGGATCACCAGCTATCATATGGTAATACAACAATCAAAAAAAATCTCCATGACAAAATCTTTTATAATAATTCAAATTTATCTGCTTTTTTTTTTGTTGTTGCTTTCGGCTTATTTTTGTGTTTTTTTTTTCTTTTTCGATTTTTTTCACTTTTTCGGTTTATGCACACCACCAATGAAAGTCGAGAATATAGGTAAGCTTGTGGTTTGTAGTCAAGAAGGTAAGCTTGTGGTTTGTAGGTATTGCACATGAATGTGAGTTTATCCAGTACACACCGAAAATAGTAGCCGCAAGTTCCAATGGACTTAAAGAAAAAGTATATGTATATATATATAATTATGCTTCTTTGTTTATACACCAAAGAACTGTTGAAAGACAAGTAGAGTTTGATAGGAAAACACAAGCATCAATGACAACGACTTAAACCGCTATTTCAAACAGTGTCCAACAAACAACAATAATTTAGACCCACAAAGAAGAAACATAAAACAAAAAAATGTAACACTAAAACTGCCTGGACAACAAGACCCCCAAATCACTAGCACATATAGAGTAGTAAGCTTGTCTGCTGATTTTCCCCGACATTTTGAGGTTACACCTGAGCAGTTCCTTCAGTGAATTTAGGGTCCTCACATCTGTACTTACCATCGGGTCCGATTCCAAATCCCCTCGGATCAGCAAATACATTCTCCAGCAGTTGGTTGCGCGCTGGAACTGGGCTCTCGTCAGCAAACTCAACAGACTCTTCGATGATCTCATCAATCTTCTTGTCTATGGCCTTCAGCTCTGCTTCGTTTGCCAAGTTGTTTTCGAATAGATATTTCTTCAACGCAGTGATGGGGTCTCTTGTGGCGTAATGAGCCTTCTCAGCTGCCAAGATACACAAATAATAGTTTATAGAAGGGATGTGCAGATGCTTGATTATGCAAGTGGTCTAAACTTTGTGAAGCTCGTGACTGTTGTGATGTTTCAACCAGGACACAACGACAGTGGTACAAAGTCTACTGATGGTCTGTGATTGTCTCGCATAGTTATCACTTATCAGGGATGAGCAACTTCAACAACAAATCAAAAGAATAAGCAGAGATAACTATTTCCATATCAAGCTCACAGATTTCATCAAGTAAAGGTTTTTTAGGGATTTGACAAACCTAAGAAATAACGGTAATCGCATGAGTGCATCAATATTTTCACCACATTGGAAAACAGGCTCACATCCCTCACTATTTCAAGAGGCTTATTCCAGCAAAATTAGTCAAATTCATTCCATTCTTCACCTATTTGGAAGAATCATACGGTTTTCATCTCATGGCATTTGTTCAATTAACAGGTTTCCAAACATTTCTTACATAATATATAGGAATTAAATAAAACCCTTTTGGCTAGATGCACACAGATGAATGTCGAGGATTACTCAATTGTGTTCCAAAATGCTCACCTGGGTCACGTAGCTCATCGGGGTCAGCTAAAGAGTGTCCTCTGAATCTATAGGTCTCGCACTCAACCAAAGTCGGACCTTCACCTCTTCTAGCTCTACCAATAGCCTCCTGCGCAACCTCCCTCACCTTCAAAACATCCATACCATCAACATGAACACCGGGCATCCCAAAAGCCGGACCTTTCTTCCAAATCTGAGGGTCAGAGGTGGACCTCAAATGGGACATCCCAATAGCCCACAAGTTGTTCTCAACAACAAACACAATGGGAAGCTTCCACAACGAAGCCATGTTCAAGCATTCAAAGAACTGGCCGTTATTGCAAGTCCCGTCCCCGAAGAATGCCAAAGTCACCTCATCACAATCCTCTTTCAGGACTTCTCTCTTGTATTTGCTAGTAAAGGCAGCCCCTGTTGCAACAGGAATTCCTTCACCGATGAAAGCAAATCCTCCAAGAAGGTTGTGCTCCTTGGAGAACATGTGCATCGAGCCACCCTGGCCCCTGCAGCAACCAGTGGTCTTGCCAAAAAGCTCGCTCATGACCTGACGGGCAGGGACACCTTTGCTCAATGCATGGACGTGATCACGGTAAGTGCTCACCACGCAATCTTCCTGCTTCAAGAGCTTGATAAAGCCAGTGGACACGGCCTCCTGACCGTTATACAAATGAACAAAGCCAAACATTTTGCCTCTGTAGTACATCTGAGCACACATATCCTCAAACGCTCTTCCCAAGATCATGTCCTCATACAATACCAATCCCTCTTCTTTTGTTATCAGCTGCATGAACACGCACATAAATTACCCTTTTGTGTACCAAGAAAAGAAATTTTCTTAAAACCCATCTTATTCTTCTTCACATCAGATAAATGCAGTAATTTGTTCATAACCAGCCCTAAGTAAACAAATAATTCCAGAAATAATAAAATAAAAATTAAACGGAAATTCCTTCAGTCACAAACTCCAATTAGAAGGGAACAACAAGCATGAGCAATGACAATTACATAAGGTTAACCAATCCAACAACAGAAAAGCTAACCTAACTAATCAAATTAACAAGGATCACAAGCACTTAGAGCTGGAACTATGCATGGCGCACCATTTAGATTCACTACATTTTTTCATTGAAAAAAATCCAGCGACCTCATCCCACTACATTGGCGAAATGCAGTATCTATTGCAAAATAAACACACACACACACACAACCATATTATGTGCAAATCGATGATGTATAAAAAAAGTACCAGATTAGCGACGGAGGAGCTGGACTTGAGCTTCTTCTCCTTAACAACATCGGAGGAAACTGCCACGACGGCGCCAGATCGGCGGCTAGCACGCGAAATCGCCGAGTTAGAAGAGAACAGCTTATTTCCAAGAAATTTGGAGCCGAGAAACGTCGTAGGTCCGGAGATTTTACAGCAAGATTCAGACTTTTCAGCATATCTGGAGGAGCTGAGCAACAGAGGATTGTTAAGGATTTTTGCCGTAGCTGAACACGCCATTTTTTTCCGCAAGAACGCAATGCAAGGGGGAGGAACCCCAAGAGGTTGGTGATTGCCGCGAGAACAGGCTGAAATCTAGAGAGAGAGAAGGGGTAGACGGAGATTGAGGAGAAGGAATGAATGAATCGAGAGAAAAGAATAGAGAAATTAATATAGGATGGAGGGGAGAGGGAGGGGCGGAGAGAACGAGAGTGTGTTTCTGTGGAAATAATCGTCACCAAGAGTGCGTGTGTGTGTATTGTATCTTGTGCCCTCGTCATTTTTAACCTCCCCAATCATTCATTTATTTACCTTTTATTTTCTCCAAATTAATTTCGAGAAAAGATTGAGAGAGAAAATTCTTTTTCTTTTATCAGATAATCTAGATGGTGTTTTGATGCTTATTTATAGTTATATTTTATAATAATTTCTTTTATAAAAATTATAGATATATAAAGATAACAGTGCAAATTGAATTCATTGATGTAAGGGTAGCCCCACTCTATGCATGGGTAGTGATAATATATGTACAGTATTCTAAGTTGATTTGATAGAAATTAAATACAAAAAGGACGAAATTTTTATATAGTCATGTTTAGGGATGGTATATTGGTATTGGTTTCATTAATCATTTTTTAAACTAAAACCTGTTTAAAAATTATTTATTTATATTTGTCTCAAACTTATTATGAGTACTAATTTTATTATTTATACTCGTCTCAAACTTGTATACTAGTTCTCGTTAATTATTCACCTGACATATTTAAATTTATACAATATCTAAATGATCAAAATACGTTACAATAAAAAGTCAAAACCTACAAAGTAAATATTAATAATAATTAGTAGGAATAATGGAATATGAAAAATTAAATTTCAAGTATAAAACTAGAAATTATATAATACTATAAATTTAGGATATTCTTAAATTATAGCCTAAAGTTTGACGTCATAGTGACTTCTTAGCCCGAACTAACAAATATTATAAATATAACTTCTACTTATTTTTGTTGTTCACTTAATAGTTCGAGTCAAAAATTTCAACCGACTAAACTAACGTGTATCACCGAAAACTAATTTAACATCATAACACAAAAAACAAGATAGCACAAAAAAATCAACTTCTGGCATTACATATGAGCTTTTGTTGGCCAAATTTTTTGCCTTGACCTATTAAGCGAAAATTGAGACAATTACATGTTATACTTTTAATATTTGTAAGTTCGGACTAATAAGTAACCATAGGATCATAATCTGGGCTATAATTACGAATAACCCTTAAATTTAATATAGCATGTATCCAAAACAATGTTCTAAATCATCAAAACAGACATACAAATGATATTTTTTAACTTCTCAAATCTTCTGTTAACATTTTCATATAATCATTTGTGATTACATTGGAATATATATATATATATAGGGGATGGTTCACGTGAGAATGTAAATATTGGTGAGAAATAAGAATGCAACATTTAACGTATAAAATTGTTGCACTAAATGTATAAATTTGTTGCATCAAATTTAACATATAAAGTGTAGCATTTAATATAAAGTTGTTGTATGTAATTTGGTGCAACAAATTTATACATTTAGTCAACAATTTTATACGTTAAATCGCCGATTCTTATTTATCACCAATATTTCAGATTCTCACGTTAACCATCCCTATATATATAAAATATGGATAACTACAATTTGTGTACCCAATTTTAAAGAAATTTTATAAAATATCCTCACCTCTAGTTAATAATTAAAATTTCCAAGACTTTGATAAGATTTTGAAAGTGTCCTCAATTTCAATTGATACATTAAACATCCTCAACTTTGATAATGTTTTAAAAATATATTGATTCAAAGTTTTCGGACGACGGAATGCAAAACCAATTCGTAGAATTCTCATGTAGATTATAGTTCAAATAACTTAACATTCTATCTCGTATGAGTTATAGCTCAAATGATTTGAAAAACTCTAATTGGAGATATTTTTAAAATATCGTCAAAGTTAGAAACATTTAATGTATTAATTGAAATTAATGATATTTTTCAAATCTCATCAAAATTGGGAATATTCTAATATATTAATTAATATTGAAGATATTTTTCAAAATCTGATCAAAGTTGGAAACACAAACTGTAGTTATCCCTAAAAAATAATAATATAATTTTATATAAACAAAAGATAACGGATACCCATAATTAATTTCATAAACCTGAAACAAACCCGTCACAAATATTTGTTTGAACTTTTATTATCTATACACGCCCCAAATCTATTTCTTCTTACCCAAACTTGCCCCATTAGAATTTGGCTTCTTTCCTGTCTTACATATATTGTTCCGATTCTTGAAACAATATTATTGAGTTTTAAAATTTCATTTTCAAGCGATGAAATTTGAATATACATTAATAAATAAATAAATAGAACATTGAGCTATATCTATTCTTTTGGTAAAATATATATATATATATATATATATATATATATATATATATATATATATAGAGTTTGGTTCAAATAAAAATCATTCTTATCCTAAAACTAGAACTAAATGAATTCGTTATGAAAGTTGATGAATCCGTTGAAAAGTTAATGAATTCAAAAATTGATTTTTCACCCGGGTTCGAATCCCATGAGAGGCGAAAATTCTATTTTTGGATTCGATAATTTTCCGATGGATTCATCAACTTTCACCGTGAATTCATCGCTTTTGGTTCTCACGTTCACAATAAAAATGGTTCTCACGTTAACCTCCCCATATATATATATATATGGCTTGATTCTCATAAGATCCGGTCCCTAGATAGTATGTAGACTCAATCTGAATCACACATTTTAAACACGTGGACGATCAAAATTTGACACGTGGAAACCCATTTTCGCTCGAGGACAAAATAGGAAGGTGCCAATTGGCGGATGCCCGCCGATTTGAGTAGAGAGTCATGACGTTGGGTATCCGCGGATCGCCGGGTTTGAGTCCGCATTCTTAATAACATGACACCGCATTCAAAATAACATAACATCGCATCGCACCCAACCGGCTGGTACGTGCGGCTTGCTGCGTTGCACGCCGACGCTAGGTAGGGGTATTGGGTGTCGTCGAAGCTTGGTATGAGTCTTTGAGCGCGCATCGACCGAGTTTGGAAAGAGCTACAACAAAACATAAATAATGCATATGAAATAACATAACACCGCATTTAAAACAACATAATGATCGCATCGCACACCATTTGAGTGCGTCTGAGTGCGTCTTAGTGAGCACTGGGTACGCGCGAGCGGGACGCGTCTTGGGCGTTGCGTCTTGAAGCGAAGGCTGAGTGCGTTCAAAAGATGCATTAAAATTGAAACTCATATGCATATTTGTGTTCATTTGAATGCATAGTTCGATTCAACTATATCGCATGATTTATTTTCGAAATCACATAACAAATCAAATTACTAATCTACCCTTATTATCACAAATTAACGTATAAAACTTTTAAAAATCAAGCACGAATATCAGCCACACGATTAATATGATGGATGGATAAAATTGAGACTACATACTATCTCGGGACTGAATACTATTTGATCCTCCTCGCCTTATATATATATATATATATATATATATATATATAGGAGTGGATCAAATGAGAACTACATATTTTTTATGAACTCGCAAACCACGATAAGACGTCGGTATAAAGTTATGCATAATAAAAACTTTCTAAAATTATTTTTTGTACAACAATTTTAGAAAATTTTCGTTGTCACAACTTTATAGATTTTATTCATCAACTTTATACGTGTCATGCGTAGTTACCAAGCTCAAAAAGATGAATATTAGGATCCAACATATATCCGCCTTTAAAATTGGAAATTAAAACGTATATGATGTAATGGATTCGAAAGTGAGCTCTGAAAGCACTGGAAAAAATATAAGATAAATCATCTTCTTAAGTAAATGGGATTTTCATTTAGAAATGGAAGCAAGTTCGTCCCGCCGTTTAAAATATTCCCTTAAATTATTTAAACACGAGATAAACAAATAATTCTTAAAATAGCACAGATTTCACATCTAAAAAAAGGCCAAATTACAACTACAATTTCGCCCCCATTAATTATATCAAAATAGGGGGGAATATAGGTGGGGGGTAGAGAGAGATTTGGTAATTTTTCTCAGCTACTTCTCGGCTGGAAGCATATTAAAGCATCAATCGTGCAACAATATAGGCAGCACATTAATCAAAGCTCTTCTATAAATGCATACCGTACGACTTACGAGTCGTAAGTATGCATTCGCGGGTTCGATTCCTCTATTACAAAGAGCATTTTATCTCTACAAGCGGCATGTGTTAACATTTCCAAAACCTAAAACGAGAACAATATCTGTGATAGACCATCTTATGTGAAAATTCAATTCCACGAATGTTGCCTCGTCATCACCTTGCTCATTACAACAAAAGCCAAGGCATATTCTCTTACAAAGCATCTAAGGAGTTTCTCAAAAATAATAGATGCGCTATGCATACATATCTATCCATCAGAGACATTCACGCAGGGGATCATAGTCTACACATACACAATCAAGAATGGGCGTAACTGAACACATGATACCAAGTTAGCGATCCCTAGTCCCTACATACCTCAAACGCAGCAATCCTCTCTAAATGCTCAAGAGAAGAACCCGAGGTGCAGAAAGAGGTTTCAGGAAATGTGCCTGTCTGAATATCTATTCAAAACAAATGAATGAGCCCAAGAACACGGAAAAGAATCCGGAGAGGGAACATTGACAAGATATCATGGAAGAAACTCATCTATGTCAGATTTGTCCTCTTCAGAAACCTGATTGTTCTGCAATAGTACGGCCATACAAATTCAACGAGATCCAGCTGTCTCTCAACCAACCACCCTTGCAAATCCTTCATTTTCCTCCTAGAAATTTCATTGTAGTTCATGTTTCTTATGTCTACTAGAGGTTGCAATATATGTATTCTCATGGCTTCTTTTAGCTTTCCGTGAAAAACGTGATCATGTACCAGCATGTAATAGACAGGCAGTTTCTTGATTACATTGGCCGCCTGTTTGAAGCTGAATGCATAAAGCCCACATAATGCTCGGAACATCTTTACATACAGAGCAACAACTAACGGTCCAAGAATCCATAAGGGAGTCAATTCTTTCGATACTTCCATCCCATATACAAGGTTAACAGCAAGGTATAGTGGAATGCTGCATACACAACAAAAAAACATATTTACTGAAGAGTTGCAAGTGTAATGTATGAATCAAAATTCATTTGGTCATTAACAAGAGAAGATACTGCTAGCATACTGATGCAAACAAATATGTCAGACAATAAAGCTTTAGCTGATGCCTCACAACTAGAAATCAAAAAGTTTGAAAGAAGAAGCTAATGCAACATATGTGATAACAAAAGCACAGTTTTCCTTACATCTCCATCATTCAGCAATAACTGAATCCCGTTCAGGACACTTAGTTGACAAGATTCACAAAACAAACAATGAGAAGAAATATTTTCAACCAAGAATATTGAAAAAATCTTCAGCTGAAACTGCTAACAATTTCAGAATTAGAATTTCTTCATTTTCTCAAAAGTAGTTCCATGCGGAACACACTCTGCATGCGTGTGCATGTGTGTGTGAGAGAGAGAGAGAGAGAGTTTAACCAGCATACTTACAAGAATAAAAAGGGTATCCTGATTGTTGTATCCAGACCCAAAATACAGCACCAAATTGCCTTAAGAATTTTGCTTTTTTGCTTTACTAAAGTATTTGGCATCTTTGATGTTTTTGCCACTGAAGATTCTTCAACAATTTTTTCTGCTTCTTGGCTTTGTGATGGTGCACGTAGTAACATCAACCAACTCTTGAATAAGTGAATAGCCAGTGACCTGGTTGTTGCTTCAACAGTTGCTGTGTGAGGAACAGGAACATCATTCTGTACCTTCGAAGATTCCACCGAGGATTCCTCACTCTTGTGTTTCAAATGGGAAACTTTAACAGCATTCTTAAGGTACTTTGAGCTGTTAGCTCTGCCATTGTTAGAATCATCAAACTGGTAGTCTTTGAACGCTGATACTTTGAATGGTTTTGACTTTGGTCCAAGAGAAAGAGAAGCTCCTATACTGGAAGAAAGCATATAGTTTAAGTTGTAAACAGTAAATGAAGGGATCTAATATTGATCACGAAGCAGACAATATAATATGGTAGGTTACAAGATAGCATTGTCAATAAAATTGGATTCTAAACCATGAAGATAATTCTGGTTAGCTTTATACGTAGATCCTTTAAAGTTTAAAGTAACTAAGTCAAACAAATAAACTGACTTGCATATACTAAGAAAGCAAACATCAGACCAACAAATTACTAACAACAAAAAAAAGATAACTTACAATATGTATTAGGGAGGGGGGGGGATTGAATAAGGACACACAATAACGAATAACATATGTTCCAGGTAAGTACCTTGAACATGATCTGCATTTCAAGGATATAAACCTATCTTTTCTCTCAACAACACCGAATGCTGGTGCACAATGCTTTAACTTGCTCCTTCTGCTCCACAATGAAGGCACAGAGGGGAAAGTGCCACAAGAGCCCTGGACAAAGCCACCGGGAAGATTGTTTTACACTTGAGAATTGGTGAATCAGGATATAAGAATAGATGATAACAGCTCTACTAAACAGAATGGTGTATGATATAATTTTCCAAAAATAGATATGGTCCTCGAAGATTAATTAAACATTGTGTGAAATGACAGTTTATTGTAATTAAAATCCTCTATCAGTACCGGGATGTATTGGATTGAACATGTGAAGGATTAATGACCCAACAAGCTCAAAGTTGCTCAATCCACCACTATATATGGTAAGGTGGCCTAAACAGTTATCTATCTCGAATTCATCATCCAAAGCAAAACCCCCCAAGAAGATAAGAATAAATATAACCTCATATATTACATAAACATCTTCACACTCTCCGACTAAAGCATATGAGCTCCATAGCATGACAACTTATCTCATATAAATGTACAAAATCACAATTACCTTCAAAGGATGAGTTGCCAATGCCATAGTCTACACCATCTGAATACACGAACCTAATTCCTAGGCCCTGAAATAAAAAAGATCAACTTGTTTGTGGGGTTCAAGATTTTTATAAGCTGATATAAGACCAAAACTGCGACACATCAACTCTTTTAATCTCATCTCAAGGTTAAAAGTTAAATTAAACGAAACCAACTTATTAAGGCAACATTTTCAATAAACAAGCGACCCTCCTAAAAGTTCAAAAAATTAAAAGGAAAAAGAAAAAGCTCGCCTTACTGGATACTCAAGACTTGAAATCGGGATAGAACCCATAGATAAATAAGTACAAAACACATAGAAACTTACAAACATATATACCATTATGCACAGACCCAGAGAGAGAGAGAGAGAGAGAGAGCTAACAATAAACATAAAGAGGAGGTGCTCAGACTATTGGCGATGAAGACAGCAGTTTCTGATGAACCCCTTTTATCGAGATAGAATTTGCAGAAAGAAGGGGATGGAGGGAAGACAAAGGATAAAATTGAGACAAATTAGGGTTTTGGAATAGGCCCCTTCTAGTTTGTTACAATTACTTCTACTACGACAATAATCTACTGTCGAAAGGATGATTTACTAGTGATGATCAATGTATCTGCTTGTCCCAAAAAGGAAGCTTTTCCTTATGAGCCCTCACCCTCCCCTATAAGAATGTGAGATGGTAAATTATGGTAAATCAATAATTAAGCAATTAGGAATAGGAATATCAATGGATAAGTTTTATCCGGATCGATTCAGAACCACTCAAAACCCATTAAATTTTAAAACAGTAGTTCTGATTCTGGTTTCGGTTCCAATTCCAGACCCGTTTTAGACCCGGACTGTTTAGATCCATAGTTTGATGGTTCGATCCGATCCAGATCCGATTTCGATTCTAGAATCAAAACCAATACTTATTTATTAGTTCTGGTCCGAGTAAAATTTGTTTATTGACAAGCCTAAGTTTAAATAGGTTTGTCAATGAGCTAGTTTTATCCATATCGATTTGAAATCATCAACGGCCCATTAAATTATAAAACAACGGTTTCGGTTCCAATTCTGATTCTAGTCCGGTTTTTATTTTAGACCCGCTCAGATCCGGACCGTTTAAGACACATAATTGATGGTCCTGGTCCGATCCGGATCCAATATCTAATAGGTAGGTTCTAGAACCAGAACCATTACTTATTTATTGGTTCTGGTTCAGGTAAAACTCATTTATTGACATCCCTAGTTAGGAGGATATTTGCATAGTATCCACAAAAAACCATCCTAAAAATGGTAACACTCTCACACTACGGCTGCTAGAACTCGATTCTTGATCTTTATCCTAAATTTACTAACTCTTAACCAACTGATCTAAATTCACGGAGATTTGCTACTTATATACAAAGTTTGTTTAATCAATTTGATAAAACAAAATTACTCCTAAATAGTTGTGATGTGTATATCATTATCGAAAAAGTATGTTGTTTGTGAGGATAAAGTGCAGCAAGTCGAACAACAATTGTATGGTAGAGTTATTGGACATTGAGGTGGTCTTCTATATATCCGTTTGTAAATACGGATTTTGATATTTTTCTTCATAAATGATATTTGATATTTTTTAATGTAAATTATAATTTTCTTTAATATAAATGATACGTTTATTAATAACAAATGATATTTTTATCCGTCCACACAGTGCGAACGGATGTATAAAAGTTTTTGTGTTGGACATTTCATGTCATCCATATCATTTCAAGAGTATCGAGATAATAATCTCCTCCATATTTTTGTAAGGTTTGTCATTATCTTTTTATAATTCTATAACAGCTTGTTTGATGTATAAAGTTTTATATTTTTAACAGAGGTTAACTAGTTTCGGCTTTAGATGGAAATGAAAATCAAGAAAGTATCATATTATAAGTATTTTTTACCTTGTAGTTAGGGGTGACTATTAGGGTGTCGGGTAATCCGGTATCCGATACCGACCGAATTTATTAGAATGACCCCAAATCCTAAGTACGATTTAGCGAGGACCGTTATTTGGAACGGATTAAGAAACACAATTATAAAATAAGGTATTGAGTTGTGAGACTTATATCGTAGATATTTCTAGAATTTCAAGCGTTCAAGGTTCGACTAAACATATTGTATATACGACTTCATAATCTAGCAATGAAAACATGTGATATGTACATACGACGACGTACAATCAAGGTATACTATCATGACAACATTCCTATTGCTCAACACCGCTCCATCGCATCATCATTTCAATCGCACATTTAAAAACAAATATGCAGGGCTGAGTACAAGAATGCACTCAGTGGACTTATGCCAAAAATATTTTCATTAACTTATCGCCTAATAGTAACACACGAGGTTTTTGTGGAAATACTCGTGTTTACTAAAACATTTTCTCATTTTCAAAAAGTTGTCTGGCCAGACATATTTTCTGTCTGTATGATCCGTATCATTTCCCTTATAACATTATCATAATTTCATCACACGTTGGTAGCGAACCAACAAACATTTAATATCATCATAACATCACAATATCATAATATGTTGGTGATGAGCCAACAACAATCAATCTCATTACAACACCATCATACGTTGGTAGCGAACCAACAACATTCATATAATCACATCCTCCTCATAATACATCATATCATCCTCCTCATAAAATATCATCATCCTCCTCATAATATATCATCTCATAAACATTCTCCTCGTTATCATAACATTCATCATAATATCATAATATGTTGGTGGCGAACCAACACTATTGATAGGATCATACATAAAATCATAAACACTTTGAGCAGGTAATCATTTCTCAACAGAGAGCATTGTAAATAAACATTTGATAAACATTTTATCCTCGAGGAGAAAGAAAAGCCCACCTGATACATAAGCTTTCTTAATTCGTTTTCCTTTTACGCCAACGATCGCATCCACGTCTCACCTTTACGTAAAAACGATTTCAAGACGTCATCACGTTTTTGAGATTTTCAAAGTTTAAAATAAACTTTGATAACTTATACTAATATAATTTGAATTCTTAACTAATTCAATACGTCAATCAATCACAGATCTTAACTAAACATTTCGCATTCGATAGAGGCGAGATATGTTCAACTATTTCATTTTAACCTTTTAGGTTAAACATTCAACGTATTCTAATGTTTTTCGATATAAAGATTTTAATTATGAAATCTTTTCTCACCAAAGAGATTTCCTTATATAATTAATACGTTTTACACGTATTAGTGTATTTATCGAACGTATTTCATACATTAATTTCAAAAGTCAACAATTTTGACTTTTCTTTATAAATTCTTCAATAATTGATATTGTATACTATTTTACCATAGGATCACTAATATGTACTAACATTAACTATAGAAAATTTAGGTATCACCTATTTTATTTCTATAGTTCTCGAATTTTCTCAAAAATTGTCCAATTAATTTTCTAAAATTCTAATTAATTTATACAAGGCCCCAACATCAATTTATATCATAATTATAACTATAGTCCAACATTTTCAATTTCTACATCAATGATCATTGTTCAAGGTTCACAGTTTCATCAAGAAAAATGCTAAACATTTTTGTAAAAACCCTATAAAATTACACAATGCTTAAATACTATCATGTAACACTAATACATCATAACATTAGTCAAAAAAAACTAAATCATCATTAAACCAAGCTATGAAGCTCTCGGTCCTCTTGCATATTTTTGAGCAGTTGACTTCTAAAAATTCTAGTAAAATCATATAGTACATAACTAAGGTCCTAGATCAACATTATGTTATAACATTACTCAAATTAAATTTGTACAACAATTTATAATTCTTCATCATTTTCGGTCATATTCAAACTATAGTCTAGGATTTATTTTATTTTATTTCTCAAAAATTCACTATAAGCTTCTATAACATCATATAGCATTAATCCAACCCTAAATAAATTCCAAAATTTTCGATCATCCTCAAGAATTTCATAACATGCTTAATTTCAATTTAAATCATCAATATGCTTATAGTTCATCATACTATACATTATTAATAAAACACTATCATATGTTAGCATAATTTCATAATCAAGAACACATGCTTGTATATTATAATCGAACCATTGGATATTAAAAATTTTAACGCATAATCAAGCTCGCTCGATATCTAACCTCTTTATCGGTTTCGATTTAGTGCTCAATGATTAAAGATCAAGGTTTTGGCTCTTGAAAAGGATGAACTCTCAAGCTTTTCTCAAGAATGAGCTCTCGGTAATGTGTTGCAGTTTTTGTGAAGAGTGATGGTGTTTTAATGTGTTACTTTACTTAAGTAAAAAAATGAATTAACCTCAGACTCAATCTATCTCTCTCCCTCGGTTTTCTTCACTCACAACATAATATTTGGGAGCCTAATAAAGCTTTGTGACTCACCAAGTAATACATCATCATTCTTACACATAGTTACTACATAGAATCAAATTTTTGAACAAAACAAATTCATTGACTTTGAGAGCCCAAGCCGTCGGCCACCTCTTAGTTAACAAAGGAAAGCCTTTTATTATGTCATACACCATGTGCATAAAGTATACACATTACCATATGCAAATCAAAGTTAATGCAAGAGTTGTGCAATTTCTTCTCACCTATTTGGAAGCAATTACACGGCCATAATTCATCCTCAAGTATCCACTTGATTCAATCACTTAAATTACTTTGGTTAATGTGTAATTAAGGATACCTGACTTACGTAAATATATATATATAAGGCTAGCAAAAATTGTTCAAGCAAAACATGTTACATACATGTTCACGGCAACTTTGATTTTTAAAAGCCAATTTTTTTTATTTTCATGCTATTATTAGATATATATCATAATATATATCTTAGATGATAAATTATATCATAGGAAAAATTATTAGAATTATTTCATGTGTGAAAACCCTAATTTTCGAATTTAGGGTTTTCGAAAATTACAACTTTGTTCAAAATAATCCTTTACTCTCTAGCATTATTTTTAATGCTAATTAATACACTAATTACATAAAATAATCATAGGAATTTAAATATTATAATTCATTGATCATTAAACTCATTTTTCCAAACATCTCTAAACGTTGACGTTTGAAACGTCTCAAAACGTTGATTATCGACTCATCTCAAAAAGTTCGTAATAAAGTCATAATCACTTTATTAAATTATTTCATTAATAATAGAATTTAATTCTAAGCTTCGTCACTTAGAAAATTTTACGAAATTTTAACTATCGATACTCAATCGACGTTAAAATAATACTGCTGAAGCACTTTATATATTTATATTCCTTAATTCACAATCCTTAGTGAATATAAAATAGGAATTCGTTACTTCGTAATTAATCAAAATCATTATTCGATATATTACTAATTCAATTATTTATTGAAACCCTAATTTACTAATTTAAATATCGTAATTAGGCATTTAATTCTTCGGGATATTACATTTATCGAGTATTGGTACCGATTACCCGAAAATCGGGTATACGGGTCGAGGTCGGGTAGGGTACCAATTATATTATCCGAAATACCCGAATACCCGAATTATTTAATATAAATTCATTATATATATATATATATATATATATTAAACAGGACCTTAAGAAAAAAAATTAGAATTTGTAGCTACTGAGAATCGAACACGGACTCGACAAAGATGTTATCAAGTAGTCCAATATTTGAAACCAATAAATTAAGCCACTCGAATATAGAAATGTTAATTTTATAAATAATGGGTAATTAGGGTATCCGAATACCTGACTTGGGTACCCGACTAAAAAATCTGGTTGGGGTCGGTATCATATTTTTTGTAAAATCGGGGTCGGGTACTTGATTTTTTCGGGTAGGGTACCCGACCCGTACCGAATAGTCACCCCTACTTGTATTGTCTTCGTCCACCAAGAGTGTGTCACAATTACCTTATTCGATGTCCACCAAGAATATTTCATTTTCCCCTTTTAAGACATTACCCTACATTACACTTTAATTATTCAAACTTAAACTATCCATTATTTTAAAAAAAAAACCCATCATGGAGAAGTGATTTAAGCCAATTAACATAACATAACCCATTAACTTAACCCATTAATCTAATCACTCAGCCCTACATTTTTATTACTCGACCATATTATTTGAAACCCTAGCTATCACTCTATTGGTTTTCTCATTTGAGAATTCGATTTTCAATACTATGGGTTCTATATATAGTACAACCTCGACTGAATCCATTCCTTACTATTCGTGGGAGTCCGACGTCTTTAATTCTCCGATCTGCTCGATTGAGGGCGTCCATGGCAACCACACCGAGGTCCCTCCGATCTATTCAGTTGAGGACGTCCATGGCGACGACGTTGAGGTCCTTATTGATGGGTCTCGCTAGGTACGTACTGGTATATGAGGGGATACACCAGTTATGATAATTTAAAACTTTTTCTGGTGACAATACTGATTGATTGTTGATAGCAATTGGTCAAGTAACTGGCCATCCAGTACTGGTATCAATACTGCTAGTCAGTTCAGATAGGGAATTTCTTGTGTTGAATGACTATCAGTTAGCAAACCTACTGCCTGCTAAGGCATCAAGTTAGTTGGACTGATAACTGATGTACATGCGGAATGTGATGGTTATTGGATTTGTCTTACTGAAAACTGAGACTCGGGTTTAAACACTTCATCGAATATTAAATAGTCAGTTTTCCTTTTCTCTTCAGTATCGAACTTATATTGATTGAGAGTTTCAAAAATAATATTGTGTTGATGTGTGCTATAATGACAGTTCAATAACATGTAATTTTAAAGTAGAGCTGAAAGTAAATAACACATTGAGTTTTACGTGGTTCAGAGAGATCAACTCCTATATCCACAGACTGATTGCTGAGTCGGTCCACTAACTTGAGATTAGTTTTGTTTGCGAGTACAAGAGTATACCTAGATACTGAGGTAACTTTATAGTATCCCGCCTAACTTAGCGTTCCTCCTACGTTTGTTGGTTCTAGGAACCACTAACTGCTTTTAGGACACATTCGACTTAACATCTAGCTTACGGATGCTAGAAACCAAGCTTTCAGTAACTAACACTTCGTTGTTTACTTGTCCAAACATCTATTTAACTTTTAGGGGGTTTAGTAGAGTAGTTTTCCAACTGGGAAGATGAGTTGTTACAGACGATAAACTCATGATGTATAAGCTTAAGATATATAGGGTGAATATCATAGACGTAAGGAATTGTATGTTGAAGTCTCGAGATGATAGGTATATGTGAGTTCTTGAGTCTTACTGATACAATGAATACTTCCTTCTTCGAAATCGCTATTTGATTGGTTTTGAGCTTGAATACTTGAGATTTTAATTCTGCAGCGTTTCGGTAACCTTCAAAGGTTGGATTATGTACAATATACAGAGAGGAATAAGAATAATGTCATTGGAGGGACAACCATTCAAATCCTTCTGAGTTCTTCCTGTTGAGAATCCTCGTACATCTTCTAACAAAGGTCGCATCATCGTACACTGTAGTTCTACAACTTTGAAAAGATGGTATGGCATGTCCGGATCTTATGCAGATCGTTACAACACATGATGAGTCAAACACTCAATGCTTAAATCATTCCGCATTTCTTCAGTCGAGTTGACTCCGTGTTTTGTTAGTATTGATTTCGAGTTGGGCGAGGTCAGATCTCCTTATCATCGTGATCTGGACTTTATCTTTTGTCAGCTTAGAACTCCTGAATCAACATGATGCATTCAGTCAAACGTAGATATTGATAGTCAAGCCTGACTCTTGGTTGGCAGCTTTTACTCTTGGACATCAGCTTTGACTTCTGGTACCCAGTTTTGACTTCCGCAAAGAAGTCTGTTGCCTGATATAACACTTAGTTATATCCTTACTCATTCTCATCGTTCAGCCCTGAGTCTTCAGTCTTCGATCTTCAAGTTTCAATATGCCGATGTCAGTCTTCAGTCTTCGACTTTACTCTAGTAGCTCTGATATTTAGCATCGCTTGTACTTCAATCTTCAGACATCAGATGGCCTTCCGTCAATCTTTAGTCTTCAGTACGCGATCCTTCAGTTGAGCTGATACTGATACTTCTATCAGTATGACTGATTCTCCGTACTACTTGAACTCCTTCAGTTTTGGATTTGTCCAAGCTGGTAGTTCCGTTGCTGAACCCTATAACATAATCACATAACTCGCAAACAAGTCATTAGCATTAGTTACTTCGTAAGGCAGTCATCAAAGGTTTTAGGATCTAATCAAATCACATAGTTAAGATAGATTAATTCCTGATATACAGGAACTTTCCAGTATTTTCGATACTTAGGAATTTTCCCAACACCTTTGTCCTCTGATCTATTCGGTTGAGGACGTTCATGACTACCACACCGAGATCCTTCGTCCTTCGATCTGCCACACTGAGCTCCTTCATCCCTCGATCTTTGAGGACATCACTGAGATGAATTTTCTTCTATTTTCTTGGTCTGCACAGATCGAAGATGGTTTTTTTTCAAACCCTAAGGATTTGGTGCCCTGCGGTTTTGACCCTCCTCTGATTAGCCACCACAGGGATCTATGATCTCTAGTTATGGAGGTTAATGCATGTTTTTTCCTCGTTCAATTGTTGGTACGATTGGTTCTAGAAAGCTGGTTTTCTCGTGCGATATTTGATATGAGCATTTTTGGTTTGTTGGTGTGATTGTTGGCATGATTGCGGCTTCCTAATGAAATTATTGGTATAATTCTTGTTGGTTTCCTAGTATGATTGTTAGGTTAAATTGTTGCTGGTTAAATGTCCATAGAATCGCCCATTTCAAGCAACCACTAGGTTTCTATATAATCTCTGGTTTTGGAGGCTTGATATAGGTGAAATGTTGTCAATGATGAAAACTAATTTCAATAAAAAAGTTGAGACATTTATAAAAATGCATCATTACATGTCCAAGTTATGGAGGTCAATGCAGTGGTTTTTGTTAGTTTGTTGGTTTGTTGTTGGTATCATTGTCGCAAGTTTGATGCCCATAGAAATGTCTATTTCAAACAACCACTAGGTTCATATATGCTCCCTAGTTCTGGAGTCTTGATATATGTTAAATGTTGTCAATGATGCAAACTAATTTCAATAAAAAAACTAAGACATTCATACAAATGCATCATTAGTTGTCTAAGTTATGGAGGTTAATGCAATGGTTTTTTCTGGTTTGCTGGTTTGTTGTTGGTTTGATGGCCTATAAAAATATCTATTTCAAGCAACCACTATGTTCATATATGCTCCATAGTTCTGGAGGCTTGATATAGGTTAAATGTTGTTAATGATGCAAGCTAATTTCAATAAAAAGATGAGACATTCATACAAAAATATCAGTTTGTATAGCTGACGAGTTTACATGCCAAACAACAACAATAAAGTGTAATTTGTTTCTTATGTTGTAAACCAAGCAAAAATCTATGCTACTAATCATACCTAATAGCCAAAAGCATTCTTTAGAGGTCCTAGATCATAATTAAAGCATGCATCATTTTCAAGCTGCATCAAATACTCCAAGCAATCATTCACAAGCCTCTTCTCTACTTCGGTGCATTGAGGAAGTATTCCCATGCTAATTAGTCTTTTCTTGTTCATATGTTGGATCTTGTAGTTGTTGCCCCCTCTCTTTTTCGTCATCTCTTTGAAACATCCTTGCAATGTGAGAAAAACATTGTTTAAAGTTGATGCAATTAGCTCTTCAAAAGATGTGGTACCATTCTCCATTAGCTAATCCAAATTCTTAGCAACCTCGTCATTCTGTAATGACTAAATTGCTCTAAAATATTCAAAAATCATTGATGCTGGTATCTGGAGAATTATGTGGTTGACTTATTAATCTAATACTGAAACCATCTAAATTTGCAGCAGATATCAATTCTGGATCATCATGTTTAAGATATAGGTTGGCATTATCTTGTTGAATCAGAATTTGCTTACTTGCACCCCCGACCATTACAATTTGATGGTTGACATAACATGTTCACAAAAGCACTAAATGATGAATGTTTTTCGATAAACATGATTAATAATGCAGTTTTTAATTATTGATTTTGTGATGGAGTGTATAGGTCCTGTCTCCATAGTGCCTTAACTCTATTTTCAGAGTTTCTTTGTGCTAGTACCACTTTGGTAAAGGGGAAAATTTCTATCTTTCCATCAAAATCAACCTCTCATATGGTTTTAATGAGTGGTCTACTCACAACACACATAAACATCCCCTTAGTGATAAATCTCTTGGATTTACATGTCCTGTAAGGATAATGCTTCACTAGGTAGTCGGTAATACCTATCTGATGTTTTTGTGATGAAAAACCATTTTTCATTAATGTGGATTATGTTAATGCATGGGATTGAATGTGACATTTCCATCACTTGTACCTTCACAATTGAGTAGGCTCAAACTGAATTTGAGCCTTACAAACTTATTAACATCAGTAAGTATAGGTTTCACAGTATTTGTATATGGGGTTAAGTGTTTCAGTTAAATCCAGTTTTCAAGTAGACTTTTGAAAATATCCAATTTGGTTGCCATCTTCCTTATTAAACTTCTCTCTAGAAATGTTAGTTTCTTGATCCTTTGTAAATCATGCCTTTTTAAGTCTATATAGGTTGAGAAAATTCAAGTATAACTGTATGTTTCGATTAGATCCCAAAACCTCTGATGATTGTAATACCGATGTAACTAATGATGCGCTCTTGCTCTGGAGTTAGGTGTTTTTGTTATAGGTTTCAGTAGTAGGACATGACCAAGACTGAAGGAGTTCAAGCAGTACTGAAGCCAGTCATACTGATAGGAGTATCAGTACAAGCACAACTAATAGAAGCTCAATTGATGGATCGCGTATTGAAGACTAATCATGCCACCTGATGTCTGAATACTGAAGTATAGTGATGCTGATGAACAAGGTTACTGGAGTAAAGAGTCAGGATATACCTAAGTATCAAACCAAGAATGATGACCCATGTGAGAAGTCAAAGTTGGCTACCAAAAGTCAAAGCTGACGACTGAAAATCAAAGCTGTTGATCAATAGTCAAAGCTGGTGACAAGTAGTCAAAGCTGGTGAAACAAAGTCAAAGCTGACTGATGAAAAGTCAAAACTAACTATTTCTACGTTAAACTGAAAGCATCAAACTGACAAAAGATGGAAATCCAGTCTGCTGATAAAAGACAGAGCAGTCTCGACTGACCTAACCTGAAGTCAATGTACTAATAAAACATGGAGTCAACTCAACTGGAAAAATATAGAGATATTTAAGCCTTGAGTGTTTGACTTACCACATGACGTAGCGTATTGATCGCTACTTTTTCTAACACGAAAACGTGCAAGTAGATAGGGTAGTCGAGTATCGTATCCATAGGGATTGCAACGCAAAAATACAAAAGCTAACTCAATAATCCTTCATCATTATCCAAGTGACAGATTTGGTTTTGGAAAAAGTTTTGGGACTTCAAATCTTAGATTCAAAGTCAAGAACAAAAATAAATCAAATAAACAAATACTCAAAGAGATAATAAGACTGAAAGACTAACCCTAGGGATGTATTAATCCTACCCACAGTGTATGTTCATCCTGCTTCCTATTAACCAATATTTAATCCAGCCAAGATGGAAGATCACAAATGTAACCAACAATTTCGATTCGACAATTGTGGCGAGAGATTACTAATCTTCCTATTATCATTACGCCTCTAGGTAAAATTAGCAACTCCAAAAGATTACAAAGAATATGCTTCCTACGAATGTTCCTATCTCACTACGACTCGAGCGTTTATTCAGACAGTATTCAAGATCGATTGACAATTAAAACTTTTACGTATTCAACTGGCAACTATGTATGCATCAAGATTGATCAGAAATTAACACATATTATTAAGCACCAAGAATCAAAAATCAATGCATGGAAGGTAAATAGCAACTAGCAGGAATCACGACACTTAGGATAGAATCATACAAACCATAGGATTAGAATAAGAATTTAGCTAGACATATGAATTGAAATAAAATATGATTTAAGCATAGAAATAAGAATTGTATAGACAAAACCCGTAGTGTAGCGTCGGAAGAACAATGGTTGGGTTCGTATCCAAACCCAAGAAGAAAACGAAAAAATAATGAATTCCTTCGGATGAAACTTCTCCAAAGCGATTACAATGCGTAGAATAAACGTAGAACAATGAAAATTTAATGCCTAGATGAAAGTAAATTGAAGCTAGAGTAAAAGTATGTGAAAAACTGAAGAAATTCGTGCAAAATAGGTCTCATCCGAGTTGGAGGCGCATGAGCAAGCCTAGGGGTATATATAGCGCAGGATCGAAACCCACCGCACTCACCGTCGCGATTCGCGGCCGAGCTCATGGTCGCTAGCTCGTCGTGAACGCCGAGTCCGTAAGTCCTTCGACGCGCCGCGCCGTGTTCGCGATCGTTCGAACGCCGCGCCGAGTCGCGATCGCGAACTCGATCGCTAGTTTTCGTGCGTGCTTTTTCGGCATCTCGCGCGCGCTTGTGGTCGCTGTCTTCGCCTCACGGCCGCCTAGCGGTCGCTAGCTCGATCGCGAAACCGCCCGAATGTTTTTCGACGGACTCGCGGGTGGGCTAGCGGTCGCAAGGTGGCCGCTAGCCCTCGTTTTGTCCGTCTTTGGCTCGTGCTTCCTTCATGCTTCGATTATCATCTTATAAGCCTACAAAACACCAAAGAGGAACCCAAGAGCAAGATCTACCAAAATAGCTAAAAGCATTGAAATCACTTATATAAATACACTTAACTGATCTAAAATTATCTAAATAAAGCATGAATAAACGAGTAAAAAACGCATTTATCACGTATCTGCAGAAGATCCTGACATGCTAGAAGACCGTTTCAGTATTGTAGAGCTACCGTATATGATGATGCAGACCCTGACAGTGACTACGAAGATTTAAATGGGAAGAATTCAATGACAATTAGAAGGACGTGATTGGTGCTCCATCCAGTGGTACTATTAATCATCTTCTCTACAAATACATACAAAGTTCAATCTTTGAAGGTTACGAACCAAAACGCTGCATATTCTTATTGTCAAAAGCATTCAAAACTCAAAGCTCAAGAACTATCAAACAACGATTGCAAAAAATGAAGTTTACAATGCTATCAGTAAATCTCCATAGCTCAAATATACTTATCAGCTCAAGGTTTCAATATACACTTCCTTAAGTCTAGGATTCTACTCTTTGTATATCTTAAGCCTAAGCACACTGAGTTTGTCTCCTGTGACAACTCGAAATTTTAATTGGAAAACCCATCTACAAAAACACCCCTATTTAAGTAGACGTTTGGGCAAGTAGACAACGAAGTGTCAGTTGTTAAAAGTTTGGTTATCTTGTACATGTAAGCAAGAAGTTTTGGTCGACTATACCCGTAAGCAGTCAGATGTTTTCTAGCACCCGTAAGCGTAGGGAGAACGTCCAGTTCGGCAGGATACAATAAGGTGAACTCTGCATCTAAGTTTATTCTTGTACCCGTAAAAAAGATCGAATCCCAAGTTAGTGGATTGACTGAGTAATCAGTCCATGGGCGTAGGAGCCGATCTCTCCAAACCACGTAAAATTCAAAATATTCTTTACATTCACTATCGCATTTTATATTTATATATTATTGAACTGACATCACCAGCACACAAGCAACACAATATAGTTTTATAATACTCTATCAATATCATTTTGATACTGGTGAGATAAACTGAAAACTGACTAAGCAATATTCAACTAAGTGTTTTAAGCTAGTTTAAGTTTTCAGTAAAACAAATACAGTAACCACCACATTCCGCACGTACATCAGTTATCAGTCTAATTGACCAGCTGTCTCAACAGTCAATAGGTTTGCTAACTAACATCACTCAGTACAAGAACCCCTTTATCAGAACTGATCTGCAATACTAACATCAAGATCGAATCGCTGGCCATCCGATCATTTATTGTGTTAGTAGCTAGTCGGTCTTGTGAAAAGAAAAGTTTTAATTTATCTAACTAGTGTATTCCTCCCCATATACTAGTACGTAGGATGTCGATCGGGCCACCCGCTGGTTCGGGCCAATCCACTCGGGTTATCGGGCTATTCAAGTTAACATTTTTTCGGTTATAAATGTTCAACCCTAACCCTAAACTCTCGGGTTTTGCCAACCCATCGGTCAATCAGCCGAAAGTTTAAGAAAAAACTATATATATATATATTATTGATAACAATAATATTTATAACAAATATTTTATATTAAGCGTTGGAGTAAAAAACAAATTAGTGAAAAATAAATATAATACATTCAACAAGTTCTTTTTTTTAATCTTATTATACTAACTTTGAAAAGCAAACAATGAAAATTAAAAATAGTTCTCATGACTAAATTCATTTCTTCTAATATGCTTTAATATTCGCATTCCATGTAACTAAATGATCTCTAAATAATATAATACAATTATAACGGAGTTAAAACTTATATCTAGAAAAAATTTAATTAGTTATTTAATATAATAGTACTATTTAAATTATATTACAATATCAAAAAAATGCTCACAACTAAATTATTTTTTAATATATCCGAATATTCATATTCCATAATAGCTAATTCAATATTTAATAAATATTTATAACTTAATTCACTATAATACCAATTAAAATTATAATTTGAAAAAATAATTAATTTACTATAAATAACTAAATAAACAATCAATCTATAATAGCTACAAAAGTTAAGATAATTAAACATGAAAAGTAAATTTTTGAAATCAAGAATTTTGAATTTCTAACTATTAGATAAAGGGAAAAAAATGAGTTGGGTTTTTTTTTTTGTTTATGCCGGCCCGATGGGCTGACCCGCAACCCGACCGGGCCCGCCCGATTAACCCGTCAACCCGAATGGGCTAGCCTTTAATAGCCCGATTTTATATTCGGGTTATGATTTTATAGTCCAACCCATTAATTTTATCAAGTTATTCGGCCACCATGGCTTCGAATTGATTGACATCCCTACTAAGACGCACTTTTAGGAATCCATCAATATGCTTAATATGTGTTCGTTTGCATTGAAAATTCACAGCTTCACTTTTCTCCATCTGTTGTTTTGCTGCCCTCCAGATTCTGCAAACTAGGTGTATGGAAATCCCAAATATAGAAGCTGTCTTTGTTTTTTTCTTCCGTAGATAAATATGGTCTGTTTCGAATTCTCATTGTAATTTTACCAGAATTTACGAGATGTGATTGACGTGAATTATGGTAGTGTTGTAATAGTAGATTTATTAGTAGAACTCCCTTTGTATAGATTGTTGAATCTTGAAATTGGTGGGAAATATTTGAGCTAATGAATTGTAAATTTCCCTCCTTTAATTTTGAGTTAATGAGTTGAAATTGGCTGAGTTCAATTTTAAATATGCCTCGTCTTTTTCTTTTTCCGCTGCAATGATGGGTAATGAACAGCTTTTACCCAATCTACTTTAATTTTGAATAATGAAGTGTTTAATTTAAACATCTACAATTAGTAATTTAATTGTCAACAAAGTGAGAGATTATTTATCCACTCAAAATATCTATCAAACATTTTATTAAAACATGTGTCATCCACCAATAACATTTTTGGTTGACGGAAATACTAACTAAAACTTTGAGAGTTTATTTTAAGGGAAACTCTACCACTCTTAACAGTTCTCTCTCCTTGCCGCAGCGATTCTAGAATAGATCGTCACAATTTGGGCCACATTGATAATTAAGAGATGATGTTTTAACTATCAGAGTTCGTAATTAGTAAGCTAGCGTGGGAAAGCGAATAGCCATCTTTTGAGAAATTAATAATCCAAAATCATTTACTTGTTCATTGTTTTAGAAAAATACGATTACACGATTAAAAATCAATATCTTTATAAACCAAACAAAGCACACTTTTAAAACCGGATATAAAACCGCCTTAATCAGTTTTAACACTACTTGGCTCAATAATACGAATATTAATATGAGGATTATAACAAAATAGGTTTTATTATTATTATTCAGAGGCTCCGTGTCACACCATCCAATTTCAACTACTTTTTGACTCTCATAGCAACAACTTTTAATTCAAAATGAAATCTGCACCTGTCGAAATCTCGATGTTCAACATTTTGAGCTCAGTCTACATAAAGAAAAGCAAACTGGGTTGCTTGATGCATACAATGCAAAACGAGAGGCAAAGTCATGCTTAGCTCACGGGTTCATACTCACCGATCATACCACGGGACTCGAGCAAAATCAACTCAAACAAGTAAATCTTACTTGCACCAAAAAGGCATGTAATCACTATCATTATCACAAAGTAAAGCATCAACCAGGCTAGCTATTCCGAATTCAGGGACAGATATCGAGACCAAGCGCAACGACGACAAGGTTCCGACAAAAATATGGAACATATGCTACTATTTGTTTTTCTAATCATGCTTTGGCCTGCACCAGGGCACGCATGAGATTACCAGATACACAAAGTGCTACAGTTAAAAATAGGCCACAATGCAGTGTATCGCGCATCAATTACAATTTTAAATGGGTTATCATGTCTCATTTCCTTCATCTAACGTACCACATCCCTCAAAGGTGTGCCCTAAACCTGGCCTCTCTAATCCTGCTCAGTGCATGTGCCACCAGTTAACAGATAATACTATCATTCTATTATCATGAGTACTCAGAAAAGTAGATGCATACCTAAGATGAAGATACGTGTTCTCACACCTAATCAAGCAAATGCAACAAATTGGAAGATTATATTTTGCCAACCCCACTCCAGAATCTCCCGGGCAGGTTCTATGTTGAATGCACCACTTTTATCTCCTGTAATAGTTTCCTCCACGTCTGGAGTGACTCTGGCCTCTTTCCTGTGTCTTTGGTCCATACTATCAGCTCCTCCATCTGCTAGCTCCATGACTTTTTCAGGTTTGTGACCCTTGAAAGGACCGACTGGCTGGTACTCCAAGTGCACATTCTGCCTCTGCCTATCCCGGAACGCAGGTGCGTTATTTGGCCTGTTTTCATGCCTTGAAGACCATCCTCCACGGGGTTCATGGCCTCTGACAGGATGATTGTTTTGCCTTCCAGTTCTCCTAGATCCCGATATAGCATTGTGCTCAAGCTGATCATCCGTGTTAGTGAGAGATGAGTCACCAGAGCCAACTGGATCTTGGTTTGGGGAGTAAGGACGCCCTTTTACAGAAGCAGGCTTCCTTTCTCTGTCAAAGTCTTGATGGAGATGTGCAACTGAATCATCAGCTACCGTGCTTTTGACATTGACAGGATGGCCTGGATGAGGCTGAGGCTGAGGTTGGCTAGAGTTGCTACTCTCCTTATCCTGTTGGGGCACTGCTTGCACCTTATGCTGAGCAGTGCCCTTCCTCGGGTTCCTATTAGCTTCTAAGGTAACAGATTCACTTCCAGCATTTCTATTTCCTTGCTGATTATTAGCAGAATTTGGGCTGGGCTTGCGTTGCCAATGAGAGGATGTCCGCTCCCCAAAGCTACGATTCTCATTTGAAACAATAGATTTATCCATCTGGTTCGCATCCGTGCTGAAGACTGAATTGAACTTTCATCAACTTCACCATGTAAAGTGTTCTCAAAATCAAGATTATTTCCACAGCTTCTTGGACCCCTAGGTTGATGTCTCTTTCCTCTGCCTATTGCACCCTGATCTTTCACAGAAGGATGTTTGCTCACTGCACCAGTGGTTGCATCTGCAGGCATATAGATTCCACCAGGGATTTTGGACTGGTGAATCTCCTTCTTGGGCTCAGATATTGGAGATGGACCGGTATCAGCACCCTTCACTTGAGATGAATCTGTTGGACCAGTAGGCACGCTCTTCATCTGAGATGAATCTGTTGAACCACGTTGTTTCCAAGTCCCATGATCTTTCTTACTCTTGGTATGGCCGCTATCCCCCACATTTATCTCCATGTTAGATCTGGCATATGCAGTTGCAGAGCTTACAGGTTGTGAATTTGCAGAAATAGCTGACCCGGATTGTTCCCCAACAGCACCCTCAGTCGATCTAGCTGAACTAACTGAAGATGACAAAGGTGGAGGACTTCCTTGCTGAGCCAGCTGTGGCTTTGGAACATATCTCTCCATTTCAGCCCTCTTGCCCTTCAAACTATTCTGTGCCACATTATCACTCTTCATTGAATTAGCAGATTCCTGTAGAGAATTTTGACTCACTTCATCTGAACCCTTAGCCTTAGGAGCCCAAACAATGGTATCACTACCATGATGCTTGTCTGTAAATCTATGGGCCTGTTGATTTTTGGTATTCTGCGATTCGGTTTCCACTGAGTAGGTACTTTGCTCTGGGATTCCTCACTGGGTAGGGAAGAGGATAGCTCCTGAGTCTGCACTGCTGTATCAGGCTCACGCCCTGTTGAGACAGAAGCTCCCAAATTTGACCCTGAATCATTAGATCCACCAATGTCAATTGACTCATTTCCATGAGTACTGTCTGATGTTGCTGGTGGTAAAGCAGAAACACTAGGTGTTTCTTCCAGTTTGGGCTTAGGTTTATTATTCCTATTAATTCTCTTTCTTTGCTGGGCTGATAGCTCAACCACAGTATTGGATGTGTTCAGTACATTTGACTCGCTTGGTCTGGTATCACTTGATGGAGGCTCATGCATATCAGCAACAGCAGCAGGAGTATGATCTTTTTGCGCCTCAAATGTAGAGCTAGAGACAGCTTTTTCATTCAAATGCTTCTGCGACATGTTATTCTGCTTCTGCTTGTACCCTGCTCGCTTGTGTCTGGATATTCCTCCATCATCAGGTTGAGATACTACTTTTTAGTACTTCCATCCTCAGAGTCTTCAATTCTAGGCAAAGGAGACACATTAGATTCTACTAAACCTTTTTGTTGTACCGGCGGGTGCAAGTCCCTTGACACTTCAACAGATTCTCCAGCCTGATTTGTACTACTATCTGTTCCCACAGAAGCAACAGCAGGACTCAAGACTAAGTTAAAGCCAGATTCATTAGTCTTAAGTTCAGCAACCACAGTGCCTATAACTGTATGTACTTCTTCTTGTTCTACCCGGATTTCACCAATTATCGGAGTTAGCTCAGCCTTCTGGTTTGCAGCTTCACCTGCTAGTTTCCGGCGGTCCAATTCTTCTAGTTTAGCAAGAGCCTTGGCCTTCTGCTCCTTTAGTCGTTCTTCCTCTTCCTTCTGTAGTTGCAGGTAGCGTTGCTTGGCTAACTCTTTCATCTTGGCCCGCTATTTTATACATAAATATAAGGTCACAAAGAAACAGAAAACATGCGGTCAAAAGTATAGACAGAAGTAAAAGAATCTATGGAATCAACCTGTGCCTGAATATCAGCTGAGTCGCATACTTCAGCTGAATCTCCTTCAGTCTTCCCCACCGGATCCATCATAGAATTCTCAGAAGCCTCTCCGACAATATTAGGGCCATGAGAATGAATATGTGGTGTAGATTCAGTATTTGAAGCTATTGCACTTGAGGAATCATTACTGAGAGGCTTCCTCCGCCATCCATCAGCTTCCTGACTGTTGTACTTTCCTTTACCACGATGATCAACTCTAGGATGCCCACCATGATAGGATCTCCTGTAAAATCAAATTGTTATCAAGCAACAAGCATAAAAATATTCCCTGAATTCAAAATAAAAGGTCAGACAAAACATGTGTATCATGCTTTCATACCTAGGGATGACAGTAATTGGGTGCATTGGGCTATCACCAACAGGAACAGTCACTTCATCAGGGACAGCAGCACAGTTTCTGGAAACAGGATTCCTATGAGAAGGCGCAGCAGTATCACCAACTTCCCTCTTAACCTTCATATCAACTATTTGAGACCTGGTCCTTTCTTTTCCCCTATTATCAGCATTGGTGGAATCATTTCGTCCATCAGAAACACGAAATTTTGCATTCAAGCCATCAATTTTGTGTATCAATGCTGAGTTTTTGGTCGTAGCTGGTGATACAGCATCTCTCTCACTAGCAACAGGTAACTGAGGCACTACAGGAGGATAAGAAGCTGGACCTTCAGATTTATTTGTCCAGTTATCATCAATTCCTTTAGTAGTGCACATGCCCTCAAATCCTTTCACTTTCATGTTGTCTGCTGAATGAATTCTATTTCCGTGACTGTTGGAAGGGTTCTGGCTTGGTGCCATCCTCTTGGTGGATACAGCTTCTTCTGCATCCTCTTCCGAACCCCACTCAGTCTTCCGAGAAGATACATGAAACCGATTTTTCCAGGATGCACAATATTAGGTGGCACATGTTGCTCCCAATGATCTCCTTCCTCCTTCTGCTCGTACTCATTATGGATGTTCAGAGGAAATCTTTTTGGTGCACATGTTTCCTCTGAATGGGCAGCATCCCCTTGTTCTGACATTGTTTTTCCAGTAGGACCACGTGCAGTTGCTCGACCATGAGAATTGCTCATCTCAGGAGCAGGGGCTGGATAACCATTATAAACAGGGGGGGCAGTCGGCATGCCCATATATGGAATATCCCGTTCACTGTTGCAATAGCCCATAGGTGGTCCGTAGTAACCCTCGAAAGGCATCGGACCTGAGGCGCGCGGGTAGAAATTAGGCCTAAACTGCATACCTGGTCGAGGATAGGCCTCACACATCTGTGGCCTGTATAAATCCCCATTTTTGGGGTGGGGTCCTCGAGGACCTGGTTGTGGAATTGGTTGTGAACCTGCCAAAGGTGGAGGTGGCATCTGAGGTCGATAATAAGGATACGGTTCCATGGGAAAGCCACCAGGAGGAACGTGTGCCCCATAAGCAGCAGGACCTTGAGGACGTCCCCCATACCAACCACGAGGTGGGCCATTCATAGGAGGACCACGCCACCCCTCAAAACGCTGAGGGCCAGTGTTGGGATAATATTGATGGGGATCCCCCTGCCATTTCTCCATGCTGGGATGGATATCATCCTCCGCATGTTGGGTACTTTCTGCCCTCCATGTATTGACAGTTCCATGCTTGACATCTGCACTCAAAGAATTACTGAGCATATTTCTATACAACCTAAACTAGAGTGACAAATTAGAGCATACCAGCATGAGGTATATTGTCCTCTTTGGCCTGAACTATTCTACCAGAAGCTGAGCTAGGACGGCTATCTGTAAAGTAAAGTCGGCAGGTCAGTAGAAATATAATATAAGCACATCCATCAAGTACCACTACCATTCATAAATGCATGTATAAACCAGACGAATGAAACCAATAATACACAGAGAGAAGAAAAGGAACCAAGTTTCTTCTCTATATAAACTTCAGAGCTATTAGCTATATAACCAGAGCATTGAAATTTTTTAAATACACCGAACTATGACTTTTCAGGGAGTAATGAATAGGATTTAGGCATAATACAGCCCTGACCAAGAATGTCTAAAATTAGTTTTTTTTACATGCAAATGACCCACTCAGATCACTACAAGTTGAAGATCTATGGTCTCGTCGCTGCAAGATTTCCGAGGAAGAAATAATGTAGGCTGTAGGATACGATCTGTCACATAATATGGGGCTGACCTAGGGATATCTAGACTAGCACTATATTGCAAGCAAAAGAATCACTCAGGTCATTATTAGCCGAATATATCATCTTAGCACTACAAAGGCACTCAGAAGAAAAGTGTCTCGACAACTTGATTTTGAAGATAATGCTAAATGCGGAGCATTGATACTGAACAAAGATGGTCATTTTATTTAATGCAATAACCTTCTGATTCAACATTTTTTACTGAATTATCTTTCTCAGAACCAAGAGTTGGAAAGTCTCCAGAAGCCAGAGAGAAACTATCCTCCTTCATGGATTTCATCCCCTGCAAATGACATACAGAACCAAAAATAAAGTCAAGTATGGCTCAGACATAATGTTTATAAACATGATAGTACACCTAAAACAGGTAAGACACCTGACATTCACATGGATGTGTACAGAAATTTCTATTTGCATACACAAGTGCATTTGCGAAAAACATACAAAATCATACCAATCTTTCTGCAGTAACACTTGAACCCCATGCCGCCGAAGTTTTTGACACATGCTCAGCGAATCTTGAAAGCTGTGAGCTATTAGGTCTGTTTTCCGCACTCCTAGGACGCAATGATGATGATGATGTCTGGTTTGATGACAGCGTCCCAGAAGCAGATGAAGGCCTGGAGTTTGCAGACCAAGCATTTGGAACATGATCATGAGTTCTATCACTGCCTGAGGTTGATGGTCGTGTACCACTTCCACCTGATGAAGGGCGACCACTGAGATAACTAGGTGAAACAGTGCCACCATCAGCATTTGGTGACAATGATGAAGAGGTCCATGGACTTGAACCAGATGAAGACGAACGACTTCCCCAGCTAACAGTACCCCTATTCAGCACAAAAGCTCAATGAGTTTAACAGGGAAAATAGTGCTGAAAGATATGCAAAGATACAGTTCTAGCGAACAAGAAGCTTTAAAGGAAACTGCTCCAAATGAAGAACACTATAATATTGCTTCTGTATCATACAACAAGAAGCACTCACTTGGGAACAATTTCAACATTAGGATCCAAACCATGATTCTCCAACCTTAAAATGAAACCAAAGACACTATTAGAAAATAATAACAGCAAATAGGAAAGCCCAACAAAAGGATTAAATAGGGGGGATGGGGGGATGATCAGGATGTAAATACCGTTGGCTTGGCAAGTTTATCGGTTTTGGAACAGCAACTTTCCCCAACACAGTCATGCCACCCCTTCTCGCAGAAGCCCATCTACAAAGGAATAAGTCAAAAAAGACAGCAGGTACACCGAAGGTCAAGTAAAATCCAATTCCTTAAAAGAGATTGGAAAACAAAATGTTCTTCAAAACTTAATAAACTAGAAGGGCAAGAGAAACTACAGGAATCTCTGGAAGTGGTAAACAACAGATATGAAGATAACCATGACTGATGTTATGCTACTACTACATACACATGAAACAGAATCAGATCCAATAGCATTTTTTTTTCTTTTAGTCAAAAAAAGAAAAGGATCAGGAAAGTAGTACAGTATTAATTCTTGTGGAATCTGTAATAGTAAAATGCAGTTCATAAGCCAAATGAAGTCATTTCTAGTGACATTTTATGATATAACCATACACATTAGAGTCTCGGTACTCGGCTCCATATAAGGATACCATGAAGTACTACATGATAATCCTCGACATTCAACAACATAACAAAGGCGAACTCAATAGCAAGGCTCATAGAGTACCTCCGTTCTCCAGCTAACATACTTGAATTCATTGTTCAGCCGAAGTGTCAATGTCATCCAAACAACTGGAGGTGGCCTAAAAAGACAAAATATTAATCAGAATAAGTACAAACTAAAAAATGGGGGTTGGGGGGAGCTTTGTTGAAAAGTCTGTCCCTTGTAAATCAAATGGAGACAGAAAAGGCAAGGCCATCAAAAGGGTAAATATACAGAGGAACTAATTCAAGGTGAAAAAAATAATGAGAATAACAGAGATTCACCAACAATGACAGTTAATACATACAAGATTTTTATACGGGTTTTATACAGCTCACCAGTACCTGAAAAAGACAACAAACTACCCAACTGGACGCTCTACTCTTTACCACCAGTAACACTTAATCAATAAACAACTTGGGCGTTGTTTCATCATGGTAAGAACAGTATAAAAATTCAAGAGTCTCATTTTATATCAATCTGTAGACCATGTTCTATTATTAGATATAATAGAAACACACTTTGACCAAAGCACATCCTTAGAATCTTAGTTCACTTAGACTTCCCAAAACATGGCCAACTCGCCTTGAAAAGTAGGCAACCCAAATCAACAGCGGTGCTAACTGGCATGAGATGACTTCGCTAGAATCCACCACATTGAAAGTTGGAGAATTCGACTTTGAAATGATAACCAATACAGAAATGGCGTCTGATACATTAACCATGTAAGGATTACCACATACTTTTTAGATTAAAAAAAAAAGTTTTACCCAAATTATTCATGCAGATAAAAACATTTCATTAAATTAATCACATTATTAATATTCTTTTTTTTAGAGTGGCAAGAAAGAGAAACGACTCTATCACAAAGGCTTAAATGAGTAATCAGTGACCAAAGTTTCAATCTCAGACATTTACTAAAAACTCCATCCAAGAAGAGAAGGTTAAAAAGTCTTTGGCACTCCCACATTTGTGGAGGGATTGGAATTCCTGCACATAGTGAGCCGTATATTAGCGAAAGGGGGGTCTTTTAGTCACTCCTAATTATCAAAATGATGTTCAAGTATGTCAGACCGAACTGGTTCGTAGTTTATCAAGTTTATCCTTCCCAGATAATCCAATTCCTCTAATGATTCGAAGTTCAACAAAAATCACAGGTACAAATAATTTAGCTACTGAACCAACTACATAGATATGAAACTACGCTCAACTCCTACTATCCTTAATCCACTTCTACTTAACGCAGTTATATATATCAAGATTACAATCGCATCGGTAAACCAGCTCGTATCACATGCCAGTGAACGAGCTACAAGCTATACGTCATAATCTCAATGCACTTTACAATGTATCCGAAACTTCATAACTTTCTCCCGGGTACCTCACCCCTCGCCCCACAGAAAGTGCAGCCAAAAACCGCAGAATAATTAATCCAAGCACAAAGACATTGCCAACATCATATACAACTATCCTTTCTCGTGCATTACTCCATAATATCCGAAAACCTCGGGTACCAAATATTGAAACCCTAAATCCGGAAAATTTTCCTATTATCGATCAAAATTCGATCTTTAAACTAACTTCCACAAATTACCATTAGATAAGTCTAAATTATTGAGACTAAACGAACGAACCAAGTTAGGAAGCGAAGCCAGCTGGATCTGCGCGAAGTATCTATCCGCGAGACTCACAAATTTGAAGCAATGCAAATAGTTGTGAAAGTTTCTAAACACGCATAGATAGATGAAAGAGGCGGCGGATGATGACGGGAGGCTGAAGACGTCGTTAGATTGATCGCAGGGAGGGAAGGTGAAGGGAGGCGGTGGCTAGAGGGGATCGGAGGAGAAAGGGAGAGAGAAAATAGGAGGAGAGAGAAAGTTCGAGTGAAAATATAAATCTTATACTCAGGAGTCAGTGGCTTCTACGGTTGAGTTCGCTTTTATTTCCAACTTTTTTTATAGTTTTTATTTTATTTTCCTGTATTTTCCTCCTTTCAAAATAAATTATTGGAATTTTAGAAGTATTTTATATGGGGTTTCTTTTATTTCTTCATCTTGCTTTCTAAATTACATGTCTAAATAATGATTATAACTTTATTTATAAAGTTGTTTAACCAACTTTTGGTTCGAATGAGAGTAAATTTATTGCATCCTATTGGTTAACAAAAGAATGGTCCAATAAAAACGGTTTTTGTTTTGCTAATTATAAGTCAATCTAGTTCATGGATTTTAATTACGGAATAGTTAAGATTGATTTTCATATAAAATTATATTTTTTTACATATAAAATAATATTTTACTTATAATTATGTTTTGATGCACAAATAATGCTTCTTTTATGATTATATTTTTGTGTGCATATACTTTTTATATATTTGATAGATTCAGGTCAAAGATCCACAACAAATATTATCTTTAATTGAATGAGTAGACATTTAGCGAAAAGGTTATCCGGGAGAGGGACTCTAATATTTAAGTTCGAACATGTAGAGAATATTTCATGTGTGAGCTAGTTGCTAGAGAGCAAGAGTGTGTTGCTTATGAACATATATGTATTGTGTGTGTGAAATAAAATACTTGATGATTTGCATGGAGGGGGTTTTATAGGGATTCATAGCATGGTGATACATGAAGAATAAGTGTGTATGATCATGGGCTAGATCGTGGTAGATGTGCTCCTGAAATCAAGGGTTGTGGCGAGTGGTTTGGCGAAATACCGAAATCATGAGCGCATTTTCGGTTATTCATGGGATAAAGAGTTGACAAACTCTTGCGTCAGAGGTGAATGCAGACTCAAGTATGTCCTCTGATAGACCCTTTTATCTCATCTCTGATAGCTTCGATGTGCTTGAGCCCAATATCCAAATATTGAATCGTGGGTCGGACCAATTTTATGAATTGGGTCTCATTGATATTTTATTCTTATCAATATTATAATAATAATTCGCTCTCAGTTAGAGAATAAGTTTGGTTTTTAACCAAAACTCAATCCTTGTTCGACGATAATAAATATATATGAACTGATTTTATCAAGATACCTGAATTGGGTTCGTGCATGTGAAATAACTTACCTAATGATTTGCATGGAGGAGGTATTTATAGGGATGCATAACATGGTGATACTTTGAGAATAAGTGTGGGTTTGATCATGGGCTAGATCGTGGTAGATGTGCTCCTAAAATCAAGGGTTGTGGCGAGTGGTCTGGCGAAAGCCCAAATCATGAGCGCATTTTCGGTTATTTGTGGGATGAAGAGTTGACAAACTCTTGCATCATAGGTGAATGCGAGCTCAAGTATGTCCTCTAATATGCCCTCTTGACTCAGCTTTGATAGCTCCAATGTGCCTAAGCCTATAGGTGTAATCGAATCGAATTGAGCCGAATCGAACATCATCATGCTCAAGTTTGATTTGTTGAGTACCGAGTTCAATCTCGAACTTTATTTATCGAATATTTCAAGCTCACAAACTTATTCAAACTTAATCGAATCCAAATAAACTTTCTGAATATATGTCTAGAATATAAATTATTTTATTTAAAAAAAATATTTTATCCGTAATAACACAATATACTTATTTATTGATTTCTTTAAGTAGTTAGAGATTTAACATAATGATTATTAATTATATAAAGAAAATAATTGTATCTAGTTAATAATTTTATATTTTCAAGCTAAATCAATTAACAAATCTGTTCACGAGCTAGCTAGTCGAATACTACCATGCTCAAACTTGGATTGTTTAGCTAGCGTCTTCACTGAACAAACTCGAACGAACTTTTATCAAACCGAATTTCGAATATCTCACAAATTGCTTGACTCTGAGCCTAATATACAAATATTGGACCGTGGGCCATACCAACTTTATGAATCATGTCTGATTGGTATTTTATTCTTATCAATATTATAATAATAATTCACTCACAGTTAAGAGAATAAGTTTGGTTTTAACCAAAACTCAACCCTTGTTCGACGATAAGAAATATATATCAATTGATTTTTATCAAGATAGGCCTATGATTCTATGAATAATCGCTATAGATTTACTATTGTCACAAAAACTTTAAAACTTCTATTTTTATTTAATGTCTCCTTTTTTGAATACAACACACCACAATCACAAAAACTCATTGCAGACGGACAAAAGTATAATTTGTTATAAAGAAAATATCATTTACTTAAATATCATGTACATTGAAAAAAAATATCAAATATCATTTACACTGAAGAAAAATATCAAAATTAACATGTACAACGGGTGTATAAGAGACCACCTCCACCACAATATATATAATCAACCCACAGAACTTCATCATTGTCGAAGATACCATTTTTACGTCTACTTTTTTTTCCTTCTTATAGATATTAATTATGGTCTTAAGTTTAAATTAAAATTATTATAGTTCTTTTGCTATCAACTTGAAGGCGTGAAAATAACATGGCCACCTTGTTAGTTGCCATTAAATGCTCGCAAATTCAAAATTTTAATGTTTAAATAAGATAATAAAATACTCACTTATTCACCGTGACCTTGCACACAAGTTGAATATAATAGTATTAAATAAGTTAACTACCGTGTATACAAAATTACTTGTGAATTCATTATTATGTATCTTGTCATATTGATTGTATTTCAGTATTTCACAAGGCACATTATATGAATTATAGACAATTCAATAATAATGATGAATTATGTTTTTAAGCTTAAAAACCTTAACCACACAGGAAACACATTTAGGTTAGAACGGGTGGTTACATTTTTATGGTGTTACATGAACTACCATAATTATAGCTTTCAACATGATCAGAATAAGGCCGTAACTTCCTTTTTTCGAAGCAAATCCTACAAAACTACAATCCAAACCGTCATAAAAGTGTGCTTATCAGGCTATACCATGCTCAAAATTTTCAATAAAGTCGTATTGATTTGACAATTTTCCTCTATCCTATAATTTCACAACCTAGTCCACGTCCTAAAATCCGAAAAGCCAGATTTCACAACTCTATCAACAACTATAATTAGTTAGTTTTGACTTTTTATCATCAGTTTTGACTTTTCTTCAGTCAGGATCTGCATCATAGTATACTATAACTCTGTAATTCTGAAAAGGTCTTCTGACATGTCAGGATCTTCAGCAGATAAGCTACGACACATGACAAATCAAACACTCAAAGCTTAAATATTTTCGTGTTTTTCCAATTAAGTTGACTCTATGTTTTATCAGTACTTTAACTTTAGGTTGACCAAGTCGAGACTACTCCGTTTTTATCCGCAGCTATACTTCTGTCTTTTGTCAGTTTGAGAACCTGAGTCGATATGATGTTTTTAGTTTGACGTATAAATAGTCAGCTTTGACTTTTCATTAGCCAACTTTGACTTGATATCGCCAACTTTGACTACTTGTCACCAGCTTTGACTATTGATCGATAGTTTTGACTTTCAGTATCCAGCTTTGACTTCCCAGCATGGGCAGTCAGCTGCTGGTATGACACTTAGTCATATCATGACTTAATTATTTGCTTCGAGTCTTCAGTCTTCTGATGCCAATCTTCAGTCTTCGACTTCACTCCAGTAGCTTTGTTCATCAACATCTCTATACTTCGCCTTCGACATCACCGCCTGATTTCGCTATACCTGTAATCGATACTCCTATCAAGATGGATGACTTCAGATCGCTTGAACTCCTCCGCCTTTGATCCTGCTCAAGTTGGTAGTTCTTCCACGAGTCCCAGAACAAAATGCCTAACACCATAATAAGTGAGCAACATTAGTTACATTAGCAGGACAATCATTAGAGGTTTGACGATCTAATCAAAACACACAGTTAAGAAAAGATTATTCCCAACAGTTTAGAAATTTTCCCAACACACACACACACACACATTTATATATATAGTGGATATTGTAAAAACCATTCTTAAACTATAAAAATCGAACTCCTGAAATCGTTTGAATGCGCCGTGAAAACTTCAAATTGCTTATGTATGAATTGAGTAAAAATAAAAATTATTCAAAGATGGGATTCAAATCCTAGCGTTTGAATTCATCACGTAAGGTGACAAATTCACCGTAGATATCCACAAATCAAAGATTAAAATGATTCATATTTTTTACTTTAAAATTAGTTTGTATTTGATATATATATATATATAACCTTAATCATTTTGATAACTAGAACCCCCTAGATTAGATTAGTTCTACGGCTTAAAATTAATCATTCATTTTAGGTAATTTTGTTTTCCGTATGTATTATAAAAGGATGACATGTAATTTCATTTGTTTAATGATAGAGGTTCCTAATTTTAATGGATCTCAAATTTGCGGTTATCAAAATTATTTTTTTGTTTTTTGCTTTTCGACAATTACGACTTTTTCGTGTTTTAAGTTATATGCGTTCTTATTATTGATTGATTTTGTATTTTTTGATCAATCCAACAAATAACTATTGTTTATGGAGTAAATATTTGACCCGTGCAAACATAGAACTATCGTTTTAGTTGTATACAACATAGATGCAGAGGTGTAAGCGATAAGTTTGAATGTTTTGATGTGTTGCTTCCAGAAGAAAACTCAAAGCACCATCAAAAACATACTCAAAGCACCATAAAAAAACACCCACATATATGAAGTAAACGTATCTACAAACCAGTTCATATCTAAAAAAGAAAAAGAAAATATAAACATAACTGAAAGCAGTATGACCCAAACACAAAAGCATAAACAAATCAAGTCTGGAAGCACAACCATACCAGAATCGAAAGAAGTTTTGGACGTACCTTTATAGTGTGACAAAACAAAAATCATTTTGGCTTTAACACCAAAAGCATGAACAAAGCTAAGCCAAAAGCATTACCAAATCAAAAGCAAAAACATACACAATATCTAGTAAAATCATACATCATAGAAACACCATAAATTCAACTATACATATGTTCGATTAGACATCGAAAGCGTAATGGTTGAGCTTCAGATACAATGTTTCTCGTTACCACTATTACAATCTCCTATCTAAATTGTTTATTTGATTGCACATGTATGTCCTTTTATCTCATAAATAAGTTAGATCATACAGGTGTGTAAGATCACGTAAACTGTATGATTGGTTAAGCTTAATGAGATATAAAAAAGATCACAGCTGAGACAACTTGAGGACGAGTTGTCAGTGGGTATAGGCTGCAGTATAGATAAAAAGTGACTTAACTTGGTTGTTTGTCTATATTGGTACGTCTCTGACATATTGATGGATCACAATGAGATGAGTTATTCTATATGACCATCGTGAAAAACCTAGATCTCGATGACTTTACGTTGATCTAAACCTCAATAAGGTTTTGGGTAAGTATGAGTTGCTGACCATCACTTTGACTTGTTATGGGTGATGGTTACATGACATAACCCAATATTCTCCGTATCTTGGGTGGTGGCGGTGCTTGTATGTCATGCTAGTTACCTGTATCGAGTCATCGTATCCGTTTAGGATGATGACGTCTCCTTAAGGAGCTCAAAATGTTTCTTGTACTAAACCTTGCAGGTTGAGTTATCTCAAGTACAATGATAAGGTTGAGTGGTACTACTTAAGAAATTAAAAAGATTAATTATTTTAAGCAATCAGAACTCTATAAGTAATTAATGGATGTGCGATATCTTAAATACGGGGATTCGTAAAGTCTAAGTGCAAGCCCGACTTGTTGGATTTGTATACTGAAAGCAGTTTTGGTTGAACTTGTATACAATGTTTCTCGTTACCACTATTACAATCTCCTATCCGAATTGAATACTTTATCGCATATATCCGTGTCCCCTTATCTCATATATGTTAGATCATACGAGGTGTAGAAGATCACGTAAGTCCGTATGATTGGTCAAGCTTAATGAGATATAAAAGTTTCACGGTGAGACAACTTGAGGACGAGTTGTCGGTATAGTCGCAGATAGATAAGAAGTGACTGACTTAGTTGCTTGTTCTATGCCGGCACGCTCGACGTATTGAAGGATCACGATGAGATGAGTTCTTCTATCCGACCGTAGTGAAGAACCTAGATCTCGTGACTTACGATGATCTAAATCTCGATAAGGTATTAGATGATTATGAGTTGTCGACCATCACTTGACTTGTTATGGGCGAGGATTATATGTTCTAACCCAATATTCTCCGTGATCTTGGGTGGTGGCGTGCTTTCAGATGTCATGCTAGTTATCAGACGAGTCACCGATCCGCATGATGATGACGCCCCTTAAGGAGCTCAAAAGATTTATTGTACTAAACCCCGCAGTTGAGTTAGCTCAAGTACAATAATAAGGTTGAGTGGTACTACTTAAGGAATTAAAGATATTAATTATTTTAAGCAATGAATGCTATAAATAATTAATGGACGCTCGATATCTTAAATACGGGATTCAGAATGTCTAAGTGCAAGCCCGACTCAACTTCGATAATAAAGGAGTAAGTCAAGATTTATTCTCTAGTGGCATGAATAAATGTTTATAAATTAATTTATGTTAAATTTGAACATAAGATAATTAATTTATTTGAGGCCCATCTTTATTCCTCGTGATTTGATCCCTGGGTGGCACATCCAGTTCGTGAGCTCAAGAAATCATCCACCATCATGCTCTTATGGAAAGGATTTGATTCTCTTTATCCTATAAGGATATTATTATATTTATGGATATGATAGATCCTTTCCATATAGATTATGGTAATAATCCTTTCCATATAGATTATGGTAATTTCCATATGGGATTATGGTAATTTCCTTATGGGATTAAGGTAGTGCATTATAAATATAAGGTAAGATATAGATTCTATGTGAATCCTCATAATTCATCATCAAATTTTCGCCCATCCCATAGTAATGTTGGGAGGATTTTTCGAGAATTTTAAGAGCATTAGGTGATTTTTCAAGCATTCTCCATAGATCGCCCTCACCGGCGTTGAGATCGATAATCGGATACACCCGAAGGTCAAAGCACGAGTCTCGATCCATTCCGCTCGATGATTCAAAGGTAAACACGAGAAAACCCCAAAGTGTTGCAATTAATTATATAGGTGCATGCTAGGAATATAATCAATATGTGGTGAATTAAACATCCAAGATAGATCCTTGGGAGAGGGCTAAACATGGTTTTCCTACACTGGTATCGAGCCTCGCTCGCTGGATTAATTCACGCTTGATTATTTCGCGCTATATATTATTTGTTGGATCCGCTGCTCATCGTGGCTCGTTTTATTTTGCTCGATTTGTTTTTCACCACGAAAAATCCGTGGTTAGATTAGATTTATTTTTCGTAAATCTTATCCGTAAAAGTAAAATGAAGACGAAAGCGACCAGATCGAGACGACGGAAAATGGGTCGCGACGGCGCAGCGGCGACGGCACGCAGGCGCAGCACGGCGCCGCGACGCGCCGCGTGATGGGGCCGAGCCGCATCCGTTTTCCACCAACTCGTTTTGACGAGTCCGTCCGTGCCCATGCACGCGAGGTCCGCTTTTGAAGATTATAAAGATCATGCTTTGCAATTCTATGTAATAGATTAGGCGGGAAAGTGCAGATTCCACGAGTGGGCCATGATGAACGTTTTATTTTTTTTTATCGCTCATTGCATGTCGTGGATGTTTAAATTATGCAAGAGTATGCTATGTATGTTTAAATTACGTTAACAAACCTTTAAGTGTTTTCGTAATTGGGTACGCATAGTAAGCATGCTAGGTTTATCGTGTTTTCAAGCTTTTTAGAATTCGCAAAGATGTTTTACATGTCGAGTTCTATAGAAAGCATGCTAGATTACGTGATCTCGCATGGACAAACCTTTTGAACAAAAAGACTAAGCCAAAGAAACCGACAAATTAATTTTTTAAATTAAAATGTCAAGACCTCCACTTTTGATCTCTAAACAAAGTGATACGATCGTGCGTGAACGCCCACACGCGTGGTTTGCTTGCACTGCTTATCATAAGTTTGTTAGATGATATTTCTAAATAAAACATTTTAAATCTATTGAGAAGTGGGAGTTTCATGTGTAAACGCCCACACGCGTGGCTCAGATGTGCGATTTTCATAAGTTCTCTGAGATAGATATAAAATGAGATAACAAAAGAATTTGAATTGGAAGAGGTATAGTCCTAGTGAGTATGCTAATTCTAAGAATTCGTCATTGTTAAAATGTGGTCATTGCTTAGACATCACCTCAAGTACAACTTCCCACAAGTCCCTTCTTATGATAGTGATGTGGTCTAGTAAGGTCCAATCGTTAATTTCATTTGTCATAAGGATAAGTCGACATGGATTGAAATTAAACGACTAAAAGGTATATTTTAGTCCGGTCGGGGGTTCATGTAAACGCCCACACGCGTGGCTCGATGTGGAATTCCTTGGCGATTGGAGGTTTCAATTATTATTGTTTTATCAAAGGTTAAAATATTATTGTTACATAATTATGTGCGATCGTATGCTTATGTGTTTACATTATCGCTTCGAGATATGTCTCTTACGCCGATTATCAATATGCTCGCACAAAACCGTTATCCGTCCAAATTTTATCGAGTGGAAACGAAACATGGAATATGTTCTTATCGCTAAAGAACACATGTTTGTTCTCACTACTCCTAAACCCGATGCCCATCGACGATCGACTAATGAGCAATGAGAGTCAAGCGCACTTTGGAATAAGTCAAACAATACGGCTAAATGCTATATGATGACTACTATGTCCAAAGGCTTGTAATGCAAAGATCATCGATGGTAGATGCGATCGATATTTGGTCAAGTCTCGAGAGTAAGTTTGGACAATGGATCGGACAATCCGCCCACACAATGAGAGAAATCTTGGCGTGTAAGATGGAAGAAGGAAGTTCGGTCCATGAACATGTCTCCCCACGACTCATCTCATGGATAGTCTTGATCGGTTGGGAGGAGGTATTGACGACGGCCAAGGTCGATATCATCCTCAATACACCGCCCAAGTCTTTTGAGAACTTCGTGAATGCGATCATGAGCAAGACCGAGTATACACTTAGTCGGTTGCTTAATGATCTCGTGGTCGGAAGGAGTTATGGGAAAAGGAGCGATGCTCTTGCTAGCACATCTAAGGGCCCAAATTTTCCGTTGCAAATGGAAAAGAAAAGGGCACCAAAGGTGGTAGAGGCAAAGGAAATAGTGGGAGTAATGGGAACAAGAACATGGTCGCCACCGGAGGCTGAAGAAGCCAAAGGAGAAGGCAAGTGCTTCAAGTGCGGTAAGACCGGGCATTGGAAGGCTAAGTGCCCTATGCTCAAGGCTCAAGGTACGCCGCTTGCTTTAGTAACGAAACATGTTTAGCAACTTGTTCTACCCATTCTGGGTAGTGAACAGTGCGGCCGATCATATTTGTTACACCTGCGTGGGTTCCCGCGGACAAGGAGTCGAGTAATGGCGAGATAACGATCTCCATGGGCAACGCGCGAAAGTCGAGGCATTGCGGTCGGAGATGTTACTTTATGTTTTGATAGAACTGTTTTAGTTTTAAAAGACGTTTTATATGTGCGGATTTTCGGTGGAACCTTGTTTCTGCTTTCAAACTATTTACTCATGGATATTCGTTATTTTTGATAGTGGTGTTTCTATCATAAGAAATGACGGTTATCTCGTGTTGGCACTTTATATAATTCGCTTTATACTATTTCGCAAAACATAATACCTATAACTATGTTGCATCTTCTTCAAACCCCAGAAAGAGAAAGTTTTCAAGAAGATGACACCACATTTCTCTCGGCATCTTAGATTAGGTCACATCAATCTAAATAGGATCCAAAGACCGGCTAAGAATGGAGCGTTGGGTAATCTCACGCTACTCCATTCCCGATCATGCGAATCTTGTATAGAAGGTAAGATGTCGACTGCACCCTTCAAAGCGAAGGGTTATAGAGCCAAAGAAATGTTAGAGTTAGTCCATTTCGACCGTGTGGACCGATGTCCACACAAGCTCGTGGAGGTACGAGTATTTTGTCACTTTCATCGACGATTACTCAAGGTACGGACACGTATACCGCTCACCGCAAGTCCGAATGCTTTGAGAAATTCAAAGAGTTTAAGGCGGAAGTGGAGCGAAGCTTGGTAAGAGTATCAAGTCATCATGTCCGATCGCATGGCGAATACCTCAAGAACGAGTTCATGGACTATCTAGTGAAGTATGGGATTACCTCCAACAAGACTTCACCGGCACACCACAACAAAATGGTGTGTCGAGCGAAGAAATAGGACTCTTTTGGGAATGGTTAGATCAATGATGAGTTATGCAACATTACCTATTTCGTTTCGGGGTATGCCTTAGAAACGCATGCATACTTGCTAAATCTAGTATCATCCAAGTCACCGAAAAGACCCTTCGAGTTGTGGTTTGGGCGAAGCCCGCTTTAAGCCACATAAGGATATGGGCGATCCAAGACACGTCTTTGAACAAGAAGGCGACATGTTAGAGGCTAGATCCGACGCAAGGTCGCTTATTGGATATCCTAGAGGAACGAAGGTGGTTTACTCTATAGTCCCAAGGATCGGAAGATCATTATTAGACTAATGCCCGATTCTTAGAAGAGGATTATATGAAGAATCATAAGTCCAAAGTTGAAATCATTCTTCAAGAATTAGAAGATGATCGTATTCCGCCACCGATTAGGCCAAAGGTACGAGATATCGAGTCTAGTGGGAGGGATCGACACCAGATACTTCAAGAAATTGAAGCGGGTCGAGTTCCACTGGAGATACCGACCGTACAAGTGGTACCTACCCAGCAAGTTGTGCAAGATAGAGAACCACAAGTTTCTGCACCCACCGTTGCCATAGTGCCTGTAGAACCTCGTCGTAGTGGGAGGGTTGTTCGTCAACCCGAGCGATTTATGTTCGTGGGAGAATCTTGATTTAGTCCCGTGAAACGAACAGCAATAATCGACCCATGGACATACAAGAGGCGATATGAGACATTGATATAAGATTATGGCACACCGCTATGGACTTAGAAATGGAGTCCATAACGGCTATGGATGTATATGAAAAGACACCTCTACCAGATAGCAAGGAAGCCATAGGCGTAAGTGGATATACAAAAGGAGAGAGATTCCGATGGAGAGGTTTCGCTTTTAAAGCCGTGCTTGTGGCGAAGGGTACACTCAGATTGATGGCATCGATTTCGATGAGACCTTTTCGCCAGTAGCAATGCTCAAGTCCATCGTAATTCTTTCCGCCATAGCAGCCCACTGAACCCAGAGGTTTGGCAATGGATGCTAAAACCGCTTTTAAACGGTTACCTTGAGGAAGGTAGAGACATCTATATGCAAAGAACAGAAGGTTATGTGGTAAGGGTGAAGAGCATCTAGTATGGAAGCTTTAAGTCCATTTATGGACTTAAGCAGCCTCCGATCATGGAACTTACGCTTTGACGAGGTGGTAAAGTCCTATAGATTTACCAGGTTGCTAGCGAGAGTTGTGTGTATCGGTTAGATGTCAACAGTGATGTGGTATTTTCGCACTTTATGTAGATGACATTCTTCTAGTTGGCAACAACGTGAAGTCATATCGACTTAAAGAGTTGGCTATCCGATCGTTTCAAATGAAAGACTTAGGAGATGCAGTACATTCTTGGGATCAAGGTTTACCGAGATCGCAAGAAGAAAATGTTGAGCTTATCTCGTGCGCCTTACATCGATACCGTGATTACTCGCTTTAGTATGCACCGCCAAGAAAAGATTGTTACCTTTCGCATACGGCGCCTTTATCTAGACAATGAGCCTCCTATGATCGCGAAGGAGATAGAGAAATGAGACAAGTTCCTTACGCTCCGCCGTAGGAAGTCTCATGTACGCAATGCTATGCACGAGGCCGATATCGCTATGCGGTAGGCATAGTAGCTAGATATCAATCTAACCTCGACAAGCTCATCGATCGCAAGAAAGCATATACTCAAGCACCGAAAAGGACTCGAGATTATAGGCTAGTTTACCATGCAGATAGTCTAATGCCTTTAGGTTATCTGCACTGGATTTCCAAGTCGACCGTGATAAGAATAAGTCTACCTCGGACTATGTGTTTATCTTAGGAGGTGAGCTGTATCTGGCGGCGCAAAGCGGCGATGCATTGCGGACTCTACCATGGAAGCTTAATATGTAGCCGCCGGAGGTCGCTAAGGAGGTCAGATGGTTCATGAACTACCTCATGGATCTAGGCGTGGTACCGGTTTGCCCAAGAGTGTCATAGTTTATCGTGATAACTCAGTGCAAAGTGGAGAACTCGAAGGAACCACGGATCCACAAGGTAACCAAACACATAGAGAGAAAGTACCATGTCATACGAGAAATCGTTAGGCGAGGGACGGTTGAATGCAAAGATTGATACGACGGATAACCTAACGGATCCATTCACTAAAGCCCGTCGCAAAAGTCTACGTTGGGCACGTTAGAGGACTCAATTGCGCTAGATGACACCTCTAAAGTCTCGCCAATAATTCCACGTCGGGACGTTAGAGGACTGAATTGCGCTTGATGGCACCCACTTAGAAAGGAAACTTTGTATAAATGGGAGAAACAAAGTGATGGTTTTGTTTGTAATAGCTAGTAGAGACACATTGTATACTAAAAGTTTGCTTTAGTATAAGTGGGAGATTGTTGGATTTGTATATCGAAAGCGTTTTGGTTGAACTTGTATACAATGTTTCGTTACCACTATTACAATCTCCTAGCTGAATCAATACTTGATTGCATATATCGTGTCCCTTATCTCATATAAAAGTTAGATCATACGGTGTGTAGAAGATCACGTAAGTTCGTATGATTGGTCAAGCTTAATGAGATATAAAAGTTTTACAACCGAGACAACTTGAGGACGAGTTGTCGGTATAGTGCAAAGATAGATAAGTGACTTGACTTAGTTGCTTGTCTATGCCGGCACGCTCGACGTATGAAGGATCACATGAGACGAGTTCTTCTATCGACCGTAGTGAAGAACCCAGATCTCGGTGACTTACGATGATCTAAATCTCGATAAGGTATTAGATGATTATGAGTTGTCGACCATCACTTTGACTTGTTATGGGTGAGGATTATATGTTCTAACCCAATATTCTCCGCATCTTGGGTGGTGGCGGTCTCAGTATGTCATGCTAGTTATCTCAGACGAGTCACCGTATCCGTTAAGGATGATGACGCCCCTTAAGGAGCTCAAAGGTTTATTGTACTAAACCCCGCAGTTGAGTTAGCTCAAGTACAATAATAAGGTCGAGTGGTACTACTTAAGGAATTAAAGATATTAATTATTTTAAGCAATGTAATGCTATAAATAATTAATGGACGCTCGATATCTTAAATACGGGATTCAGAATGTCTAAGTGCAAGCCCGACTTAACTTCGGTAATAAAGGGTAAGTCAAGATTTATTCTCTAGTGGCATGAATAAATGTTTATAAATTAATTTATGTTCGGGTGAACATAAGATAATTAATTTATTTGAGGCCCATCTTTATTCCTTGCATTTGATCCTCGGCCGCCCATCCAGCCCGTGAGCTCAAGAAAATCGCCCACCATCATGCTCTTATGGAAAGGATTTGATTCTCTTTATCCTATAAGGATATTATTATATTTATGGGATATGCATAGATCATTTCCATATAGGATTATGGTAATAATCATTTCCATATATGATTATGGTAATTTCCATATGGGATTATGGTAATTTCCTTATGGGATTAAGGTAGTGCATTATAAATATACGGTAAGAGATAGATTCTATGTGAATCCTCATAATTCATCATCAAATTTTCGTCCATCCCATAGTAATGTTGGGAGGATTTTTCGAGAATTTTAAGAGCATTGGGTGATTTTCCAAGCATTCTCCATAGATCGCCCTCACTCGGCGTTGGAGATTGGGTAACCGGATACACCCGTAAGGTCAAAGCACAGTCTCGATCCATTCGCCTCGATGCATTCAAAGGTAAACACGAGAAAACCCCAAAGTGTTGCAATTAATTATATAGGTGCATGCTAGAATATAATCAATATATGGTGAATTAAACATCCAAGATAAATCCTCTGGAGAGGCTAAACATGGTTTTCCCTACACGACTCAACTCGATAATAAAGAGGTAAGCCAATATTTATTCTCTAGTGGCATGAATGAATGTTTATGAATTAATTTACGTTCTGGACTGAACATAAGATAATTAATTCATTTGAGTCCCAACTTTACTCCTTGCATTTGATCTCTGGGTTGGCCCATAAATGCCTTTTGTCTTTGGATAAATTTGTTCTATCTAAGTAGAGTCCATCGACTCGCTCGATTCTCTTATATCTAGATAGATTATATCGATATCACTAAACATCAAATGATATTATTCTTGCTATGGTGTATCTTTAAAGATAAGATTGTATTTATTAAATATGCAGACATCTTATCCTATTAAGATTCTAGGGTTGCATTATAAATACATGGTGAGAGAAAATAAGAAATAATTATTCTCATTATTGTGATTTTTGAAATTACAAGAGAGACGAAGAACGCAATTTTACAAGATTTCCATAGATTGCTCTCACTCAAGATCGAGTTTCGCAAACGAGATACGATCCGGAAGATCAAAGCACGAGTCTTGATCCTACTTTTATCTGAGAAATTCATAGGTAAACACTAGAAAACACCAACGTGTTGCAATTAATTATATAGGTATATGCTAGGTATATAATCAATGTATGGTGAATTAAACATCCAAGATAGATCATCGAGAGAATGTTAAAATCAGATTTTCTTACAATATAAGCATGAATTATCAAGACTAGATCATACTAGAAGTTTTCTTGTGATTGAATCACAGATTCTCGGTGTTATAGGGGTAGGGAAATATTTTTGATGATTTGGGATGTGGAGTGTAACGATCCATTTCTTCATAGAATATTATTAAAATATTCGTTAGATTTTTCGGTGAAGTTTTGAAGAAGTTGGACTTTGTTTGGACCTAGAACGGGATCTAACGTCCGGATTAAATCTATTTTCCATATGCACTAATTCACATTATTTATAAATTTTGCAAATGAATAGTCTCGTGAAAGGTTTTTAAAAGTGAGCATGTAGGCTCTTGAATTTTTGAAACAGATTTCAAATGATCAAATTATGATTTTAAAGTGTTTTCCTACCAGCGTTTGTGCCAGCGATTGTGCAAGCACACTCCTAATTGTGTTAGCGTTGCACACGCGCTTACACAAGCGAGCTTCTGAAAAACTATAAATAGGGACCTAAGGCCTTCAGTTTTCCTCGTTCATTTTCAACGGCTCTTTCGTGTTGACGAAGAGACGAGCGACGAGCAAGCCTAAGGTATGCGGTAGTGAAGCCGACGAGCAAATGGACGGCTAAGAGGATGTGTCCCATTGAGGTGCTTAGCCACCGCCACTTACCCTCTCCCTGGCGAGCTCAATTTTATCTTTTTCTTTATATATTTCTAGTCCGTCTATTTTATATAATTCATAGCGTGGAACACAATGCCCTTAAGCCCGAGCAGCAATGAGTAGCTCGACGATTGTCAACCCGCTGCTGCAACAACCATGCTGCAACTGTCACCCAACGGACCGTCTTTTGGCTTCGTCCCTTAAGGTTTTTATGTTCTGAACCGTCATATCTATATGTAGGGAAATTTGATTTTAACCCTCTCCCGATGATCTATCTTGGATGTTTAATTCACCATACATTGATTATATTCCTAGCATGTACCTATATAATTAATTGCAACACGTTGGTTTTTTCTCGTGTTTATCCGTGAATTTGTCGGGTAAGAATTGGATCAAGACTCGTGCTTTGATCTTTCGATCGTGTCCCATTGCCTAAACTCCAATGTCGAGTGAGGACAATCTATGGAGAGTCTCAGCAAATTTGCCTTCTTCCTCTCTTGAAGTTTTCGAAAATCCTAACTTTGAGAAGTATGATTTTCGAAAATTTCACTATTAGGATTGGGTTTGATTTTCTCTCACCTTATATTTATAATGTAACCCCAAATCCTATCAAGATAGGATTTCGCATATCTAATAAATATAATAATATCTCTTCGATAGAGATGATCAAAATAGAGTCCCAGTGGGACTCTAAGGAAGGTTTCGAAATTCTCATAGCTACAGGCCTTGATGGGCCAGCCCAGGGATCAAATGCAAGGAATAAATATGGGTCTCAAATAAATTAATTATCTTATGTTCTACCGTAACATAAATTAATTCATAAACATTTATTCATGCCACTAGAGAATAAATGCCGACTTACCCTTTATTTCCGGGTTAAGTCGGCTCGCACTTAGACTTAACGAATCCCGATTTAAGATATCGCGACGTCCATCAATTATTTACGCTGCTCGATCGCTTAAAATAATTAATATCTTTAATTCCTTAAGTAGTACCACTCAACCTTATTATTGTACTTGAGATAACTCAACCGCGGGGTTTAGTACAATAAACTTTTGAGCTCCTTAAGGAACGCCATCATCCTAAATGGATATGGTGACTCGATACGTAACTAGCATGACATACAAGACCGCCACCACCCAAGATGCAGAGAATCTGGATTATCTCATGTAACCCTCACCCATAACAAGTCAAAGTGATGGTCAAGAACTCATACTCACCTAATACCTTATCGAGGTTTAGATCAACGATAGTCTCCGAGATCTAAGTTCTTCACGACGGTCGATAGAAGAACTCATCTCACCGTGATCCATCAATACGCCGAGACGCACAAAGATAGACAAGCAACCAAGTCAAGTCACTTATCTATACCACACCTATACCGACAATTCGTCCTCAAGTTGTCTCATCTGTGATTCTTTTTATATCTCATTAAGCTTGACCAACCATACAGACTTCTGTGATCTACAACACACTGTATGATATAGCTTATATATGAGATAAATGGACATACATATGCAATCAAGTAAACAATTCAGTTAGGAGATGGTAACAATAAATATTGTATACAAGCTCAACCAAAACTGCTTCCAGTATACAAATCCAACACTATAAAGTTATCGAAATAGATTTTTTATTTTATAGATGTCTAGGGTTGTCGTATCACGATTTTTACTATTTTTAAATATTTCAAAAGACATGGGTAACCCGATGTCTGCAAAAATCATGCATACTTGTACTTTGAGCATGTTATTTATTGAGTCAAGTTTCATGGTTAATGGATTTATGAATCTACCAAAAAAAAAAGAATAAGCATGAACTTCTATCATGATTATTGCATATGATACCCATGAGTCCCCATGCATGTATTTTCAAATGCATTGGTTCGTAGGGATTGTTATTCTGAGCAACTTTTCATTCCGCATCATATTTTTTCTGGAAATTCGGATGTCATAGTTTTTAGTCAGAAAGGGCAGAAAACCCTAGTTTTACGTTTTACGTGATTTATGGATCCCTAGAATTGTGGATTGGATTTAAGCTTAAAATTGTTCTATGGAACCCTGTAAAGTGATATCTAAGGTTAGAAGATTACGAGGATACAGAGGTTGGGTACATAAATCAATCGAAGGTTAAAGGTGAGTTATGTTTTGAGTACATATTTTGAGTTATTAAACTTTGATATTTCAAAAGAAAATATTGAACATCCATGAAAATATATTTTGCATCTCTATATGTTTAATGCTTTCTATTAAGCAATTGTGATTCTTAGTGGGTCTAACACATTTATTAAGGGTTGTGTGCACGAGTTCGTACTACCATGGATTGATCTCCCCTGGCGTACTGGCATATGATTTGGCTTCTAGGTTTTGCTGTTGCCCAACCCGATGGTTGATCTCAAAGTGTGATTCGTCCAGGAGTCTCACCTGTGTTATGTTAAATGTGATCTCAAAGTGTAGTACCTCCCGGAGATCTGATAGTTTAGAATAACAATGGAATGTGCTAATGGACCCCAAGTAAAATGTTTTGGTTTTATGAAAATGGATTTATGTTTTAAAACCTCATATGATTACCATATGATATTGACTTTTTTTGTTTTGTTTCTATGATTCGTTTGTGAACATACGTGACCCACTGAGTGCACTAGTACTCAGTCTAAAATCTTTTTAAAATGATTTCAGGTAACTAAGAGGGAAGACGTGATGAGCGGTTGAGGCGGGTTGGTTGTTCTCTATTTTTATTTTAAGTATGCTACGTTTTGTTATACGCTTTTAAGTGTTTATATTTTGTTGCAATCGTCTAGAAACTCGGTTGAGTTCTATGACTATTATATTTGAAATATTTTAAGTTTAGTTGATTTATGTTGTGATTTCTTTACCGTTTTCTCTACTGTTTTTGATGGAGAGTGCTAGTAGTCAGCCCCTCTTGGACGCTTGGCCAAAATCCTCATGTAGTAGTCGAGACAGTAATGACCTCATGAGTGGAGCTACTCGGCCAACTCATTTTGGCGAGCTAGACTCTCTAATACCCATACTTTACTTGATTTGAGGTGTAATATGATGTTCCTACCCCAATAGTTGTTATTGGTTGTCCCACTATTCAACCCCCGTAATTGTAGTCAGTTGTAGACGACCAACGTGGTGTGCCGAGCTTTTCGACACAAATGTTGTGTAGATGTGTCTATGTTCTTATTTCCAGTTTTTTTGGATTTATCTTGTTATAGAGTCTTGTTTGTATTTATGGTTTCCCTGTTCTTATTTCCAAATAAGAATAATTTTAACATGAGAACTAAGAATCACGAAAATTCGTTATAAAAAATAAATTCGCTATGAAATTTAATGCATCCACGAAGAGAATTATTGAATCCAAAAATTTGAAATTTCACCCAGATTCGAATCCCATGAGAAATGAATATTTTATTTATTTTTAATTCAGTAACTTTTCCAATGAATTCATTAACTTATACAAAAATTCATCATTTTTTGGTTCTCACGATAAAAATAATTATCACGTTATTATTCCCTCGTATATATATAGGGTTGGGTTCCGATAGTATCTGGTCCTTAGTTAGTATATATTACTCAATTTAGACCACACAGTTTGAACACGTAGACGTATCAAAATTTGATATGTGACAACCCATTTTTCACTTAGGAGCAAAATGAGAAGGCATCCATCGGGCTTTAGGTTTGGGGAGAGCACAACAAAACATAAATAATGCATATAAAATAACATAACACTGCATTTAAAATTACACTGCATGTTGGCCAACCGGCGTTATCTTATACATGAAGCGAAAGCGAGCATTGGTGCCCACCTCAAGTCTTGTGAGCACGCTACACAAACATGCATGTAAAATAACATAATCATGCATATAAAATAATAGAAATACGCATGTTGGCCAACATGCATTAAAACCGAAACTCATGCATGTTTGTGTTCAGTCGTATGTATTTTTATATTCATTTAAATGCATAAGTCAGTTCAACTATATGCGTGGTTTGTTTTTCGCAATCACATAACAAATCAAATAACTAATATACCCTTACAAAGAATGAAATCAAAAAATAAATTTAAAATCCAAAAATCTCCAAAGATAGGATCTATGAGATGAATGGATGAGATTGACTCGCAGACTACCTCGTATCGTGTACTATATGATCTTTCATCTCTCTCTCTGCTATATATATATATATATATATATATATATATATATATATATATATATATATAAAGTGGTTATCGTGTGGACACTCTTTGTAGTGTAAATATGAGGACAAATATCAACCTTTGATAAATCAATATGAATGCTTCATATTCAATGCACAAATTATGATACAAATGTATAAATGCACAATTATATATAACAATGTGTATATAACTAATTCAGATGCACACTTAAAAATAATAGTGTGATTTATAAATGTAATAAACATAATTTGTTCTCATTTATATATAATAATAATTATATGTGAATTCATATATATATATATATATATATATCTGATACCATAAAGGGGGTAGGATGTGTTTTTTCGGTTACATATTTAATCACAGAAAGAAAAATAGAAAATACCTAATAGAGCTCACACATAACTCTTTTGATGAAGAAAACAGGGATAGAGCCTTCTCCTCTTCTGAAATTCGCAGCAAATTTGTATAGAATTTTTTAATGAGATATTTGAATATATTATTTGGCTCTTAAGGATGGGTATAAGATTTGCTATCGGCTATAGGAGTAAGAAAAAAGAAAGTTTAGAAACACATGGTTTTTGAGAATACAAGAAGTTTTTTAATTTCTCTCCGTTTGTCCTCAATGAGGTAATACAATGCCTGTATATAGGCAAAAATAAATATTACAACAAACATATAATGGTGCTATCCACCACCATTCTGAAAAGAGACTATCCACTAAACTAAAGAAGAGACGTTACACCTATCTTACACATATCCTATCTTACTTTAATAATGTTATCTATCATTATTGATCACATTATATATATATATATATATAGGAGATGAATTGGGTAGGAAATGATAATTTGGTAGGAAATGAGAATGAATCTGGACCTTTGATTCGTTGGATCAATGATTGAGATTTAATTTCGGTTGTGCTACAGTTTTGTGTGCTACACGGATTATCGTGCAAAGACTAGAACCCTTCTTGTGCTACGTCAGAATGAAAGATGTCTAAACTAATATATTTAGATATGTCTACGTAAGAGATGAAATATGTTCTAAACTAACATGTGAAACATAGTAATTAATGTGCTACACAAATATGAATGATATGCTAGACTTACATATCTATTCTCATTTCCTATACTTATTTCCATTCTCACAGGGCGCCCCCTATATATATATATATATATATATATATATATATATATATATATATATATATATATATATTTCTTTCATAATCAAGAACATTATGTTATCCGAGAACCATAGAATTTTGAATACCCTCTAAATCAAAATAATCATCATCTATTATCTATAAATACTCAGCTGCTAAACTATGAAAAGCAAATGAGGAAGTATGCATACTTTAGCCTTGAAATGTTTGATTGTCGACGGTATGGTGTCAACGTCATCAAAAAGTCGATTGAGTTTTTCCCCCTCTTTCTTAATATTAAAAAGAAAATTTAATTTATTACATTTATCAATTGTAATAGCATTGAATCACTTTAATCACATAATTAAGCTTCTCTCCATATATATGCATTATTCTACCAATTCAAACATGTTTACAACATGAATAATAACCATACATAGAGCATGCAATAGATAAAATGAAATAGACTTTAAAAAAAATTCAATTTGTTGTAGAAAAAATCGAATTTGAATTTGCATCAATTTTGTGATTTAATTACATCTTCCATATAGGTAATATGCACTTAAAGCGAAATTATCAGAAAGGACGAGCAACATCACATACAATGCATGGTCAATATGGTATTTTTATTTAATTTTTATTCGAATGACACATGTATATAAAAATGTAAATGTGTATAATGATCCAACTTTTCCAAGCAATACCAATCTTTAAAATGAAGAAGAAAGCTATCAAATTTTAAAAGCAATGCTAGTTAATGAGTGTACAAGTGGAGAGTAGAGTGGCAAAAGGCGGGTCGGTGTTCTTACCGCCTAGCTGGCTTGTGATTTTACCGGGTTATGGCTCACCGAAATGCTATCGGTGAATATGTAGTATTCAAATTCAATCTTATCCATTAATACACCTACCAAACCCGCCTAATATTTAATTTAATAAGATATTATTTTAATTTCAAAAAATATGATAACAATAAATAAATTAAATCTACTAACATCAATTTCAAAATAAATAAGATAAATTATCTCTACTAACATCAATTCCAAAATAAATAAAATAAATTAAATCTACTAACAAGTCTAATATTAATTTCAACGTAAATAAGATAAACTTAAAATTACAAATATCATCAAACATCAGACATCGACCTTAAAGAAATGTAATAGAGTTAGGGATGGACGAAAGGAGGAGTTTTTAATAGTTATTCATTTTATTTTCTATATTTACTACTAATATAAAATATTAAAACTTTAAATGTGTGGACGGACTTTTTAACCCGAAAACCCGGCCGGCCTACGGTTATATGGACGGATTTTTTAGCCCGATTTTTTCTACCACTATTTTACGAGTTCAACTCGACCCAAATTTTGGATTTCGGTCGCCCACGGGCCGGTCAATTTTTGCGCTCTAGTGGAGAGCATATCATATCACTAATTGATACACTCACCAACTTTACACTCATCAACTTATTCCTTTCTTGAATGTTATACGCCCTCGTCTTTGCTTTGTTAATAGGAAAAACTAAAATTAATAAGAAATAATTTGTAGAAAGACTTTAAAGTTGCTTTCACTAACAAACAAATTGAGCCAAGTGCAGTATACCAATAAATCTCATGTTTCTTGGAATTTTCTTCCTTCTTTCAAGGTAAATAAAGTTATATTTGTTCTTTCGACTCTAAAGACAAATTTATTATTCTTTTAGTAATTTCATGCTAGAAAATACCAGTCGTATCGTAGCGGCTAACAATGTATATTAGGTGTAGTTAAGATTATCTTCATGGACTTGTTTGAGTATATATAGTACTAAGATTATCTTCATGGACTTGTTTGAGTATATATAGTCGAGTCGAGTATGAATAAAGTTTAATGAATTGAACATGAGTTTGGTTTGAGTGATTTGATATATTGTGACATATGGCAACATTTTGCTCGTTAGTAAGGCAATATAAGATAAGACGTGATATGTTTGATTGAAATATCTTTTATTATATATGGTATATGATGTATTAAAATTATTATTAAATAGAAATTTCCAAAATGTCTTTTAGTTAACAAATAAATTAATATATTTATATTTTATATATATATCCTACGTACCTAGGATATAGTACACAACATATCTATCAAGCCTTTTCAATATAAAGGATTCAATGTTTTGAAGCAAACAAAATATTAGGATGTCATAATTATATTTACACCTTATCACTTGCAGCAAACAAAAATAGAAAATTAGTGTACAGTTCACCTTTTCCTATAATGATTAATACTAAAATAAACTATGATTTATTCATCCTAACATTTTGTATCAGGAACAAGCCACCATAATCTAGCAAAAGATGTGTACAGTTTTCTTTTTTCCTAATGACAATAAATACTAAAATAAACTATGATTAATTCATCCTAAGTTCCTAACATTTCCTCGAAAATAAAAATGAAAAATCATCCTATATTTTGAATCAGGAACAGATGGACCTGGCCCATAAATCTAGCAAACAAGGGCGCGCATTTTGTCTGTTTCTTGATACTTGGGCTGGAAACCCGACGGTCCAAATAGTGTAAAGCTTTTGAAATTACAGTAATATAAATTCCCTAAACCCTAGCAATATTAATGAAACGATTTATTTCTTGTATGGATCATTTGTCTCAATATTTTATTTGCTTTTGAAAGCTAGAACAATATTTTTGCCCTAATACTTGTGAAATATGTGCATTTGAAAAGTCTCCTATAATGATGTCCTTATGTGAGGACACATGGGACCAATCTAATTAAAATGTATTAATTTTAATTAAGACTTATTAATCATAATTGGGTGTCGTCCTTACATGAGGACATTCTCACAAGAGATTACCTCAAAGTGTATTAGTTTAACATCTGAAAGTTAATACTATTATTTCAAGTCTCGATCTTTTTAATCCAACACTTTAATATAACACATTTTGACGTGAAAATTGAAAGAAGATGATCATTTAGGAAAATTGTGTCCATATTGAAGAGTTATTAGTTATCATATAAGTCCATGTTGAAATGACATCCATTTTTATATAAGTCCAGCAATTTATAACCTCTCCAAAATATATTTGTCAATTCCAATTTAGTTTTTCATAATCTTATAACCAACAATCAATTTTTTTTCTTTTAAATAACTCTATTATGCCTTGATATTTCAAACATATATCCTTCCAATTTCTTTTATCTTCATTTCCTTTTCTCTTACTCACAATTCTCTCTTATAAGCTCAATTATTCAAATACTTTGACAACTCTATTTATAATTATTAAATAAAATATTATCGATATAATAATATAAAGTTAATAATCCCATTGGGCCCCTAGGCCCTCACTTCCGTTCGTCCCTGACTTGAGCGAGCCTTCACCTCAGCGAAGAAACATTCAGGTCAATGTCTATTACTAAATGAATTACAATAATGGAGGCAAGTTTACTCTTCAGCTCCCAAGAAAGCGAAAATATTATGACATGGAAAATGCTATTTGGTGCTAGTTAATTGTACATTGTCGTTAGGGTTGTCTATTCGGTACGGGTCGGGTACCCTACCCGAAAAAATCGGGTACTCCGACCCCAAATTTGCATAATATGTGGCAACCCGACCCGACCCGATTTTGTAAATCGGATACCCGAATACCCGATTTTTTTTTAAATTTTATATATAAATCTATATATTTATTATAAGTATTAGTTTATTAGAATTAATAATATTAAATAATAATAAAAATTATTCCTAGATGCATTTTTTTGTTTTTTTGTATTTATTTATTTTATTTTTATATTTGTATATAAATCTATATATACATATTGTGATGTTACTAATAACTATATTAGCTATATATTTAGATATTCCCATAGTGTTATGATAACATTTTTCTTTGTGTTTATTTATTTTATTTTTATTTTGTACATAATTTTAGATATATAATGTTAGCTATATACTCTCATTTGCCAAGTTATGATAACATATCACGTATTTAAGGGTATATGCTATTTTTAATATTAAGTTATCATTTATAAATTTCAAATATTATAATTAAGAATAATAAAACTATATTACAATATATTAAATTCAATATATTAATTATATATTTAAATATATCAAAATATATAAAATATAAATATTTTTAAAAAACTCGGGTATCGGGTAATACCCGACTACCCGTCGGATATACCAGATACCCGATCTCACCTAAACAGCGATACCCCATCCCGACCCCTACACCCTACTTTCGGGTAATCGGTTACCTAATACCCGAGAAATTTTGATTCGGGTATCGGATACCCGCTACCCGATACCCAAATAGTCACCCCTAATTGTCGTGCTGCGTGCGTGCACTGAATGATGAAAGAATTCCAAAACAAACACTGAATTAATTAATTTAAACAAACTCGCTTCCTATTTTCATTCTTCTCTCCAACTTCAAATAAAGATCAGAAGTCAGAGATCCATCCATGGCAGCAGCTTTCGCAGCTCTGGTTTCTCTTCAGAATAATCTACGCCTTATCTACAATCACCCCACCCATTACTTTTCCTTTGAGGAAAAACAGATTGAATTCCTTTGGGAAATTGTCGTTTTCTTGATCGATTTCATGGAAAGCTGTGATAATTATCATGGGACACGAAAAGAAGCTGCAGAAGCTTTAGAGATGCGAATTGCGCGTGTAGCTCAAGCAGCTGAAGATGTTATCGAATCTCACGTAGTGGATCAGATTCGTGGTGGAAAGACAAGATCAAAGACTAGATCATCCCGTTTCCTGCTGGATCTGCAGAAAGTAATTGATGACATGGATTATATGAAGAGAAAGGCTATCAACATCGAAGAGCAGAGTGGAACGAAAGCGGAGAAGCCCACATATTCAGCAGCAGCAACACCTCTCACCTCCAACAAGACTACAATGGTTGGATTTGATGATGTCTTCAAACAACTTTTGCATCTGCTGACTGGAGAGCCCTCAAGTTTGCGAGTCATCCCCATCGTAGGCATGGGGGGAATAGGTAAGACCACACTTGCTACAAATGCTTTTCAACATTCATTAATTGTGCATCACTTCGATGTTTGTCTTTGGGCTACAATATCCCAACAATATAGCGCTCAAAAAATTCTCGCACAACTTTTGTCTCGTCTAAGAAAATCCACCAGTGGATCCGTTGATGAGGTGAGAGAAGGGTTGTATCAAAGTTTATTTGGGCGAAGGTATTTGATCATTCTAGACGATATGTGGAGTGTCGAAGCTTGGGATGAAATCAAGTTTCTCTTTCCAGATAGAGACAATGGAAGTCGAATTGTTGTGACTACTAGACACTCACACGTGGCCCGTCATTTAAGCATTTCGAGTCTTGCAATGAATTTTCTGGATGAGGTGTATAGTTGGGATCTATTTTGTCAAAAAGCATTTGCAGAGCAAGGTTGCCCTCCTGAGTTAGAGCACATTGGGAAGAAGATAGTTGAAAAGTGCAAAGGACTTCCCCTCGCAATTGTTGTGGTCGCAGGCCATCTCAGAAAGTCATCAATGGCTGTAGAATACTGGGAGAATGTAACACACAATATGAACTCAATTCTGAGTTCTACAGGGAACGATGAGCAGTGCTTGAATGTATTATATATGAGTTATAGGTACTTGCCTGTTCATCTAAAGCCGTGTTTCCTACTTTTGGGGGCATTTCCAGAAGATCAAAGGATTAAGGTGGAGGACGTTTATAAGCTTTGGATTGCTGAAGGATTCATAGAACATTATAACAATTGGAGCTTGGAAGAGGCTGCCAAGTGTTATTTATGGGATCTCTGTCAGAGAAATCTCATTTTAGTTGATGTATTGGACCTCTATGGAGAAATTTACAAATTTAAACTACATGATGTTCTTAGAGAATTGTGCGTAAAGATTGCAAAGAAAGAGGAGTTTTTATTTGTGTTTCAAACTCCACGAGCCATAAATAAGGAGCGCCGGGCTGTAATCAGTGGACAAGTGGATCATGAAACAGTAAGCTTTGATTCTCCAGTCCGTTGTCTGATATGCGAAGGTGGTTTGCTACCGTATGACTTGAAATTGTTGAGAACATTGGATAAGGTTGTTACCGTATCAGCCAGTGAGTCTATTTTTCAGCATGTTAACCTACGTTATCTTAATGTTCATCTTGATTATACGACTCACCCAACTCTTTATTACCTTCCATCATCAATATCACTGATTTGGAATTTGCAAATATTAATAATTTTAACACCCGAACAATCAGCTGTGATTGCACCATATGAGATTTGGGAGATGCTACAGCTTAGGCATGTTCAAGTCTACCCAATTTGTCTTGTTGATCCACTTCCTGTGGACAGATTACACCAAGCAAATGACTGTGACTTGGTTTTGAGAAATCTACACACACTTTCCAAAGTAGAGAATTTGAGGTTGAGTAAAGAGGTTTGAGAGAATCCCCAATATTAAAGAACTAGAGTTATCGTATTGTGATGAAGCAAGTTCGTATTACTGTCCCCATAATCTTGGGTGCTTCCATAAATTGGAATATCTGGACTTGAAATTCGATGGCAGTTCCAAGTGGCATGATTTTGCTTTGAGGCTCACTTTCCCAAGTTCGCTTAAGACGTTGTCTTTGAGTGGTTGTGGTGTTGACTGGGAAGAATTGACAATGATGGTTGGATCATTGCCCAATCTTGTATGTCTTAAATTGTATCAAAATTCAGTCATTGGATCCGTATGGACCGCTGTTGAGGGGAAATTCCTTCGCTTGGAAACCTTGATGATTCTTGGTTGTCATGATTTAGTTTACTGGAATGCAGACAGCTACCATTTTCCAGTACTCGAAGATCTTCGTCTAAAAAATTCGTCTAAATTGGATGAATTCCCTTCAGGCATTGGAGAGATACCAACACTTAAATGGATTGAATTAAAATTTTGCAGTGCATCTTCAACCATTTCAGCAATGAAAACATTGGTGGAACAAGAGGAGATGGGGAATGAGGACCTTCTGCTTGATGTAGTTTTTCAGGGTGATGAGGAAACATTGGAGAGTTTCAACAACAAGGTTCAAGAAGAGGGTCTCATAAGCACTAATCTGTCTTTGCGTCTCGAGAATGTGTAGACCAAGAGTTTCTGATAAGTTTTCTTTTTTATTTTTTGTTTAAGGGACAAATGTATGATTTTGTTTATGAACATATTATATGCTCCTATTTCAGGATTTTCTATGCCACTTGCGTAGTGTTTTTTTCTTTCTTTCTCAATTTCACTTTACAGTATTTTAATTCATTTTTTAAAATTATTAATTAGGATTAGTTATATAGAGAACATTTACTTTGTATGATATGATAGTAAGATAAAACATATTTGTGAGGACTTGAAGGATTATATAAACATAACAAGTTAAAATTAATTGGTGTTTCTTGTACGGAGAAATATGGTGCCAGTGAAAAAACAAGAAATTTTAGTTACGGAACATGACAAATAATATAAATAAAATTAATATACATAATTCAAAAAATTTAATTATAAGTTATGCAAATTTGACAATATCGTTATATATTTAGGGGGAGTTATTCTACAAACTCTCTTATAATAAGAATTAGGAACCCATCTCTCACCGTCTATTTACCACTAATCAAGGGTCCCAATTCGATTTTCAATTTTGCGAGTTCCACCAAAATAAATACTCCCTCCGTTCCAATCAAGATGACTCATTTTTTTTCGTTATTTAGGAGAATGATACAAAGTGAATAAAGTGATAAAAAGTAAGTAGATCCTATAACTTTTGAAGAGATAATTATTTTCTTAAAAGAAAACAGGTCATCTTGGATGAGGACAACCCAAATAAGAATACAAGTATCTTGGATGGGATGGAGAGAGTATTATTTTTTTTAATTTCCAATAATGTATGCTTTGGCTTATCCATTCCGTTCGAGGAAGATGAAAAAACAAACGTTTTTTTATTCATTTGAATTTATTGAATTGTACATTAAACAAAGACTATATCAATTACAATAGTGGAGGCAAGCACTCGCCAGCACCCCACGAAACTATATATAATGACGGGAATATTATGAAAACCCCTAATTTAGAAACTCTACTACTAAATAAACGATTAGGTCATAGTGAATTCTACATTGGCCTGCTGCGTCTACTGAGTGATGAAAGAAGACCAAAACAAACACTGAATTTAAATAATTTAGCGCTCAAAACAATTCTTCTCCGACTTCCAACTTAAGAAATTCTGTGGAATCTGAAGGTAGAGAGAAGAGAAAACAGTGGAAATGGCATTTTAATGTTATGGGAACTTAACAAGTTGTTAAGTTCACGTTGATAAATCTAGTGTGCGAGATTTATGAAAACAGTAAAGAACACGAGAGACTTTTACGTGGTTCGATCAAGAATAAGATCTACGTCCACGGAGGAGATGATCCTCAAGATGTTTACTATAATTCGATTACAACAAGTATTTCAAAGAGCTCTAGTATTCAGTAATTTGCTAACCCTTTTACCTTCAATCTAACTCCTATTTATACATAAACGTAAACCTTGTCACGAATCCCTTGATTGGCGGGCTCATGATTCTCCTATAACTGACCATGATCTCCACCATTATTACCCATGATTTCTACGTTACCTCATTATCGTGCCCTTGACTCGCCTTTAATTGTGGTTTGGGGATTGTCATTTAGGCGAACCGAGTAGGGCAACATTAGGTTAGGCCCACTCGCTTTGGGCCCGCTATCGGGCCCGAGAGGTTGGGCCATATCCTATCATAGCCCACAGAAAAGTCAAGGAATAGCCTTGCCGGGTGAGCGGAGAATGTGCTTTGCCGAGGCGGACGTTGCTTGGTCAAGTTTTCGTTGAAGGTTCTTGTCTCTTCTTGTATGGCTCCTGTTTTTTTTTTTTTGAAGGACGCCGAGGTCCGACCAAATACTGCTGGTCCGAGGTGGACACGGGCGTGGCCGATGTCCGAACTCAAAATCATTACGTGATTAGACTAGCGGAGTCGAGGTCCGATGTCGAGGAGGTCGAGGTCCGACCAAAATATCTGTTGGTATGAGGACATGGGCGTAGTCCGGATGTCCGAGCTCGATGTAATCATTACGTGATCGATCAGGCGGTCATTTTCCATAGAGTACGCCATATGCGCCAGCGGTAGTTGGGCACTTTAAAAGCGCAGGCGTCGGTCACACATCCAATCGTAGATAGCACGTGTGATAAACGAAATGGCGATTTTAGCGCCATTTATCCTATAAATAGGTCCAAAAGAGGCAACTGCTCACTTTCTTCTTCGACGCTTTATTCCGAGAGCATACCTTAGAATTCCCACCTCTTTCAAACTTTGTTCAAGAAATCGAAATCTCGCCCGTAAAAAGTAAGTATGTATTCTTCATCTTCTCATTCCTCTCTCGCCTCGATAACTCTGGTTCGTTTCGGTTCCGCCGCCCGATTCCAATGTGAGGATTATATATGCCATAACCGCCTAGGTAAATCAATAGGACTTAGTTCTGTGGTTTCACCGTGTCTTGGTATGGGATGGCATCAGATTGGTGGGCGAGATCAACTTTGACGACGAGGAGCTCTTGGTGGTTGCCGAGAAATACCACATCCCGGAGGATGCATGGTGGTGCACAGAAACCCAATGATAGGCGATGGCCCTCCGAGAGGGTTTATTACCATTTTGTAGATAGTTTAATATTTGGGCTTAGATTTCCTTTCTTTCATTTTCCTTAGCTTCAAGAGTATTTTCGGATCTCATATGCCAACCGACCTCCAATTTATTAGGTCGGCAATGGGCTGGCCCGCTGTTATGGCATAGGCGAGGAGTTTTTTTCAAGTCTTGATGCGTTTTTAGCATCAAGTCTATAGGGAGAGTATATTACCGTCACCGTCTCAAGTTTAAAATAGCTTCCCATCGTGAAGGTATCCCACCGCAAAATAGATACTTCTTCTGCGGTGAGGGTATCCGAGGTATGAGTGGGGCCTCTGAGCGATGAAGGATGTGAAAATTAATCCCCGGCCCCTATGGAGAAGTCGTTGAACGATATGGGTGAGATCCTATCGATCAATTATACCGAGGATGACTTGAACGATGTTTGGTGAGTGTCTATAGGTCGAAGCTCCAAGATCGTGGTCCGATTTGGGTGAGGGCAACCTTCTATCTTTAATTTCCCGTCGATTTCGTTGTGCTAACGAAATTCTCATGTTGTATGCAAGGAAGATTGACCCTACCGGAAGTCAATATGCCGATCTCGCCGCGCACCGCATCATCTCGAACGGGCGGAGCCCATGGCGAAGAAGGCGAGACGAAGCGAGTCCACCCAAAGCACCTGCGTGGTGGTGGACATACGAGGGACTTAATGACGGTCCTCGAGCAACCTCGGGCCCGACGGAGATCGAGGTCCATGGCCGCCTCGCCCGAGGTGCCGGCTTCCAAAGACCCTTTATCCTTCCCAAAGGTATAAGTCGCTACTTTTCTCCTTGTAAGTTTGTTGTTACGTGTTGCTAATTGTTCCATATTCGTGACGCGCCTCGATGGCGGTGAGATGCACCGCATGGCCGGCTTGTTGTTGAGGGCGCCGCAACACGAGGCCATGGAGAAAGACTAGTCGCCGGACAAGCCGAGGGCCACCGCTGAATCCGCTACCGACGCCGCCAGGCGACGCCGAACTTGCAAAGGCGAACGCCGAAGTGGCAAAGAAGGCCGCCGAGCGCCTCAAGAAGAAGGACCGGCCTCGCAGTGGCCCGTGCCGGAAGCGAGCCTCAAGAGGAGGCTGCCGAGGGAGAGAAGCGGCAGCATGACAGCAGACTTTGGTCATGGGCAAGGACCTATGCCGAGGGCCTTCGCCAAGAAGCTTATCGAGTCTGAGAGTTTTTCCTCCTTCATCTCCGACCTGGTTCTTGTGATGAGGCAGCAGTGATATGTGCCCACCTAGAAGTTGGCGGTACCGAGAGACTGATTTTGACAAGGTCCAAGACGGTTGGGTTGTGGTCGAACCTCGGGAGGTATGCATGAATTATGCTCGCATAATCGTGGGCGACCTCTTTCCCGTGGTGGATGCCTGGCATCTTCTGTCACCTCGACGGCGGAGGTCAGAACTCGATCAAGGAAGATGAAGACGTGGAGCTTCAAGCATTCCTTGTCGAGTTGAGGGTCAAACCGGAGGCGGCGGTCCGAGCTCGGACATCCTTCCTGAGATCGGCAACCGTGGAGGAGCAAGAAAGCAGCAGCAGCAGGCAGAGGTCGGAGAGTCCGCGAATGAGCCCGAGGTCGATGGACCTAATGTAATAGGCGATTTGCGGGGTCGATAGACCCGTGTTGCATAAACTTCCATTTTCAATAATAGACATATCTTGTTAAAATGCGCCTGTGTGTTGTCTTATTTCTAGATTCCTCATCTCAATACTTCGATCGATCATGAGTTACTAACAAAGCCGAAAGAAGTCCGAGGTGCTCGTCGAGAAGGACGAAGAAGTGGCCTTGGAGAGTCGGTCCGAGCCGACTTAGGTTCGCCAAGATTGATGTCACCGGCATCGTCACCGAATCAAACAAAAGTCGCATGAGGTCGATCATGAAGTGGTCCGCCTCCTTCTTGAGAACGAGGCTTTAAAGTTAAGGATTACACAACTCAAGTCCGGGCTGATTTATCCGCAGATGTGATCCAAGGACGATCGATGCAACGCGAGAGCAGCTCGGTGACAAGAGAAGCCGCTCGGATCTGGAAGAGCATGCAGTATGAGAAGGTAATCACCGGACCGGTGGAACTACTATATCCGCCGACGATCGAGTTCGTGAGCTTGTTGGCGGAGGTATGGTATTGAGGACGAGGTGTCCAAATAGCAAGAAGTTTAAAGCCTCGACTACATCCCGAAATACATGCGGATGTACGAGATCGTCAGCAAACGACGATGCCCCGCCAACAAGGCCATACACGGCGCCACGATCCCATAATTGAAGAGCTTCAAGAGGAGGCGGCTCGGCGATCACGCCAAGTGCTCCGCCTAATGGGTCCACCCGATGTGAGGGCGCATAGAGGGGCGCGCCGCGTTCGAGGGGAGGCGGCGGCGGCGCAGATCGACGTGGTGGGCGAGTTCGGGACGAGGGCATTGTCTCCGGTCCGACGTTAGGCTCACGGGTCGAGGTGTGGCCTCGGTGCGAGGATCGCATTTCAGTGGAATCGCCGCCGGGTCGACTACTCCCTGAGCAGCCGAGGTGGTGCCGCCTCATAGATTGGGTGGAAGGCACCGAAGTTCATTAGGGTATTCATCGCCGACCGGGATTTCGCTCAAAACTATCTCGGCCGGTGAATCTCATCGGCGAGCCCTAAGTCCGAATGAGTGTATTGAGTGCAGGACTTTGTATGTAGGTATAAATATATTTAGACTCGTTGAAGTGTACGTTTTCCTCTTGAGAGGTATAAACATAGCTTAGGACTTCGTTTGATCGTAAATGTATTTATCTTCAGATCTGTGCATAATTTGGTGAGGTCCAACTGGATGTCTTTTACATATAGACTTTTCAATTTAATGAGTAATCAGTGTATGTGCATGTAGACTTCAAATTAATGAGTTGTCTCAGTGCGTTGACCGAGACGCTCAATTTCGTGAGTAATCTCACGAGTGCGGTAGCGCTTAGTGAGTATTCTACTTAGTGGGTTATTAATCTTCGTGAGGCGTCCCCGTGAAGGTTTAAATGCGGTATATCCAAATAGATGTTCGCGATCTCAATAAAATGGAATATTCATTATAAAATAAACATTTTATTCAACAAGTGTATAACACCACTTGGCAAAGCAAGTAAGGAGACTAACATAAGGCGTTTCGTAATCAAGCTATGTAAAGTACCTCCTTAAATGAAATATGCCGTGTTAGGGATAGCGCACGGATAGGTGAGATAGTTTGTGCCCCTTGCCGAGGTCCTCGTGAACGCGGTATGGGCCTTCCCATCTCGGATCCAACTTGTTAAGACGTTCGCTTTGCCGGCTTCATTATTTCGCAGGACGAGGTCACCTACTTGCGGTCGTGAGGCTTTCACCCTTTGTTGTAATACCGCGACCGGCCTCAGACTTAGCTTATGAAGGCGAAGTTCGTTTTCTTCGAGAGCATCAAGGTTGGTCCGCAGGTCGCCCTCGCTCCCATCCGGGTCAAAGTGAAGAGTGCGTGGCTCTCGATGCGCCCGATTTCATGCAGATATGCGGCCCCGCCCATAGACCAGTGAAGGTGTCCATAAATGAAGTCCGAGGTGTTGTTCAGCAGGACCAGAGGACTTGGGGAAGGTTTTCAGCCCAATCACCTTAGCTCGGTCTAGCCTCTTCTTTAACTCAGATAATCGTGCGGTTCGTCACCCGGCCCGACCATCGCTTCATGGGGTGTGCGACCGGGTGAAGCGTTAGTCGATCCGGAGCTCTTTGCACCACCTTGAAATTTTTATCGATTTAACCGGTACCATTATCCGAGACCGTAGAATGTGTGGTATCTTAAGGCGGCGACTATATTCTTCCACACGAATGTCTCCAATCCTTTTGCTCGTGAGGTTCGACAATGGCTCGACCTTGACCCGTTTGTGAAGTAGTCTATGGCAACGACTAAACAACGAAGGCGACACGGTGCTCGGTCGAATGGACCAACGATGTCGATCCCCATCGCATGAAAGGCCATGGGCTCGCAGCCGCCGGATCGGTGCCGGGTAGCTTCTTGGTATGGAGTAAAGGCACTTTGACAATTTTGACGAGTTCGGTTGAATCTTGAATAAGGTGGGCAATAATATCCCGACCTCAACGCCTTCTTTGAGAGCTCACGACCGATGTGGCTTCCGCAAAGACCCCTGAATCTCATTGAGCACGAGTCGGCTTCTTCCGGCGAGGCATCTCGGGAGGGTGAAGGTAGGACTTCCAGAGAGCCCTCATACACAAGATACTGGGATTTCACCATCATCTTTTGGCCTCTAGCCGATCCCGAGGTAGCGTGCCAACTTCGTGTATGCTTTAGGGACGTCATCCGCTTTGGTTGACCCGAGATAACGCCGATGTGGGCGCCCAATGCTTCCGAATGAACTTCCTCATGGCGGATTTGTTGATGACGAAGCCAATTTACTAAGGATGTCACCTACTGCTTTTCCTCCCGTGGGATTTGATTAATCTTCAAGTATTCGAATGAGGTCGACATCTCTTTTGCCTTCTCAAGCGATCGCTCATTCGATCCTCTTTAGCCTCGTATGTGCCTAAGACCGGTTTACCACGACACTGAATCTCAAATATCTGGACTTTGTCCACTTTCACCTTTGCTAAGGCGGAGTCCCGAGATCAAGCTTCGTATTCCACTTCTGTTGGTGGCCTGGGAAGGTAAACCTGAGGGCGATGTCACTTCGCTTATCTCGGGCCGAGGAGAAGATGCCCGCTCCGCTACCCGTCTTGCATAAGCTCCGCCCACATACATCCGCCAACATTCGACGGGTGATGCAAGGATGATTCCTCCGCCGTGAGGGTGGGAGTGACCTCGCTGGTAGAGGCGACCTCGGTGAATTTGACCTCCACCAGGAAATCTGCAAGGGCTTGCCCTTTTATGGCCGGCCTGGGGGAGTATGAGATATCGTGTTCGCCGAGCTCCAGTGCCCACTTAGCTATACGTCCGGATGACTCGGTTTGATAAGACTTGTCTTAAAGGTAAGTCAGTTAGTACCGGACGGAATGAGCCAGTAAGTAAGGGAGGCGCCGTCATGCTCACCAAGGCCGAGCTACCTTCTCGAGGTTGGTATACCTCGCCTCCCGGTCCTTTGAGAGTCCGGCTAATGAAGTAGATGGGAGTTGCCGCCCATCTCATCTCGCACCAAGACATCACTAATTGCCTCGTCCGAGGTGGCCGATATAACGATAGAGTTTCACTCTGCGTTGGGCGGATAGTGTCGGCAGATCGGCGAGATATTCCTTCAACCATTGCGAAGACGACTGGTGTTCTTCCCGCCAGTGAAACTGAGCTCTCCTCGTGATCTTGAAGAAGGGAAGTCGCTTCTCGGTAGCTCGAGATAGGAATCTACCGGTGGCGCCCAGCATCCGTGAGTTTGTGTATTTCACGATGGTTTTGGGATCCGCATGTCGAGCACCGCTTTCACCTTGGTAGGATTGGCTTGTGCCTCTGAGAAACCCAAAGATCCCGTAAATTTACCCGCCTTCACCACGAATGTGCACTACGGGATTGAGCTTGAGGTTGGCCGACTGAGGAAATGAAGAATAGTTTCGAGGTCAATGGCGCATTCTCGCCTTTTGCTTTTGACTACTATATCATCGACATAGACCTCAACAATTTCTCCTATGTGATCCTTGAAGATCGCGGCCCACCATTCTTTGGTAGGTAGCTCCAGCGTTTTTGATCGAAAGGCATCTTCGGTGGCAAAGACAATCAAGTCGAGAATGAACGCTGCTTTTGGGCGCCTTCCTGCTCATCAAGACTTGGTGGTATCCTTGTATAAATCCAGAACCAAGATCTCATGCCCCACCAATGCTTCCACCTTGTCAATGTCGGGAGGGGTAATGATCCTTTGGGCAATGTTTATCGACGTCGGTATAGTCGACACACGTGCCATCCCTCCGGATTTCGAACTACAACGGATTAGCCATCCAAGTTGGGTATTTAACCTCGTCTGATTTTAGCCTCGAGGTTGGGTTACCTCGCCTCTTACGACCGCTTGCTCATGCGCAAAACTTCTTCTTCCACGAACGGTTTAGTAGCCGGATCGATGTCGAGACGATGAGTTATGAGCTCGGGCGAGACCCGGTCATATCCAATGGAGACCATGCAATACATCTCTATATTCCTTAGAAGTCGCATGACCTTGGCGAATATCGACCGAACTCGGTACCAACCTTGACAACTTTGGAGCGGTCGTCAGATAGTCAAGATTCTCAATCGATCATCCCGAGGTGGCAACGGAGGGTTCTCAGAATTGCTAGGCCCGAGGTAAGGCCGCATCTTGGGTTGAGACCGTAGGCATTCTTTCAGCCGCTTGGTCACCCCGAATGCTTAACACTCTACTGGGGTGGGTATCTTAACGCGAAGCGGTACACGAGCAGACGGCCTCGTTGCATACACCAATCTCTTCCTGTGATAATGTTGTATGGAGAGGAGCTCGGACCAGAAAATTGAATGGCCTTGGTAACCGACCGAGCACGCCTACCAGAACAGGAAGGTAATGACACCTTCTGTCGAACCGCCTCGAGTAAAGCTCGCAATGGGAAGGTGCGGGGTGTACCAATTCCTCCGACATCAAGTTTATCCAGCAACGGAATATGATGCTAACGGAGGCTCTGATGTCAATGTAGACCCGATGTACATTCTTGTTACCCACCACGGCTTGTGTAGTAATGGCATCCCGCGAGGTATGATCTTCGGTACTGGGTCGCCTTTGGAGAACACGATGTTCTCTCCATCCCGAGTCGCTTGTTTTTCGGCTCCTGGGTCGGCCTCGAGCTTCATTTCTAAGTGACGACCGCTCGCACTAACCGGCATCCGGTTATAGCATAGACTGCTCCATTGCATTGGGACCTTCGCCCTGCCATCTTCGTGTCGGGGCTGCTGAGGTCGGTCCGCAGCTATTACCTCCTCCATTTTCCCTCTCGCACTTTTTATTTCCGACCACGGTCGGCCGATGTATTTCTTCGCCCTTCCTTGACGAGCTCGTCAACTGTGAGCTCAAGGACTTGTAATCTTCTCGATCGTGACCGCACTCGTGGTAGTCACAATACTTTCCCGCTGACTTTTTTTCGATCCTCCTTTCATAGGAGAGGTTTGGAAAGAGCTCGGTGCGAAGCTCAAATATTTCCGCCCTGGATTTGAATAGAGAGCTCGTTATTACTGGGGAGTTGGCCGAGGTCCCACCTTGATTCTCCATCGGCCCTTTTATTCTTTCGAACGCACTTCAAGCATTCAAAGACTCGGCCCCGATCCTCTCGGCTTCCTTCTCTCATCCACTGCTCATCCCGGATCTCTCTTCTTCCCGGTCCGACTCATACCCTTTCGACAAAGTTGTCAACCAAAGTCCAAAGACGACTAGCCGCTCTTCGGTCGTCATGGTGATCTCTTTATTCGAGCTCCGTGTCGGATCCCATTCTTGAATGCGTTGATGATGTGAGATCGTTACTCTCATCTATTTTAAGGGATTCCATGATGAACTGAGACGAAATTCGACATTGTTTCGCCTCGCCTTGGCGGATTGTAAGCAGATCGGATGAAGGTTGTCGAGGCGGCATCTTTGGTAAAGCGCCATTTGAACCGATCCATGAGGTCTTTGAAGCAATGGATGTCGTTTCATGGAAAGCGAGTGAACCAACGCCGAGCGTTGGAGATTAGCACCCGGAAAGACCTTACACATATGGAAATCTTCCATCCTCGATTCGCCATGTTGGTGGTATAGGCAAATAGGAAGTCGAAGGATCTCCAGGCCATCGATGCAGCAATATTCGAGCCGTGTGATCGCTGCAAGGTGTATCCGTAATCTCCTGAAAAGAGAGATAATTCGTCCGTGTCGGTCGAATCCGGGAGCTGCTACCATCCCTCTCCGGGAGTGGGAGATCGATAACGACGCTCTGCTGCCTCTTCGAGGGGAGTTTGACTGCCTCTTCCTCCCTTCTTTCCCCGCCCATTCACATGGGTATCACGTCGAGGTGGAGAACGGCTCGCGGAAGCACGAGGGCGAACGAACCTCGCATCGGGCGATCATTATGACGCGTGAACGCTGATTATTTCGGAGAGGTAAGCGACTCGATCGTCAGAATCACCACTCGGCACTCTTGAGGGGCCCGCCCGCTTGTCCTCCGTTGAGGAAACTCGAATTGATTCAGTTGGCGTTGAGGAACTTGACACCGCCGACCGAGACTCGTGGGAGCGGTGAACCTCCTGCTCACCGCATCGAGGTCGGCGTCTTCCTCTTCGTTGGGCGATCCCGAGGTGTATGGAAGCATTCTCCATGTAACCCTCGGTGTGTGACCGGTGGCGTCCGCAATCCCTTTCCCCTGCCAGGTGACCACCGATCGTCCTCCGCACGATTGTTACCGACATCGCCGGCAAGATTAGCGCTTGCACGTGTCCTGCTATTAGATTGTAGAAAACACAGCTTTTTGTTCAAGAGGTTCCCACAGACGGCGCCAATGATAAATCTAGTGTGCGAGATTTATGAAAACAAAGAAAGAACACGAGAGACTTTACGTGGTTCGATCAAAATAAGATCTACGCCCACGGAGGAGATGATCCTCAAGATGTTTACTATAATTCGATTACGCAAAGTATCTCAAAGAGCTCTAGTATTCAAGAATTTGCTAACCCTTTACCTTCAATCTAACTCCTATTTATACATAAACGTAAACCTTGTCACGAATCCTTGATCAAGGGCTCATGATTCTCCTATAACCGACCATGATCTCCACCATTATTACCCATGATTTCACCGTTACCTCATTATCGCGCCCTCGACCGCCTTTAATTAGTGGTTTGGGATTGTCATTTAGGCGTAACCTAGTAGGGCAACATTAGGTTAGGCCCACTGCTTGGGGCCCGCTATTGGGCCCGAGAGGTTGGGCCATATCCTATCACACGTCATCGATCAAGTATCCGGCAAGGTCGATCCAACCATCATGCTTGCAGCTCGCCAAACAAAATATAAGTATTAAACTCAATGAAGCTGCTGAGCAAAATAATCTCCAACCAGACATAATATGTGTATATCGGGATTGGGTCAAGTAATAACTACAAATTTTGTGAGAACTTGAGAGCTATATATATAACGTATAAAGTTGATGAACATAACTTATAAAGTTGTTACACAATGATAACATTCTAAAATTGGTTCACATTGTTGCAAGTGATAACATTCTAAATTTGGTTCACAACGATAATAATTTATACATGTGTTTATTCGTATAACAATTTTATACGTTTTATGTATAGTTCTCAAGTTCTTAAAAAAGATGTAGGTCTGACGACTTTATACGTTATGTGCAACAATTTTGTGATTTGAACTTTAACCCATTGTCTACTTTATGGTCAGAGATAAAAATTCTAATGACGACAAAAAGATTAATGCAGACCGACGGAGTCTAAGGTGGTTTTTCTCCCAATAAATAAGATATATATAGAATTATATTTTTGTGTTAATTATATTTTATGGACTGAATTTGGGTCTTTTGGTAATCTACATCAGATTAAAGTTCATGGAAATATTTTAGAATTTAATGAAGTTCAGACCATTAAGTCATAATAGGCCAAAGTTCAGATAAAAAATTATTCTTGATCGATTTGATGGAAAGCTATGAGAATTCTTATGGGGCTCGAAAAGAAGCTGCAGGAGCTTTAGAGAGGCCAATTGCTCGTGCAGCTCAAGCAGCTGAAGATGTTATCGAATCTCACGTGGTTGATCTAATTGGTGGTGGAAAGACAAGATCATCAAACACAAGATCATGTCGTTCCCTGCTGGATTTGCAAAAAGTAACTGAAGGCATGGATTATATGAGGAGAAAGGCTACCAACGTCAAAGCGCAGAGTGGAATGGATGAAGTGCAGCAGCAGATTGATGATGTCTCACTTAAACTTTTGGATAAGCTCACCGGAGTTCCCTCCAGTCGGCTAGTCATCCCCATCGTAGGAATTGAGGGGATTGATAATACTACACTAGCTAGAAATGTTTTTCAACATCCATAAATTTTGCACCACTTTGATGTTTGTCTTTGGGCTACAATATCTCAACGATACAGCGTTCCGAAAATTCTCGCGGAACTTCTCTCTCATCTAAGAAAGTCCACTAGTGAAACTATTGATGAGGTGAGAGAAGGTTCGTATAAGAGTTTATTTGGGCGAAGGTATTTGATCCTTCTAGACGATATGTGGAGTGTCGAAGCTTGGGATTGAATCAAGTTTTTCTTTCCAGATACAGACAATGGGAGTGGCATTGTTGTGACTACGAGGCATTTGGGTGTTGCCAATCATTTAAGCAATTCGCTGCTAAAAATGCGTTTCTGGATTAAGGACGATATTTGGGATGTGTTTTGTCAAAAAGCATTTGCAGGGCAAGGTTGCCCTCCTGAGTTGGAGGAGTGTGGAAGGAAGATAGTTGAAATGTGCAGAGGACTTCACCTCACAATTGTAGTGTCGGACGTCATCTCAGAAAGTCCTCAATGGCTCTACAATACTGAGAGAATGTTTCACACCATTTCAACTCTGTTTTGAATTCTACAGGGAATTATGAGCAGTGCTTGAATGTATTATATTTGAGTTACAACTACTTACCTACTCATCTAAAGCCATGTTTTATACTCATTGGAGCAATTGCAGAAGATCATCAGATTTATGCATTGGATGTTTATAAACTTTGGATTGCTGAAGGATTTATACTACATTATACAACTTCCAACTTGGAAGAGGCTGCAGAGTATTATTTATGGGATCTCTGTCAGAGAAATCTCATTTTAGCCGATCAGTTGGACTTCAAAGTGGATATTTTTACATTTAAAGTACACGATCTTGTTCGTGAATTGTGCCAAAAGACTGCCAAGAAAATGGAGTTTTATTCGGTGTGAAAGAATTCAGTGCCTGAATTACTACTTATTAACACTGTGTGAATGTTAGTAGAGTAATGTTACTAGCAATGTTAATAACATCCCAAGTAACACGCAATGAAATATAAATAACACATGTGATAATTGGTGGGTTAAGAAAATAACCCGTGTTGTCTCGCGACAACTAGCTCTATTGATAACTTAGAACAGATTACAAGTGTTACACATGAAAACCTATCTACGGGATGCACTACCGCCTATAATAAGTTACCTAGTCTAACACAGCAAACTGAATGTTACCAACAAACAAAACGGCCGATACAAAATCGGACAAACAACTCGAATGTAAAAGACGACTCGGTCTTCAACCCCACCCTTGCTCGCCTAGCAATACCGTGGTCGATGTTTACAGATTGGCCGCCTAACACCGCCCGCTTAAGCGTGGTTGAAGGTGCGTTTCTTCACGCTTGTAAAATGACGAGTCGATCGGAGTGTAGGATTTCTCTTTGATTTCAGCCTCTCGAAACGTCCATGTGAGAGAGCTATCTTGCAGCTTTTATAGAGGAGTGTTTCGTGGTCTTCAAGCATCAAATCCCACGTCCATAAACCTCCCATAACCGCTGCAATCCACTCCGTTGTAAACTGCCGCTGGAACTGCTGCAGATGTTAGTGGAGATCATGCTCCCTAGAAAATAGGAACTAACTTCCCATGATCTAACTAACCTCCACTTATTCAAACATGATCCAACTGCAATCCACGTTTATTAGACAATAAATAAAACATAAAAACATAAAGAAAGGGAAAGATTACTTATATACAGTTACGTCTGGAGAGTCGAAGTTCAGCTTCAAGTCGACTCTGTGAATGTCGACTGCATCTGTGATGTTACTAATATCGAATGTTACCAACATCCCATTCAACATTGGACTGGAGTCAACACTGACTCTAACAATCCCCCCCTTAATCTTTGCCTTCCTGCAAGAAAGCGAGAAAACATTCCTGCAACAAAAACAAGAAAAACAACAAAAAGAAAAACTATTTACAGGGAAAGAATTCTATGTTACATGTTAAGATTTAAAGGAAAGTGTTAAAGCTCCCCCTCAATCAAACAAGAGGTAAAACCTCTAAACAATTAGACAAAGTGTTAGAGTAACACTCCCCCTAAAACATATAAAGAAGAGATTCAAACTCCCCCTAAATATGAGAAGGTCGGACGAAGGCCAATACCTTGCGAAGTACCTGCAAACAAGAATCACAATCTAACAACAATGCAACCAACAAGGTATCGCCAACATCGTACGTAAACCAAAAACGATCAGATCATTGTAGCAAAATAAAGGTGTCCATACACCCATAAAACCACGATGTCCATGAATCACAAAACAAACCAAATGTGTCCAAGACAAAAAATAAAACAAAGTATCTAGCACTTAAAAAAACAGTAACATCTGAAATAGAGGTAACATCGAAAAAAACAGGCAACTTGTATGCAAGGCGCTGCCAAATATCTACTCCCTTTTTGTTGGAGAAAGGAGTCGATCATGCGTAATTTTGATCGAGGCATCAATTGGGACTTGATGATCCCGACCACCTCCTTGTTGTAGTTGTGCGCTTCTCACTAGCTTCCAACATCGTCCACTGGCCTTTACACCACTAAATTTCTTGATAGCATGTCAAGTTCTTGGTGATCCATGGAAAGATCCAGATGTCGCGACTTCGACTCATCAACATCCGTGGAAGCCTTCGCTTTGACAAATTCTTCGATGTACCGCATCAACATGTTGGGAAGAAGGAGAAGAGGAGCCCGCCTCGTGAGGTCAATTTTCAACGCCGCCTTCCTCCACAACAACTTCGTCCTGCTCAACATCTTTCATCGAGCCTCAAAAGAGTCGAGCTCTCGAGGCAACAATCTTCTTTTTCTTCGCCACATCGAATGTTGGAGCAACATGTTTGTCCTTCACCGGCTTCAGGCGCATCCTTCACCCTATCTCGATGCTTGAACAGCCTCGACAAACCCAAGGTATTAACTTCCTCCACCAATTCCTCTTCGAGGTGTTCAATCCATCGTTGTCAACAGATGGTAGATGAGACTTGAAACGGCAAAGTGTTGGAGCCCAGAGTCTTTGATGCTGCACGAGTTATACAAGCAAAAACAAGCTTACCAAATTTGAAGTCCAATGACTTACCAACTTTATAAATTAATTCAGCTTGATCTCTGGTAAGGGCAGTCGTGTTCTTGCTTGGCACCCAGTTGTAGATGCTTATTTTGTGCAAGCAAAGATATAACATCACAATGCAGCTTGTCTTGTCCTGAGCTTCCATGAGGACAACTTGTTACCAAGAATAGTCTTCATCATACTCTTCTACGGAAAGTTCTCATCATCAACATCGTAGTTCAACAGCTTGTTGATAATGTAAGGGTAAAATCATATGCATCACCTCTAACATACACCTTCCCGTATTTTTAGATGCAACATCGACACCTCCTTCAACATGTTAACATAAAACCCTCACAACATTCTCATCATAAGGATAGATATCACCACGCTTTTCACAACTTTCTTTCTTTAACAAAACATCTAAACCATACTTAGAGAAGAAAGCATCATCAACCTTTCTTTCATTAAAAAGATCTTTTCATAACAAGGTTTTCATAGATGCTCTTAGCCTCACGAGAATAAAAACGATCGGAGTAAGCCCTTCTTACTTTATAATCCGATTCGAGTCTCTGCTCGAAAGTTGCTCGGACGCAGACGGGGAAGGAGATGGAGTTTTGGTCCTTTCTTTTGGCTCCTTCTTCACAGAGATTTTGAGTGGCTTCATTGACGTCAAGAACACCACCCTTCTGGCCGTCAAGGCGATTCAAGCTTTGTGGCGAGGTTGAGAGGACTTTGATCTTGTGCGACGAGGGCCCATCGAGTCATGGAAGCATCTTTCCTTGCCCTTTCGAGTAGATTTGGTCTCCTTTATCATTTGCACATCATCCTCCGATCCAACAAGTGGTTTCAGATCAACATCCCCGCTGTTCAATATTTTACTCGAGACCTTTTCCTTAGCAACATCCCCAGTGAGTTTCACATCTTCTCAAGAATATGCCGCCAAAGAACATTCTCGGCAAAGAACATCTTCCTCCATCTCTCGCCGCTGAGGATGGTATACTTCACGATCGTGAGCTTCATCACCACCGCACTCATGTCGGGTTTTGGGCGAGATTTTGTAGATTCCTCGCTTGTTGGAGCAGCATGAAGAACAAGTTGTAGATTCTCCTGAGCATCATCCTCGAGGTTTTTGCCTTCTTTGTCACCGAGCCTGCCTCCTTCTCCGGGCGAGGCCGATTTCTCCCGAGCCCTCTTCTCGCCCCGCTTTTGCCGAGTATGTGACGCTGATAGGCACATCATCTGGATTTTTCTCGATGTCCTCCCAGAAGATCATCGCTATAGGCTCAACATTCAAGCCTACATCCCGGGTTTCAAGAACATCGGGCCGTGCCATCACCATTTTGCTGCACGGGAGATCAAGAAAGGTTGAGGAAGAGAGGTTTGAGCAGAAAGAAATTGAGGATTTGGAGAGGGGGTTTGAGACGTTTCAGCTTTTTGGAGTGAGAGGAGGTGTTTGGCGGCCTTCAGTGTCCCAAAGTCTTTAACTAATGATGAGAGCAAGTCGCCCATTGATCCATGTTGCTCCGCTTCGCACAAAAACGATGAACACCGAGAAACTAGAGAGGCAAAGGAGTTAGTTGACGTTAGTGAGTACAAATGAGAAATATATAACCCCTGATAATAAACACACAACCACACTCATAAGGAGAAAACCCTAAAAAGATCTCCAAATCCCATAGAATAAACATGACTAAGCAAAAGGATAAACATCACACATTCATCAAGAGATAGGATAATCTTTAAGATAAGAATCAAATAAGTTCCCAGAAAATTTGAATCACCTTCAGATTACCAAAGACCCGGAAAACAAGGGAAAGAGAGAGAGAGAAGGGGACATGCAGATGCCTAGACACGAAACAACATCTAATGTTGGTAGGCAATGTTAGGTCAAAGTCACAACATTCTCACCCAACATCTCTGTCACTTTACACGTAAACCTTTGTTCTTTAGACCGCTTTAGGGATTATTTTTGCTAACACCCTTTTCCCCGAGAAAATCATCGCCGAACGCCGTGCCCCGAGTACTTAGATGATAGCTTTGAATAACATCCCTTTAGTGAAGTTTTCACCATTAAGCCTCACTGTGGTACATGTGTCTTATAACATCACATGTTATTTTGATCAACATCTGCTTACGGCACTTAACACGATAAGTTGAGGTGGAAATGTAACTACTTTCTCCCCGCGAAAGACAAAGAACATTAGAAAACACATGCATAAGCTTCAAATAAAGAGAAAAACAAACACAAGCAACAAAATGTAATGTCGGAGGCCAAACAAAATCCTAAGTCCCAACATTCTGCACCACACACACCTAAACTAGATGCAACAAAGGCCAAGAGACTTCCTAAGGTGAGAAAATCTCTTAATCCAAGGCTTTGGTGAATATATCGTTAATCGGTTCTCTCAGAGGAACGAATTTAATGCATATCAAGTTCTTTTCAACTAGATCTCTTATGAAATGGTAATTCGATATCAATGTGTTTAGTGCAGAATGTTGCATGTGGTTTTGGAGATGTCAATAGCACTCATATTATCACACAACACAAGAAGGATGTCACTTTTCATACCATAATCTTCTAACATCCGTCTCACCATAACAGCTTGAGCACAACAAATTACAGCAGAGATGTATTCACTTTCACCGTAGAGAGTGAGACACAATTTTGCTTCGCACCACCATGACACCTTATTGTTGCCCATCATGTAACATCCACCACCGGTGCTCTTCCCGCCATCCGCATCACCGCCCAACAAGATCACTAAAACCAACAATGTTAGAGTTAGTGTCTTTAGAATACCACATTCCAAATTCATTGTTCCAAAGAACATAGCGGACGATCCTCTGATGGCTTTCGACGTGACTCCTTCGCATGGATTGATATCGAGCACACACACCAACACCGTATATAATGTCGTCCGCTTGTAGTAGGTATAATGCACTTTCTATCATTCCTCAGACGATGTTGGATCAACATCCACCCCAACATCATCTCTACCCGCTTGTCACCGGAGCCCATGGAGTTCTCATATGCTCGACACTTTCCAATCCGAATCTTTTGACCATCCCTTTGATACTTGCTTTGTGAGAAGAAGATTCCTCCGTGTTTGCTTAACTTGTAGACCAAGGAAGAGTTGAGCTCACCTACCATACTCATTTCAAAAAGTTGTTGATACGGCTTTCACAAAATCTTCTACAAGAGCAAAGTTGTTAGTCGCACTAAACACAATCTCATCAACATAAATACGAGCATCGATAATGTGACCACCACGTTTCTTATTGAACAAAGTCTTGTCAACTTGACCCCTAGTGAATCCAAATTCAATAAGAAACACAGTAAGACGTTCATACCAAGCACGAGGGGCTTGTTTCAATCCATATAAGGTATTTTTCAGTTTATAAACATGCTCAGGTTTGTTGGGATCCTCAAAGCCTTTAAGCTGTTCAATATATGCCTCATCAGACAACATTCCATTTAGAAAAAACACTCTTAACATCCATTTGCAACAAAGAAATTCTAAGTTGACAAGCAATAGCAAACAAGAGTCTAATGGATTCAATCCTAGCAACATGAGCAAATGTTTCATCAAAATCTATCCTTCAACTCGAGTATACCTCGAGCAACAAGTCTAGCCTTATTCCTAACAACATTCCCTGCTCATTAGATTTGTTCTTGAAAATCCACTGGTACCTATCACATTTTTATCACGTGGTTCAGAACAAGATCTCACACATCATTGCGAACAAACCGATTGAGTTCATCATGCATAGCATTTATCGAGTCAACATCTAGTAAAGCCTCCTTAACATTCTTAGGTTCAACGTAAGACAAGTAACAAGCAAACTCAACTTCTTCACACACAATGTACATGCATGCAATTCTTACCATATCACGATAGTTCACTGTCTTTCTTCCTCGCTTGCATTTGACCCGAGGCTTCACCAATGATTTGATCTTTGGGATGGTTCTTCCTAATTCTTCCCGAGGTCACGCTTGATCGATCATGAAGAAAATCTCCACCATCATTATTCCATCACTTTCGTAACCACTTCCTTTGTCTTCATTCGATGTTGTATCTCCACCGATGTTGGACCAACATCGTCAACATGTTGTTCATGAGTTTGCTCTGCATAGCTTGATCCTCCAAGAAGTCGAAACATCTTCTTCATCGACTTGTCTCGCAAGACTCACCATATCATCAAAACCACATTCACTGCTTTCGAATGGTCTTAGTCCAAGGTTGTACACCCTATAGGTACGGTCAAGCGCGTAATAGCCAAGGAACATTCCTTTGTCACTTTTAGAGTCAAGTTTCATCAAATGATCCCTATCATTTAGTATGTAGCAAACACAACCAAAAATATGAAAATATTTGAGGTTAGGTTTTTTACCCTTCAAGATCTCATACGGTGTCAACATCGCACTGTGTCTCAAGTAGACTTTGTTGATGATGTGACATGCGTTGTTAATCGCTTCAGCCCACAACCTTTGGAGAGGTTTTTGTGTGCAACATTGCTTTTACCATATCCCCGAGAGAGCGATTCTTCCTCTCAAAGAACTCCATTCGTTGTGGTGTCTGGGAGAGTAAAACTCATGAAAGATACCATTGTTAGCACAAAAATCGAGAATATGCATTCTCAAATTCCTCCCATGATCGGCCTCCGATTCGGATAACATTTCGACCATATTAAGCAAGAAACCTTTATGTAGTTTTTGAAACGAAAGAAGGTCTCAGATTTTTCACGCATGAACTCAACCCAAGTATACCGAGAGTAGTCATCAAGACACACAAGGACATACCTTTTTCCACCTAGGCTCTCAACTTCAACGGGACCCATCAAGTCCATGAAGGATTTCAAACATCTTGTGGTGCCGCATGTCGATAACATTGACGCGAAGTTCGACCGCCTCCCTCGACAAGGTCCACACACAACATCATTCTTGATCACCACTTTGGGAGTCCACTAACAACATCATTTTTTATAAGCTCGAGATTCTTCAGTTAACATGCCCCACCGTTGGTGCCACATATCCACTTCACACATCTCGGCTGTGAACGACGTATGTTGTCATTGTCGGCCTTGTAGAAATTGTCGAGGACCGCTACCTACCATCACACATTTGTTGGTTGTGTTAAAACTTCACAAATGTTATCACAAACTCGACAAACATCCCGTCATCACATAATCGGGTCGACATCGATCGATTAGCCTTCAATCCTTCAACATGGTGAACATTCTCGAGTTTTGGGAAGTCTTTAACATTCAAAGTTCCTCGCTAACAATTCGCTTTTGGCACCTCCTCCCAAGGTAACATTCCCACCATTTGTTGGAACATAATCGATCGAAACACCTTGGTGCCCGCTATACGCCTCGAACAACCACTATCAAAGTACCAATTGCAGAAATGTTAGCATGAAGAGAAGTGAAAACAACATCGCATTTGTTGGAGAAAATGTTATCGTCATGATGTAAATAGTTTTCAAGGAACTCCCAACATCGATCGATATTCTTCAAATATTCGATTTGCATGTTACAAAGAACATCATTCAAATACTTCTCACAAGAAGGTTTGATACGCCCGGTGCTCGACAAGAATGGCACACATAGGTTTCCTTCAAATTGTTCCTCTTCTTAGACTTTGGGAATTTTCCTCTATTCGACCTCACAAAACATTAGCATTTCCTTTCTAATAAACACAGAGCAATCGCAGCTCTCATTCAACATATTAGTGTTACCGTAATCAAACCAATACCATGAATCCCATCGATTTCGAGATAACACTCATCAAGAGAAGCAAGGTTTTGTTAAACCTATCAAAGGTTTTCTCACTTTGTAAACTTTACATTTTAAGACAAAAAGCTCAAAGATCATTTTTGGTAAGGAGAACTTCCAACCTCATGACACGATCCTTCAAAGTTTGATTTTCATCCAACAACACAAGGATGTCCTTTCGTTCCTCACATTGAGCATCAATGTCATCACGTATAACTCAAGATCACTAACGGCTTTGAGATGATCAAACCCATTTTCGCTGTGACTACAACACAACAAATATTCTCCGGGTAATATTAGTTTCATCAAGAAGAGTCATTTCATACCGCTTGTTGTTGATGTTAAAGACGTGTCCATCAATGTTAACCATGGTGTTCTCGCTCGACCAACATCTTCTTCTCGCCTTCATCACATCATCCTTGTCGAGAGCTCTTCCTCATAACATTCTTCTCAGGTCGCCTATGGCTTCAATCATTTCACTCGACTCATCAACATCTTCGATCGCTGCAATAAGGATAACTTTCTTCCTCTCGTGGTTCGAGTCATCACCAAAGAAGCAACATGACCGCCCCAAGCAACATTGCTAGATTTTCCACTGCCGAGAAGACGCTTGCTTTTTTCTTGCTATCGTAGGGAACTCATTAGCATAATGTCCCATCCCTAAACATCCCCCGCACCGCACATCGTCAAGAACGTTATTCTCAAAGATGATTGTTGAACGATCGTAACATCGGGAATGTTAGTAGGACTTAGAGATTTTCCAAAGCAGCTTTCCGCATATTCTTCGATTTGAGCTTTGTTTCCATTTTTCAAGGTTTTAACTAGATTGTTGATTTTTTTGGTCAACATAGCTATGTTGAGATCAACCTCATCGAGCTCATGTTCTCGATCCAAGACTCAACATCATCAAACACATTAGAGTCTACTTTGGAGTTTTCAAGACGAAATCAACTTATCCGAATTATTATAGTTAACCTTTGTTGGTCAAGATTCATTTCAAAAGTAATCAATCTACTCACAAGATCACCTATCCTCATGGTGGCAACATCAAACTAATCTTCAATAGAGGAAATTTTCATGTTATACCTTTCCAGAGAGACCTCATCATCTTGCTTACCAACTTCTCATTTGCAATAGGCTCTCCAAGTCCAATGTACCGCTAGCAATTTCACTCACCTTTTCATTGTTGGATTTGTATACCGAAGCAGCTTTGGTTGAGCTTGTATACAATGTTTCTCGCTACCACTATTACAATCTCCTATCCGATTCGAATACTTGATCGCATATATCCGTGTCCCCTTATCTCATATATGTTAGATCATACAAGTGTGTAGAAGATCACGTAAGTCCGTATGATTGGTCAAGCTTAACGAGATATAAAAGTTTCACACCGAGACAACTTGAGGACGAGTTGCTTCAGATAGTCATGTATAGATAAGAAGTGACTCGACTTGGTTGCTTGTCTATGCCGGTACATCTCGACGTATCAAGGATCACAAGGAGATGTGTTCTTCTTTCTCGACCGTCGTGAAGAACCAAGATCTCGTGACGCACGACGATTTAAACCCCGACAAGGTATTAGGTGAGTATGAAGTTGTCGACCATCACTTGACTTGTTATGGGTGAGGTTATATGTTCTAACCCAATATTCTCCGTGATCTCGGGTGGTGGCGTTTTCAGATGTCACGCTAGTTATCTCAGACGAGTCACCGTATCCGCTTAGGACGATGACGCCCCTTCATGAGTTTCAAAAGGTTTATTGTACTAAACCCCGCAGTTGAGTTAGCTCAAGCACAATAATAAGGTCGAGTGGTACTACTTATGAATTAAAGATATTAATTATTTTAAGCAATGATTGCTATAAATAATTAATGGACGCTCGATATCTTAAATACGGGATTCAGAATGTCTAAGTGCAAGCCCGACTCAACTTTGGTAATAAAGGGTAAGTCACCTTTATTCTCTAGTGGCATGAATAAATGTTTATAAATTAATTTATGTTCGGGTTGAACATAAGATAATTAATTTATTTGAGGCCCATCTTTATTTCTTGCATTTGATCCTCGGGTCGCCCATCTGTGCCCGTTGTTACAATGAAAATCGGCTACCACTTCCAAGCTCTCTATGGTAATGATTTTATTCTCTTTATCCTATAGGATATAATTATATTTACGGATATGCATGGATCATTTCCTTATGGGATTATGGTAATGCATTATAAATATAAGGTAAGAGATAAAGTCTAGGTTAATCATCATTAACAAGAGCATTATTTTCGAAAATACTAGGTTCTCCTTAGAGAAAATTTTCGAGAATAATAGTGAGCTTGAGGGTGATTTTCCGTAGTATTCTCCATAGATCGCCCTCACCGACGCTGGAGATTGGGTAACCGGATACAACCCGTAGGTCAGCACGAGTCGATCGTCCGCTCCGACCGATCCGCTCATCCCGCTCGATCCACCTCTATGATCCAAAGGTAAACACGAAAAACCTCATCGTGTTGCAATCAATCGAATAGACGCATGCTAGGTTTATAATCAATGTATGTGAATTAAATATCCAAGATAGATCCTGCCAGGCTAGACATATGTTTTCCTACAATTGGTATCATAGCCTCGATCGTGATTCGCTCGCTGGATTAATTCACGCTGATTATTACATGCGCTTGTTTTTTGTGATTCTCGCTGCTCATCGTGGCTCATTTTTGTTTTTGTTGGTTTTGTTTTTCACCACGAGAAAAACCGTGGTTAGATTAGATTTATTTTCCAGAAATCTTATCCGTAAAGAAGAACGAAGACGAAAGCATGAAAGACGAGACGATGGGGAAAAATAGGTCCCGCGGTGTCCCCTAGACGGTTTCGCGAAGCAAGCCTCGCGTCGCGAGGGCGATCGCGGGGGCGCGGCGACGGGCGCTGCTCGCTGCACAGATCCTCGGCGCTTATGGAAAAGATAGCGGTCGCGGTTTTCGATCGCAAGCAACGCGGCAAAGGCGAGCTAGCGGGCGACGGGCGGCGCTGCCGCCGAGACACCCGCATTTCGCAAGCGTATTCTGGTCACGAAGCTCGTCGCCGGGCGACGACGCTCTCGGCAGACGTCGACGCCGGCCGTGGCCACGCACGCGCAGCCGCCGGGTCGCGGTCGCCACGGTGATCGCGAGGAAGCCCGCGAGGACACGCTGGCAAAGCGGCGCAAGAATGTCGGCGCGCGGCGGGCTTTGCCTCAGCGCACGCCCAAGACAGATTGGGCCGACCCGCCCGCACCCGCTTCCACCCAACCTAGTTTTTTTCCGTCCGCGCCCATGCACGCGAGGCCCATTTGTTGAATCCGTCCGCGCCCGCACGCGAGGTCTGCCGGTTTTTTATTCTCAGACTTTGCAAATCTATGTAATAGATTAGACAGAAAGTGTGTGTTTCACGAACGGGTCGCGATGAACGCTTTATTTTATTTTTATCGCTCATATGCATGTCGTGGATGTTTAAATTATGCAAGAGTACGTTATGTATGTTTAAATTACGCCGACAAACCTTTAAGTGTTTTACGAATTGGACGCGCATAGTAAGCATGCTAGGTTTATCGCTTATCAAGCATATTTTAGAATTTGCGAGCATGTTTTACATGTCGAGTTCTATAGAAAAGCATGCTAGATTACGTGATCTCGCATGGACAAACCTTTTGAATAAAAAGACTAAGCAAGTAACCCGACATTAATTTTTGAATTAAAATGTCAAGACCTCCACTTTTGATCTCTAAACAAAGTGAGACGATCAGCGAGTAAACGCCCACACGCCGTGGCTTGCTCAAGACTGCTTATCATAAGTTTGTTAGATGAGATTTCTAAATAAAATTTTAAATCTATCGAGAAGTGGGAGTTTCATGTGCAACGCCCACACGCTGTGGCTTCGTATGTGTGATTTTCATAAGTTCTCTAGAGATAGATATAAAATGAGATAACAAAAGAATTTGAATGGAAGCGGTATGGTCCTTGTGAGTATGCTAATTCTAAGAATTCGTCATCGTTAAAAATGTGGTCATTGCTTAGACATCACCTCAAGTACAACTTCCCGCCAAGTCCATTCTTGCTATAGTGACGTGGTCTAGTAAAGTCCAATCGCTAATTTCATTTGTCAAGGATAAGTCGACATGGATTGAAATTAAACGACTAAAAGGTATATTTTAGTCCGTCGAGGGGTTCATGTAAACGCCCACACGCGCGGCTCGCATGTGGGATTCCTCGGGCGATTGGAGGTTTCATTAATATTGTTTTATCAAAAGGTTACAATATTATTGTTACGTAATTATATGCGATCGTATGCTTATGTGTTTACTTTATCGCTTTCGAGATATGTCTCTTACGCCGATAATCAATATGCTCGCACAAAACCGTTATCCGTCCAAATTTTATCGAGTGGAAACGAAACATGGAATATGTTCTTATCGCCGAAGAACACATGTTTGTTCTCACTACTCCTAAACCCGATGCCTTATCGACGATCGACTAATGAGCAATGAGAGTCAAGCGCACTTTGGAATAAGTCAAACAATACGGCTAAATGCTATATGATGACTACAATGTCCAAAGGCTTTGCACCGCAGATCGTCGATGGTAGACGCGATCGATATTTGGTCAAGTCTCGAGAGTAAGTTTGGGCAATGGATCGACAACCGCTTCCACACAATGAGAGAAATTGGCGTGTAAGATGGAAAGAAGGAAGTTCGGTCCATGAACATGTCTCCCACACGACTCATCTCATGGATAGTCTTGATCGGTTGGGAGGAGGTATCGACCAAGCCAAGGTCGATATCATCCTCAATACACCGCCCAAGTCTTTTGAGAACTACAGAATGCGATCATGAGCAAGACCGAGTTTACACTTAGTCCGTTGCTTAATGATCTCGTGTCGCGAAGGAGTTATGGGAAAAGGAGCACATGCTCTTGCTAGCACATCTAAGGCCCAAATTTTTCGTGCAAAACGGGAAAAGAAAAGGGCACCAAAGGTGGTAGAGGCAGGAAATAGTGGGAGTAATGGAGCAAGAACATGGTCGCCAACGGAGGCTGAAGAAGCCAGGAGGCGGCAAGTGCTTCAAGTGCGGCAAGACCGGCATCGAAGGCTAAGTGCCCTATGCTCATGCTCAAGGTATTCGCTTGCTTTAGTAACTAAACATGTTTAGCTACTTGTTCTACCCATTCTCGGGTAGTAGACACTAAAGCGATCGATCATGTTTGTTACACCTGCGTGGGTTCCTCATGACAATGGAGCTAGCTAATGGCGAGATAACGATCTCCATAGGTAACGCGGCAAAGTCGAGGCCGTTGCAGTTGGAGATGTTACTTTATGTTTTGAGAAAACAATTTTAGTTTTAAAAGACGCTTTATATGTGCCGGATTTTCTGCGGAACCTTGTTTTGTTTCAAATTATTTACTCATGGATATTCTCGTATATTTTGATAGTGGTGTTTCTATCATAAGAAATGACGGTTATCCGTGTTGCACGTTATATAATTCGCTTTATACTATTTCCGCCAAACATAATACCTATAACTATGTCGCATCTTCATCAAACCCTAAAAGAGAAGTTTTCTTCACAAGATGACACCACTTTTCTCCGGCATCTTAGATTAGGTCACATCAATCTAAATAGGATCCAAAGATTGGCTAAGAATGGAGCGTTGGGTAATCTAACAGCTTATTCCATTCCCACCGCGAATCTGTGATGAAGGTAAGATGTCGACTGCACCTTCAAAGCGAAGGGTTATAGAGCCAAAGAAATGTTGGAGTTAGTCCATTTCGACTGTGTGGACCGATGTCCACACAAGCTCGTGGAGGGTACGAGTATTTTGTCACTTTCATCGACGACACTCAAGATACGGATACGTATACCGCTTCACCGCAAGTCCGAATGCTTTGAGAAATTCAAAGAGTTTAAGGCGGAAGTGGAGACGGTTAGGTAAAGTATCAAGTCATCAAGGCTCGATCGCGGTGGCGAATACCTCAAGAACGAGTTTATGGACTATCTAGTGAAGTGTGGGATTACCTCCAAACAAGATTTCACCGGCACACCACAACAAAATGGTGTGTCGAGCTAAGAAACAGACTCTTTAGAAATAGTTAGATCAATGACGAGCTATGCAACATTACCTATTTCGCTCGGGAGTATGCCTTAGAGACGGCGATACTTGCTAAATCTAGTACCGCCCAAGTCAATGAAAAGACCCTTCGAGTTGTGGTTCAAGAAGCCTCAGTTTAAGCCACATAAAGATATAAGGCCCAAAGACATGTCCAACAAGAAGGTCGACAAGTTGGAGGCTAGATCCGACGCAAGGTCGTTTATCGCTATCCTAGAGGAACGAAGGTGGTTTATTCTATAGTCCTAAGGATCGGAAGGTCATTATTAAGACTAATGCCCGATTCTTAGAAGAGGATTATATGAAAATCATAAGTCCAAAGTTGAAATCATTCTTCAAGAATTAGAAGATGATCGATTCCACCACCGATTAGGCCAAAGGTACGAGATGTCGAGTCTAGTGGGAGGGATCGACACCAGATACTTCAAGAAATTGAAGTGGGTCGAGTTCCACTAGAGATACCGACCGTACAAGTGGTACCTACCCAGCAAGTTGTGCAAAATAGAGAACCACAAGTTTCGCACCCACCGCTGTCATTGTGCTCAGAGAACCTCGTCGTAGTGGGAGGTTGTTCGTCAACCCGAGCGATTTATGTTCGTGGGTGAATCTTCGGATTTAGTCCCAGGAAACGAACAGGCAATAATCGACCCATGGACATACAAGGAGGCGATACAAGATATTGATGCAAGATCATGGCACACCGCTATGGACTTAGAAATGGAGTCCATAACGGCTATGGATGTATATGAAAGACACCTCTACCGGATGGCAAGGAAGCCATAGGTAGTAAGTGGATGTACAAGAGAAGAGAGATTCCGATGGAGAGGTTTCGCTTTTAAAGCCGTGCTTGTGGCGAAAGGGTACACTCAGATTGAGGGCATCGATTTCGATGAGACCTTTTCGCCAGTAGCAATGCTCAAGTCCATCGTAATTCTTCCGCCATAGCAGCCCACTGAACCTAGAGGTTTGGCAATGGATGTTAAAACCGCTTTTCTAACGGTTACCTTGAGGAAGGTAGCTACATCTATATGCAAAGAACCCAAGGTTATGTGGTAAAGGGTGAAGAGCATCTAGTATGGAAGCTAAGAAGTCCATTTATGGACTTAAGTGCCTCCCGATCATAGAACTTATGCTTTGATGAGGTAGTAAAGTCCTATGGATTTACCCACCGCCAGCGAGAGTTGTGTGTATCGGTTAGATGTCAACGGTGATGTGGTATTTCTTGCACTTTATGTAGATGACATTCTTCTAGTTGGCAACAACGTGAAGTCGTTATCGACGAAAGAGTTGGTTATCCGATCGGTTTCAAATGAAAGACTTAGGAGATGCAACACATTCTTGGGATCAAGGTTTACGAGATCGCAAGAAGAAAATGTTGAGCTTATCTCAGCGCCTTACATCGATCCGTGATTACTCGTTTAGTATGCACCGCCAAGAAAGGATTGCTACCTTCGCACATGGCGCTCATTTATCTAAGACGCAGCCACCCATGACCGCAAAGGAGATAGAGGAATGAGACAAGTTCCCACGCTCACCGTAGGAAGTCTCATGTACGCAATGCTATGCACGAGGCCCGATATCTCGCTATGCGGTAGCATAGTAGCTAGATATCGCCTAACCTCGACAAGCTCATTCGATCGAAGAAGCATATACTCAAGTACCGAAAAGGACTCGAGATTATAGGCTAGTTTACCATGCAGATAGTCTAATGCCTTTGGGTTACATGCACTGATTTCCAAGCCGACCGTGATGAGAAAAAGTCAACCTCTGCTATGTGTTTACCTTGGGAGGTGGAGCCAGATCCATGAGTGCAAAGCGGCGATGCATTGCGGACTCTACCATGGAAGTTCTAATATGTAGCCGCTTCTGAGGCTTCTAAGGAGGCTGATGGTTCAAGAACTACCTCATGGATCTAGGTGTGGTACTGTTTTGCCCAAGAGTATCATAGTTTATCAGTGATAACTCGGTGCGCATGGCAAACTCGAAGGAACCACGCACCCACAAGGCGCACCAAACACATAGAGAAAGTACCATGTCATACTAGAAATCGTTAGACGAGGTGACGTGGCTGATTGAAAAGATTGATACGATTTAAAATCTAGCGGATCCATTCACGAAGAGCTCGCCGCAAAAAGTCTACGACGGACACGTTAGGGGACTCGATTGCGCTTGATGGCACCCACTTAGAAAGGAAACTTTTGTATAAGTGAGAGAAGCAAAGTGATGGTTGTATGTAATAGCTAGTAGAGAGACACATTGTATACTAAAAGTTTGCTTTAGTATAAGTGGGAGATTGTTGGATTTGTATCAAAGCAGTTTGGTTGAGCTTGTATACAATGTTTCTCGTTACCACTATTACAATCTCCTATCCGATTTGAATACTTGATTGCATATATCGTGTCCCCTTATCTCATATATAAGTTAGATCATAAGGTGTAGAAGATCACGTAAGTCCGTATGATTGGTCAAGCTTAATGAGATATAAAAGTTTCACACCGAGACAACTTGAGGACGAGTTGTCGGTATAGTCGCGGTATAGATAAGAAGTGACTCGACTTGGTTGCTTGTCTATGCCGGTACATCTCGACGTATTGAAGGATCACGGTGAGATGTGTTCTTCTTTTCGACCGTCGTGAAGAACCAAGATCTCGGTGACGACGATGATCTAAACCCCGATAAGGTATTAGGTGAGTATGAAAGGTCGACCATCACTTTGACTTGTTATGGGTGAGGGTTATATGTTCTAACCCAATATTCTCCGCATCTTGGGTGGTGGCAGTGTCTTGATGTCACGCTAGTTATCTCAGACGAGTCACCGTATCCGCTAGGATGATGACGCCCCTTAAGGAGCTCAAAGGTTTATTGTACTAAACCCCGCAGTTGAGTTAGCTCAAGCACAATAATAAGGTTGAGTGGTACTACTTAAGGAATTAAAGATATTAATTATTTTAAGCAATGATTGCTATAAATAATTAATGGACGCTCGATATCTTAAATACGTGGATTCAGAATGTCTAAGTGCAAGCCCGACTCAACTTCGGTAATAAAGGGTAAGTCACCTTTATTCTCTAGTGGCATGAATAAATGTTTATAAATTAATTTATGTTCGGGTGAACATAAGATAATTAATTTATTTGAGGCCCATCTTTATTCCTCAGATTTGATCCTGGTCGCCCATCCAGCCCGTTACTACAATGAAAATCGCATACCACTTCCAAGCTCTCTATGGTAATGATTTTATTCTCTTTATCCTATAAGGATATAATTATATTTATGGGATATGCATGGATTCATCATTAACAAGAGCATTATTTTCGAAAATACTAGGTTCTCCTTAGAGAAAATTTTCGAGAATAATAGTGAGTTTGAGGGTGATTTTCCGTAGTATTCTCCATAGATCGCCCTCACCGACGCTGGAGATTGGGTAACCGGATACGGTCCCGAAGGTCAGCACGAGTCGATCGTTCGCTCCGACCGATCCGCTCATCCCGCTCGATCCATCTCGATGATCCAAAGGTAAACACGAGAAAACCTCTTCGTGTTGCAATCAATTGAATAGATGCATGCTAGGTTTATAATCAATGTATGGTGAATTAAATATCCAAGATAGATCCTCGGGGCGAGGGCTAGACATATGTTTTCCCTACATTCATAGTATCTTTGGTATGGTCTCATCTTCGCATCCTCAACATCTCAAATCTAGTAGTCAACATTCTTCTCGCGTGTTGCTTTAACACTTCACGATCCTCACATTGTTCCTCAGAGAATAAGCCAAGCATCTCGAGCTTCTATGCAGTTAGAGATCAGGCGAAAACAAAGAACATCAACACAGATAAAAATAGCATTTAAAGCTTTCGCATTAAGATTAGAGATGAGTGTTTCTTCAACAGTCCACTGGTTCTCATGTTTGTTGATGACAACATCATTCACCGTCTCACGTGGAGGAGTTCAGCCATTCAATACTGCAAGCCACGCACGTTCATCTATGGATCAGATATACATTGTCATGCGCGACTTCCACATGGCGTAGTTCTTCCCACTACTATCAAGTGCTGGAGGTCGAACGGAAGCATTGGTGGCGTCCATCAGTAGTAATATGGCACTCAGGAACGATCTTAGTTTGTCAAGAACCCGCTCTGATACCAATTGAAAGAATTCAGTGCCTGAATTACTACTTATTAACACTGTGTGAATGTTAGTAGAGTAATGTTACTAGCAATGTTAATAACATCCCAAGTAACACGCAGCGGAAATATAAATAACACACAGGATAATTGGTGGGTTATGAAAATAACCCGTGTTGTCTCGCGACAACTAGCTCTATTGATAACTTAGAACAGATTACAAGTGTTACACATGAAAACCTATCTACGGGATGCACTACCGCCTATGATAAGTTACCTAGTCTAACACAGCAAACTGAATGTTACCAACAAACAAAACAGCCGATACAAAAATCGGACAAACAACCTGAACAGAAAAAGACGACTCGGTCTTCAACCCCACCCTTGCTCGCCTAGCAATACCGTGGTCGATGTTTACGATTGGTACGCCTAACACCGCCCGGTTTAAGCGTGGTTGAAGGTGCGTTTTTCTTCTCAAGGCTTGTAAAATGACGAGTCGATCGGAATGTAGGATTTCTCTTTGATTTCAGTCTCTCGAAACGTCCATGTGAGAGAGCTATCTTGCAGCTTTTATAGAGGAGTGTTTCGTGGTCTTCAAGCATCAAATCCCACGTCCATAAACCTCCCATAACCGCTGCAATCCACTCCGTTGTAAACTACCGCTGGAACTGCTGCAGATGTTAGTGGGGATCATACTCCCTAGAAAATAGGAACTAACTTCCCATGATCTTGTAACCATGATCTAACTAACCTCCACTTATTCAAACATGATCCAACTGCAATCCACGTTTATTAGACAATATATAAAACATAAAAACGTAAAGGAAGGGAAAGATTACTTATATACAGTTACGTCTGGAGAGTCGAAGTTCAGCTTCAAGGTCGACTCTGTGAATGTTGATCGTACCTGTGATGTTACTAACATCGAATGTTACCAACATCCCATTCAACGTTGGACTGGAGTCAACATTGACTCTAACACAGTGTTTGAAACTCCAGGAGCCATAAATAGGGAGCGCCAACTTGTATTCAGTTGAAATGTTGCAGAGGTGAATCATGAAGCAATAACATTTGATGCTCGAACCCGTTGTATGATATGCGAAGGGGGTTTGCTATCATATCACTTGAAATTGCTGAGAACATTAAGGTTATTGCCTCGTCAACAAGTGAGTCCATCTTTCACTAAGTTAACTTACGGAATCTCAAAGTCGATCTTGATTAGATCAATCCCCAAACTTTTACCTTCCTTCATTTATATCATTGCTTCAGAATTTGCAAACTTTACAAATCCCAGTACCCACTCAATCAACTGTGATTGCACCATATGAGATTTGGGATATGCTACAGCTCAGGCATCTTCAGGCCCACCCAATTTGTCTTGTTGATCCTCTTCCTGTGGACGGATTAGACCAACCAAATCACTTAGTTTTGAGAGATCTATACACACTTTTGAAGGTAGAGAATTTCAGGTTGAGCCAAGAGGTTTGCACAAGAATCCCCAATATTAGAGAATTGCAGCTACTATATTGTGATGAAGTGTTGGGAAAATTCCTAAGTATCGGGCCTATATTTAATCTTAATAGAATGTTTTGATTAGATCCCAAAATCTCTGATGACTGTTTTGCTGAAGTAAAAGATGCTGCTAACTTGTTTCAAAGTTGGAAGTTTATATTTCAGGTTTCAGCAGAATGACCAGCTTGGACAGACCCAAGACGGTTGGCGTTGAAAGCAATACATTGTCAAGCCTGAGTGATAAGTGTCAGTACTAGCGCAACCGAAGAGAAGCCGACTGAAGGATCCCGTGCTAAAGTCGGAAGACTGAAAGAATGCCAACTGATGTCTTGAGATTGATGAGAAGCGATACTGATGAAAAGTTGATATACGAGTGAAGTCGAAGATTGAAGACTGTTGTCGGAAGACTGAAGACTCAACTCTGCTGACAAGATGGAGTGGAAGGCAAGCTGACTGATTGAGTGAAAGTCAAAGTTGAGTACCAGTAGTCAAAGCTGCCTACCTATAGTCAAAGCTGGTTGATCAAAGAATTAAAGCTAACTATCTACGTCAAAGTTGTTGCTGCATACTGACTCAAGTTCAAAACTGATAAAAGACTGAGTAGTCTAGACTGGTCCAACATGAAGTCAAAGCTGATAAAACATGGAGTCTCATCAACTGAAGAAACACGAAGTTTCTTGCCTTGAGTGTTTGACTCAACACATATATGCCGAAGTTTATTTGCAAACCAATCTGTACAGTGTACGATGATGCATAGTTCTGACAACGACGTACAAGGATTCAACGATAATATTTTCAAAGATAAAATGGAAGAATTTGAATAGCAATTCCTCCAACTGCTCTATTCTTATCTTTCCCTATATATATGCCAGAATCTAACCTTTACAAGTTACTGAAATGCTATTCAACTGAATTCTCAAGTGATCGAAGCTCAAAGCCTAAGAACAATCAAACAACGATTTCGAAAAAGGAAGTTAATCGTGCTATCAGTAAACCTTCAGATTTGACACACACACACACATATATATATATATATATATATATATATATATATATATATCAGCTCAAGGTTTCAGTATATAATTTCTTACATCTAGGATATTCCATTGTAATATATCAAGCTTAGATTTACTGAGTTTGGCACCTGTGTCAACTAAGATTTGTTGGTAAAACTTCTCTACAAAACCTGTAAAGTTAAGCAGGAGTTTGAGCAAGTAAACAACAAAGTGTCAGTTGCTGAAAGCTTGATTTTCTAGAACCCTTAAGCTAGAGGGTGATCGACTGCTCACAGAGAGTAGTCAGGGTTTCCTAGCACCAGTAAGCGTATGAGGTAGAATTCTATAGGAGCAAACTTTTAATGATTTTATTTCAATAACATGATTTGCACCCAAAAACACATTCATTTCTTTCAATAAATACACAAAGAACATAAACTTCCCACCACAATGAGGCATCCTGATGATGCATACAAGATAAATACTTTTAACTGAAAACAGATCCGAAAGTGACCATCACAATGCGAGAGTGTTTTGACTACCGAATTCCAACAACTAAATGCCAGATTTTCATTAAGATTTATGTTGATATTCTCAAATTCGTATATAATTATTTTAACACGTTATGTAGATGGTTTTAAATAGGTCACTTCAAATGCATAACTTTTTTTATAATAAATTTATAATAATGGTTTGTATGTTCAGTTGTAACTTTTCAGAGTATAAAACTTCACAGGTAGGAAATTACTTGATAAATGTCCTACTTTATTAGCATAACTTTATTGACTTTGCTTAGTCTATAGCATACGAGTAGGTAGCCAAAATGTTGCTATATCATGAGTTGTTTGTGGGATCAATTGTGAGTTATATATATTTTTATTTTAGTGCTTATATAAGTTTTAAGCTTTTTTTTGGTGCATTGATCTCCCTCGTACTGATGATACTATTTAAAAATAAAAATAAGAGTCTATGAAGGTACATAATTCTAATTTAAATTTTCATTTGTATCAAGGGATTTGGTTTGAGTAAAGAGGGTTGAAATGCATCAGTTCGAGATAGGATATTGTAAACTTGGTTTTATCTTTTGTCTATTTTTAAACCTACTTGCTAACATTGTTGAAGTTATTATTACATCATTTATAATACTACAAGTTATAATTTTTTAATAATATCATGCCTTGTTAGATTTTGTTTATTTTCAAATATATAACTCTATGTAAAAGAAAAAATCACGTTAAAAATATATATTACACATGCAACGCATGTACTCTTAATATTAAAAAAAACAGAACTCTTTCAACATTTTCAAATGTCGTTTCTCATGGAAGCACCTTTTGCGCGCGGCTCTAGTTTATATAAAGAAATAAATTAAGGATGGATGAAATTATTAATAACTGAGCACTATCTTGTTTAAATAAAACAAACAATAAACTGGTGAATTAAGCACTATCTTCAAAGTTGGTTTATTTTTTAATGATTGAGCACTATCTTCACTCCACACAACAAACAGGCTGCTTGCCATTTTCACTCTCCTCTCAAACTTCTAACTAAAGAAGATCAGATCACAGAAAATAAAGTTCCATATATCCTTGGCAGCAGCTTTCGCAGCGCTAGTTTCTCTTCAGAATAATCTACACCTAATCAAGACTCACCCCACCCATTCCTTTTCCTTTGATGACAAGCAGATTCAAACCCTTTGGGAAAGCATCAATTTCTTGATCGATTTCATGAAAAGCTACGACAGTTCTCATGGGGCCAGCAGACAAGCTGCAGAAGCTTTGGAGAGGCGACTCGCACGTGCACACTACAAAAAAAAATGTTCAATAGTGACATATTTTTAGTGACATCAAGAGAATTGCCACTAAATTTATGACATTTTAAGGTGTAGCAAAATTTAGTTACATCAACACATGCATCAATAAATTTTTGTTACACATAAAAATGTATATAAATTTTGTTACACTTGAAAATGTAGTAAACTTTGTCACATCTATCCATATAATTGAACCTTACTACATCTAAATATGTCATGATATTTTTTTTTGTCACAATATTTTTTTGTTACATATTGAAATATAACTAAATTAATACAACTCAAGAGTGTCATATTTTTTGTTACCACATCTGATGAATATTGATAAAGTAATTTTAGGGATAAGAGTATGTAAATTATTCTAACTTTGGCTAAATTCTTATTGAATATCCGAGGTGGCCAAAATCAGCCAACACTCCCGTGTGTTCCCATTCCCCTCTCTCAAAGAATTCTTCACTTTCTTATATTCCACAACACTCCTCGCTATACAGAGCTCTAGAGCGAGAAAAAGAAATCCAGCTCTAAGATTTACCTCTCTAAACTCCAACCATCAGGTAATCTTCCATTCGGATCTATTTGCTACTTATTTTTTTGCATAGGTCACAGCTTATTTTCAATGTTTCCCCTCAATCATCGTAGTTTTTTCTAATTCAGTTACTTCTATTCCGAAAAAGATTCACGATTGAGCTAGGTCTTATGCAATGATACTTGCTGCTAGGCTGGGTTTAGGTAAATACGATATTTTTTGTGTTTTATTCTGGAGTTCGATTGGGAAATGGGGGGTATTAAGGGTAAGTTTGAGTTGTTCTTACATCTTCTCGCCGATTGTTTTTCTTTGATATTTTAGAGATACAATGTCTTTCTGTAAGAGGTGCTTGAGCTGGTTTTATACGAAGCTGGTGTCTCAATGATGCTACTAATGTTTCTTTGGGGAAATCACTATGATTTTGATGTTGTAAGGTTCGATTTGGGTATTAGAACGCATATGGCTGTTGATTTCAGTAACTGGAGAGAATCTTCTTTGTGATATTTGTGGATTCGTGGCTAATGTTTATCTAATGTACTGTTGGATTTCTCTGGTGACTCTTAGGGGCATTGCAAAGTATGCATTTATCATTTGTTTTTTCTTATGTTCTTGTTCTTATGGATCAAAGGTGAAGTGCTGGTTTTGCTATTGTTTTGATCAAAGTCATTGATTTGTAGTTCCATTTATGTGCCTATATGGAAGTTTTGACTTACGATGCTTTTTAGTGTTTTATCTATATTCTTCATTTAAATTTGTTCTATTTAAGTTATTACTAATGGATTTAAATTGTTTTTACTCCTTTCTTCCAGAATTTCATCATTTTAAATGAAGATGATACGCCAAGAAGAAAGTATCACTCAGATATCTACCGTCCTCTCAATTTCAAAGTCGTTGCTAGCATTTTGCTCCGCCAAGATAACGGTAACTTGTTTCGAATAGCTGTTTTTCCCGATCTATATCATCTTCGCGTGTCATTTCAAAGGTTAATGCAAAATCGGTATGGCTAAACAACGTATAGCCTTTTGCTTTACAAGATGCAAGTTGCTTCTTTTATGTTAAGCAATATTGGTTGTTTCCCCTAAGATATTTATGTTATTCTTTCTTGCTGAATTAATGGATGACCTTAAAGATTATTTATGATGATTGCTTTTTTACTATCTGAAAGATTTCTTGATATGTTCTTGACTCACAAGAGTGTTAGTAAAGTGAATGATGAATGGTTTGCAGATGAAGAAAAGGTCCCCAAGACTGTTGGTTTGTTGGAGAATAACACTTCCCTTCCTGATGATAAAGAGGTGACCATAAGATATAGAAGTCTAGTTGTGTTTTCTCTTGGAACACAAAACATAGTGGAAAATTAATTATCATTTGAATTTCTTCTTATGATCATAATGTAACTTAAATTTCAATCTTTCTGCAGCTAACTTGTGGGATCTGCTTTGAAAATTATCCGCCTGATAGAATGAGAGCTCACGTGTGGCCATCCTTTTGTGTTGTGTGTTGGCAAGGTTTTATCCATTCACTTCCTAAAAGTTTATATTTTATTTTGCTTGCTGCAATTGACCTTTGGGTGAGGGTGGTGGATTCTAAGGGTCATCAATTATCTCATATGTTGAAAAGTCCCTTCTTGTACCTTGAAGATATATGATTCTGGATATCTAAATTCTACTTTACCTTTGTGGCACAAGGTATATTAGAACATCAATTAATGACGGACCTGGATGTTTGAATTTGCGGTGTCCTGGTCCATCTTGTGGTGCAGCTGTTGGCCTCTAAAGATGACGAACATAAGTATAATCGCTACTTTTTGAGATCACTTAGGTCACTTTTTTCCAGCTTTATTAGCATGTTATAAATAATAAAAACTTAAAATTCTAGTGAAGAAATGACTGAAAATCATATTGAAACTAGAGTGCTACTCGTTTGAATAGCTATCTGAACATAGATACAGACTGAAACACTAGATTTATTGATCATGTCCTACTAGTGTAGGAGATGAATCATAATCAATAACAACAAAATTAGTATGAAGTAACGGCAATACTGTGATTGGTACAATTTAGCTTTCCAATTCAGACATTAGCTCAAACTGTTTCTATTGAGATATTGTGAATTCTTTTTATATTGCTATGTTATGCTATTTTGGTCGTCTATGTTAGTATATATCCAAGATCTTACTCGAATATATATTGATAGACCTGTAGAGAAATATACCATTTTCCCTATCTATCCCTTTATATATAGATGACCATTTTCAGCATAAGCAGCTGCAAGAGTCCATCTATGCTTGGCACCTAAACTATTGATTTTCACTGTATATATCAAGCTTCAGAGAACAATCGTGAAGAACGGCAAGATCTGAATGAAGGCACCTTGGATTTGAGTTTGAGATTGAAAGCTCATGATGGTGCAATGAGTCTGACTATAGAGCATATCAAAACAAAGCTGCAAATTGACATCCAAACCGTTTTCATTGAAAATAAGAGTATTCAAGTAGTATTTGTAAAGAAACTCATAAAAGTTATGGAGGTTAATTCCAATATAATATTTTTGTTGGAACAACAAATATTAAATATAATTGTTATTGTAGTGGGTTTAATAAAATTGATATGTTAGTTTCTCCATAACATTGTTTCTAGTTGAGTTTTGGTTGAAATCGATTACCCTCTTCAAAATTGGTCGAGCAAATTTACACTTAAAAAATAGTTACTATTTTACATGTAAAAAAATTAGTTACATTTTGATATGTTACAAAATATAGTTACATTTTCACATGTCACAAAAAATAGCTATACCTTCACATGTCATAAAAATAGTTACACTTTCATATGCCACAAAAATAGCTACACATTAAATGTCATTAAATTTTGTGACATATTTTTTTTTGTGACATGCATAATAATTACTCATTCATAAGATGTCACAAATTTATTTAATGACATTTTTAAGTGTCACAATTCTTCAAAAATCATGTCACAATTTGAACATTTTGTTGTAGTGGCAGCTGAAGCGGCCGAAGATGTCATCGAATCTCATGTAGTGGATCAGATTCGTGGTGGAAAGACAAGATCAGAGAAAAGATCGTCTCGATTCCTGCTGGATCTACAGAAAGTAATTGATGACATGGATTACATGAGGAGAAAGGCTATCGCCTTCAAAGAGCGGAGTCGAATGGAAGCGGAGCAGCCCACACATTCAGCAGCAGCAGCTACTCCATTAACACCTCTCGCCTCCGACAACACTGAGATAGTGGGATTTGATGATGTTTCTCTTGAACTTCAGCATCTGCTGACTGGATTTCCCTCAAGTCGGCGAGTCATTCCCATTGTAGGCATGGGGGGAACAGGTAAAACTACACTTGCTAGAAATGCTTTTGAACTTCCACTTATTATGCAACACTTTGATGTTCGTCTTTGGGCTACAATATCTCAAGAATATAGTGTTGAGAAAATTCTCAAAGAACTTCTGTCTTGTCTAAAAAAATCCCTTGTTAAAACTTTTGGATTGATTGTTGATGAGTCCACTAGCTGTGCAACTGTCAATGAGGTGCGAGAAGAGTTACATAAGAGTTTATATGGGCGAAGGTATTTGATTGTTCTAGATGATATGTGGAGTGTCAAAGCTTGGGATGATTTAAAATTTATCCCAAGCTTGGAGTGTCAAAGCTCCGGATACAGACAATGGAAGTCGAGTTGTTGTGACTAATAGGGATTTTGGTGTGGCCAATAATTTAGGCGGTTCGTGGCTAGCAATGAGTTTTCTGAATGAGGAGTATAGTTGGGATCTATTTTGTCAAAAAGCATTTCGAGAGCAAGGTTGGCCTCCTGAGTTAGATGAGATTGGAAAGAAGATAGTTGGAAAGTGCAAAGGACTTCCCCTTGCAATTGTTGTGGTGGCAGGCCATCTCAGAAAATCCTCAATGACTCTACAATACTGGGATAGTGTTGCACAACACATGAACTCAATTTTGAGTTCAACAAAGAACGATGAGCAGTGCTTGAATGTGTTGCGTTTGAGTTACAGCCACTTGCCTGTTCATCTAAAGCCATGTTTCCTACTTATGGGAGCATTTCCATAAGATCAAAAGATTCAAGTGAGGGAGGTTTGTAACCTTTGGATTGCTGAGGGAATTATAGAATATGAATACATGAGCATCTTGGAAGAGGTCAGAGTATTATCTATGGCAACTCTATGAGAGAAATCTCATTTTACTTGATGGACTGGATACTGTTGAAAAAAAAAAATACTTTTAAACTACATGATCTTCTTAGAGAAATGTGCCTCAAGATTGCCCAGGAAGAGGAGTATAAATAGGGAGCGTCGAATTGTAATCAGTGGAGAAGTTGGAGAGGTGAATCATGAAACAAAAACCTTTGATGCTCCAATCCGTTGTCTGATATGCGAAGGGCGTCTGGTATCGTATGACTTCAAATTGTTGAGAACGTTGAATACGCTTGGTACAGCATCTAGATATGATGAGTCTATTCTTCAGCAACTAAACTTACGGTTTCTCAAAATTGATTATAAGTGTAGCATATGTGTTTTCCTTCCTTCATCAATCTCACAGCTTTGGAATTTGCAAATATTAGTGATTGTCACACCCCACCCGTCAGTTGTGTATGCACCATATGAGATTTGGGAGATGATACAGCTAAGGCACATTGAAATCGACTCAATTTGTCATGAATATCCTCTTCCTGTGGACAGATTAGACCAACCAAATCACGTCGTTTTGAGAAATCTGCGCACACTTGCAGTAGTACAGAATTTGAAGTTGATTGAAGAGGTCAGCCAGAGAATCCCCAATATTATAACATTGCACTTATCATATTTCAGTGAAGAAAGTTCGGATTACTATCCCCAAAATCTTGGTTACTTCCACCAACTGGAATTTCTAACGTTGAATTTCGGTGGAAATTCTAAGTGGCGTGATTTCGCTTTGAGCCTCACTTTCCCAAGTTCGCTTAAGTGGCTGCATTTGCTTCGTTGTGGTGTTGATTGGGAAGAATTGAGTACGATGGTTGGATCATTGCCCCATCTTGAAAGCCTTCTATTGTATTTCGATGCGGTCATTGGATCAGTATTGAACCCATTGAGGGGCAATTCCTTCGCTTGAAAAAATTAGAGATTTGGGGCTGTGATGATTTAATTAAATGGAATGCAGACAACTTCCATTTTCCAGTCCTGCAAAATCTTCGACTAGGAAATTTGTCGAAATTGGATGAGTTCCCTTCGGGTATTGGAGACATACCAACACTTGAATGGATTTCAATAGAATTTTGTAGTGTCTCTTCAACCATTTCAGCAATGAGGACAATGGTGGAACAAGAGGAGAAGGGAAATGAGGACCTTTGGCTTTATGTTTCTTTTCAGGGTGATGAGGAAACACTAGAGAGCTTCAAAAGCAGGGTACGAGAAGAGGATCTAGAAAGCAAACATCTATTTCTACGCTCACAAATTTTGAAGACCTAAATTTGAGGAATGATTTTGTTTATGAACATTGTTATCTGCACCTTATGTTTTTATTTACTTGTTCCTCGATTTGGTTTGGATTAGCCTGAAATGTTGTGATGATTTAATTGAACTCTGGGATTCAATACCTTTGTATTTAATGATTTACTACCACTTCTGAAACTACTAAAAGTGCATCTAGCCCGATGACATACCCGATTTTAAGGTGGGTTTAGTTGAGAAATTAGGAGCCTGGAAAGAGTCGGCCTTAAACGACACGGCCGGATGGCCTGTCGGGCTTCGCAGCCGAATTAGACCCGACCCTCAAATCCTGTCTTGTTTTTTGTTATTTCTTACAAATCAAGAAATTAATACTCTACAGCCTCTCACTTTGTTCATCGATAACTATACACAGAGCCAGTGCTAGCTTCCATCTTCAAAATCACCCTTTGGGAGTGATGGGATATGGCCCAACCGCTCAGGCCCACTGACAGGCCCAGACAAGTTGGGCCTGACTTAATAACGGCCCACGCGGTTGAGCCAAGGGCTCAGCCCCTAAACCCTAACCAGCCTCTAAACCCTAATCAGCCGCTACCCTACATAGGAGGCGAAGAGTCCCTACATGCGAGAGGAAGGGTCCCTACATGCGAGAGGAAGAGTCCCTACATGGGAGGGGATAAGATCCCGCCTTAGGGGTCGGGTCCTGAGATAGGTATAAATATGAGTTAGATCGAAGGTGGAAGGGTTAACAACTTATTGAATACTAAGAGCACTTAGCTACACTCACTGTAATCAAATCATAGTGAAAGTATTGAGGAATCACTCCTCCATGGACGTAGATCTTATTCTCGATCGAACCACGTAAAAGCCTTAGTGTTCTTTACTGCTTTATACAAATCTCGTGTATTAACATACACTAGATTTATCATTGGCGCCGTCTATGGGAACACTGAACAAAAAAGCTTCATTTTTCTACAATTTAATGGCAAGAACACGTGCAACGCTAGCACCGCCGCCGATGTCGGCAACAACCGCCTGAAGACGCACTGTAGTCACCAACATGGAAGGAGATTGCGACGCCGCAGCGGTCACACGCCCGAGGGCTACATGGAAAACATTCCCATACACCTCGGGATCGCCTCCCCAACGAGGAAGAAGACGCCGACTCAACGCGGTGAACATGCGGTTCACCGATCTCACGAAGCCTTGGTCGAGCCGTGTCCGAGTTCCTCAATGCCAATCTCGCCAATTCCAAAATTTCCTTCACCGAGGACGAATGGAGCGGGCTCTCGAGTGCCCGAACGGTGGTTACAGCGCCCGAGGTCGTCGCCCCATCGAAATGGTCAACGCCACCTCGGCACAATAGCCGGAACGCGACGCCGACCGCCGCCCGAGGTCAATCACCCGCCAAGATGGTCGCAGCACCACCCCGCACCGCCGCCAAGTCGCTCTCCACCTCGGCATGCCGCCTGGAGGGCCGAGCAAACACAGAGAGAGAGAGGCGAGCGAACTCCCCTGAGAGACGATAGACGCCGTTATCGGTCTCCCACCCTCCGAGAGAGATGGCAACGATCTCGGGGTTCGACCGAACGGAAGAATCATCTCCCTTTCTCCGTAGAGATTCTCGACACGCCCTGCCCCCCGATGACAGTGGCACCCAACATCGCCGCCACGATGGCCTTGGGGACCCTCCGACTTCCTTTTGCCTACACTACCAACATGGCGAATCAAGGAATGGAAGATTTTCATATGTGCAAAATCTTCCCGAGGTGCCGATCTCCAACGCCCGACGCTGGTTCACCCGCCCGCCAAAACAAGATACACCGCCTGTGATCTCATTGATCGTTCAGTGGCGCCTATCGAAGATGCCACCCGCAGCCTTCGTCCGACACGCCACTATCCGCCAAGGGCGGACGAGACGATGTCGAACTTCGCCTCGAGGTTCATCAAGGAGTCTCTCAAAATTGATGAGAGTAACGACTTACATCATCAATGCGCTCAAGAACGGATCCGACCCGCGATCGAATAAAGAGATCACCCGTGAAAGTCAAGACGGCTAGTCGCCTGGAACTCGGTTGACAACTTCGTCAAAGGAGACGAGTCCGATCGAAGAAGAGAGAGATCCGGGACGAGCAGAGGTCCGAGAGAAAGAAGCCGATGACCGAGGTCGAGGCCGATCATCAAGTGCCTTCGAGAGAATCAAGAAGGGCCCGATGGAGTCCGTGCTCTGACTCGCCAAACCTCGACGGTAACGCGCCTCGCCCCGCTCAAATCGAGGGCTGAGATATTCGAGCCCACGCCGAGCTCTTCCCAAGCCCCTCCTATGAAAGGAGGATCTAAGAAGAGGTCAACTGAGAAGTATTGTGACTATAACCAAGGGTATGGTCACGATACCAAAGATTGCGTAAACTGGCTCGCAGATTGACGAACTCGTCAAAGGAGGAGCCTCAAGAAATACCTCGCCGAGCTAGCAGGAACAAGAAGCAGAGGAAAGAATAATGGTGGCAACAATCGTGGGCCGACCTCGACGGGCGACCCAACCCGAAGATGACGAGGACGAAGGTCCCAACGCCATGGAGCAGGTCTATGCCATTACCGGCTCTCGTAGGAACGACGAGGTCGCCGTTAAAGAATAAAGTTAGGAGGCCGCCCCGGGAGCCGAAAACAAGCGACTTTGGATGGTGAGAACATCGTGTTCTCCAAAGATGACCCGTGCCCAAAATCATGCCCCACCAAGACGCCATCACAATACAAGCCGTGGTGGGCAAGAAGAACGCCCACCGGGTCTACATCGACATCGGTGCCTCCGTTAGTATTATCTTCCGTAGTCGCCCGGATAAAATTGAGGTCGGAGGGATTCAAATACGCCCCGCACCATCCCGCCATGAGCTTCACTCAGAGGCGGTTCAACCGAAGGTGTCATTACCCTTCCGTTACCGTAGGACGTGCTCCTGTGTCGGTCACAAAGTCCATTTAATTTTTCCTGCACGAGCCCTCTCCATACAACATCATCTTGGGCAGAGATCGCTATACGCCACCAGCCGTCGCCCGCTTGTGTACCACCACGATCAAGATACCCACCCCGGTGGGGTGCTAAGCATCCGGGGTGACCAAACGGCACCAAAGAATGCCTACGAGTCTCAACCTGTGATGTAGCTCGCTCGTGCATAGCAATTACTGAAATCCCGAAGCCGCCACCCGGACGATCTCGATCGAGAACCTCCAGGCTATACGACGACGACCCTCCAAAGTTGTCAAGGTCGGCGCCTGTGGTCCGGTGATATTCGGCAAGATGTCATGCACACGAGGAATACAGGACGTGTTCGCATGGTCCCCGCCGACATGACCGGAGTGTCACCCGATCTCATAACTCATCGCCTCAACATCGACCCGCTACTAAGCCGCCTCGCGTAAGAAAAGAGTGTTTATGACAGAGCGCAGCCAGTCATAAGAGACAGTGACGCAACCCGTATGCCAAGATCTTGTTTGAGGTTACACCGACCGGATGACCAATCCACCATGGTCCGAAGCTGTGAGTGGGTGGCGATGTGTGTCGACTACACCGACCTCAACAAACACCGCCTCGAAGATTGTTACCCCTCCCGACATTCGACAAGAAGGTGGAGGCACCGGTAGGCCACGAAGTCTTCGCTTCCTAGATCCGTACAAAGGGTACCACCAAATCTCGATGAGCCCGGAGGACGCCCCAAAGACAGCTGCTCATCACCGACTTGGCGCCTTTGCATCGAAGATGCCTTCGGCCCAAGAACGCGGAGCTACCTACCGAGGATGATGGACGAATATTCAAAGACCACATAGGAAGATTGTCGAGGTTCACGCCGACGACATCGTAGTCAAAAGTCAAAAACTGAGAGTCACCGACGACCTCTAACTATCCTCCAGCCTCCTCGTGTCGGCCAACCTTAAGCTAAACCCCAAAAGTGCACATTCATGGTGAAGACGGTAAATTCCTAGGATGCTGGGTTTCTCAAGAAGGCTCAAGGTAAATCCCACTAAGGTGAAAACAAGGTTCGACATGCAAAAGCAAAGACCATGCGTGAGATCCACAAACTCAACGGGTGCCTAGCCGCCCTCAGCAGATTCTTATCTCGGCCGTCGAGAAGCGCCTTCTTCAAGATCTTGAGGAGAGTTCCGACTTCGCCTGGCGTGAGGAACACCGTGTCGTCACAAGAATCGAAGAGTATCTCACGACCGCCGACCATGTCCGCCTCGAAAGAAGGTGAGCTCCTTTCTTTATATCTCGCCACCTCGGACGAGGCAATCAGTGTGGTATTGGTACGAGATGAGGTGGGACATCAACTCCCCATCTACTTTATTAGCCGGGCTCTCAAAGGACCGGAGACGAGGTACACCAGCCTCAAAAAGGTAGCACTGGCTCTAGTGAACGCCAAGCGACGCCTCCGACCTTACTTCCAAGCCCATTCCGTCCAGGTGCTGACAGACTTACCCTTGAGACAAGTCTTGTCGAAGCCAGAGTCATCCGGACGTATAGCCAAGTGGGCACTGGAGCTCGGCGAGCACGACATTTCATACTCCCCTAGGCCGGCCATAAAAGGGCAAGCTCTCGCTGACTTCCTGGTGGAGGCCAAATTCACCGAGGTCGATCCCACCAGCGAGGTCACCCACCCCCCACCGCAGAGGAATCGCCCCAACCCACCGATGGTTGCTTTGGCGATGTACGTGACGGAGCTTCATGCAAACGGGCAAGTGGAGCAGCATCCTCCTCCCCGCCCGCATAAACAAGAAGTGACCTATGCACTCCGGCCACCTTCCGACCACAAACAACGAGGTGGAGTACGGGCGCTAATCTCGTGACTCGCCCGCAGCGGATTGAAGGTGGACAAAATCCGATCTTGGAGATTCCTGTGTCGTGGTAAACCGGTCCTAGTCAAATACGAGGCCGAGGAGGATCTAATGAAGCAATACCTGAGAAGGAAAGGAGATCTGACCTCATTCAGTACTTTAGTCCTCTTATTGCTTTGTCAAGTGCGATGTTATTTACTTCTCAATAAAACATTTGTTTTCTGAATAAGTATTTCACTGTCTCATCTTCGCTTATCACATCGCTCTCGCCGGATAACACATAATTAACCTTCACAAGGGACGCCTTATGAAGATGACAAACCCACTAAGTAGGGTACTCGACTAAGCGCGCACCGCACACGCAGATTATTCATTGAATTGAACGTCTCGATGCAAGGCATACGGACTACTCATTAAATTGAACGCCTACATGCACGCATAGATTACTCATTAAGTTGAAACATCTACATGCAAACGACGCCCACATCGGATCTCGTCAAATTATGCCCCTTTATTTGGGAAGATATACACTTCGGTACACAGTCTAAATATATTTACGACTAAATACAAAGTTCTAAGCTATATACACCTCATTCGGGCTTCCGAGCTCCATCTCGCCGGGACTCACTGAAGCTGCATCAGTTCTGAACAAAATCTCCGAGTCGGCGATGAATACCCGGAACGAACTCGGTGCCCTCCACCCAATCAATGAGGTCGGCACCACCACGGCCTACTCCGGGTGCACTCTGAGCCGGCACAGATGGGTTCCGACCTAAAAGGGGCATTCCTGCACCCGAGGTCACACTCGCCCTCGAACTCGACGCGGGCCGGGATCACGACTTTTCTCCCAACCGCCGCCCTTCCACGCCGACCAGCCCCGGGCGCCCGACCCACCGACGACCCTCACGCGCTCCTTCGGCCGGACCCAAAGAACCGGAGTACCTCAAAGATAGCCGCCTCCTGATTCTTCGATTATCACATCACTGGGGCCGGCTGCGGATTCACTGACGGGCTGGGGCATGCGTCGCCTGCGGACGAGCTCGTACAGCTGGATGTACTTCACAATGGACTCAAGGCAGTCTTTAAAACTTTTGCTATTGGGCCCCACTTCGTCCCTCAGCACCATGCCCTCGGCGAGCAAGCTCTGGACTCGATCATCGGCTTCTGATATGGTAACTCCACCAGATCGGTGGATCACCCTTTCATACTCGGCGTGCTCCTCCGAGATCCGAGCTAAAGCTTCTCCGCCGTCACCGAGCTACTCCTCACATCAGATCAGCGTCCTTGGATCACGCCGGGGACGGATCCGCCCCCGGACTTCGAGATGCGCAATCTTTAGCTTGAGAGTCTCGTTTTCAGCCAGGAGGCGAGCCACCTCGCGATCGGCCTCATACAACTTCTCCCTCAGCTCGGAAAGCGATGCCGAGCTGACATCCAAACTGACCAAAACCTGAGTCAATTCGGCCGAGCGGCTCCTCCAAAACAGCACCTCCTCGTTCTTCTCAGCTAAGGCACCTCGGGCCTCTTTCAGTTTGGTCAACAGATCATGATCGAGCCCGAGATATTGAGAAGCGGAATGCTAAAAAAAAAAAAGAGAAAGGACAAACACGTTCAAAAAGGGGTCTTTTATTGATAACAGGCCAAAGTACAAAGGCTTAGGATCCTAATGATCCCAGCAATATTTAACCTATTACATTAGGGTCGCTGACCTCGGCTGCATTGTAGGAGTCGCCGACCACCTGCTCCCGCTCTCGGCCTCCACTGCCCACTCTCCACCTCGGCTCGCGCCTCGCCCAAGAGTTCCCAAGCCCGGTCTTCATCCTCCTCAGATCGGGCCACGGCCTCCACCGTCGGAAGAGAGGCGGAGAAAGATAGAGCCTCACCACGGGAAGGGGCCACCTCGGCGATCACTCGGGCGTAATCCTTTGCATCGCCCGAGGCGCGACCTCAACCCATCCATGCCTGACCTTGTCAAAGCCAGCATCGAGGCCGCCAACCCTCCGGTGGGAGGATATCACCGAGGCCCGAGTACGGCGGCGATCGGAGATGAAGGAAGAAGGTCTCGGACTCAATCGAGCTATGGGCGGGGCCTTCAAGATCGGTCCTTGCCCGCCTTGCCAAGGCACTCGTCGGGTCGGCGAGTTTTTCTCCGCCTCGCCGCCTCCTCGCGGCACCGGGCCACTGCACGGGCCACCGCGGGCCTCGGCGGCCCTCGGTTCTTCTCTCGCCTCACGGCGGTCTCAGACTGGCGGCGGCTTCCCTCCGGCGCCTCATACGGGAGGCTCTCCACCATGAACCCGCCACGCGGTGCGGCACCAAGAACCGACGCCACATCCCGTACCCACCCAACAACAAGATCACATAACACAAAAGTACAAGGAATATGGCGGGGCTTATACCTTGGGAAGGATATAGGAGAGTCGGAGGTCGGCACTCGAACATAATCTGGCACGAGTCCCTCCCGTAGCCGGACTCGAGGTCGGTGCGGACGACCACCACCGGTTCAGTCGCTCACGACCTCGGGCGGTGAAAGGTGCTCGGTCCTCGCCTTCTTTTTGGTGGCGCCCGCCCGAGATGGCTTGTGGGATGACGAGGCCGACGCTTGGTCTTCTTCTCATGATCGAGCTTCACCGCAACAAAGAGAAGAATTTTTGTTCAAAGACAACGCGGTCGGATCGGATATATATATATATATATATATATATATATATATATATATATATACGGGATGCCCTCACCCCGATCGCACCTCGCTCCCGACGCCTCGACCTATAAACGCAAACCAAGATTGTTCAGTCATCCTCGGTGAACTTAATAGATAATATCTCACCGAGGTTGTTGAGCTCTTTCTCCATGTAGCCCAGGGGCTTGACCTTCACGTCCATCATCTTACCAAGGCCCCACTCATACCTCGGATGCCCATCAGCCCGCAAGAAGAAATACCTATTTTGCCAATGGGACACCTTCGAGGGGGCTGCTACCTTAAATTTCGCCGAGGAGACAGATAATACACTTCTCCCATGGTCTTGACACTAAAAACGCATCAAGACCTCGGCGAGAACTCCCCAAGAACGCCATGGCGTGAGAGCCCTAGCCCCACCACCGACCTAATGGAATTCGAGGTCACCGACATATGGGGATCCGGAAATATTCTCGATACTAAGAAAATCGGGGCAAAGGAAACCTAAGGCCGCCTCTCGCGCATCTACATATACTGTAATAAACCTCCGGAGGGCCATACCTATCATCGATCGCTGGCAGCACCACCACGCCTCCTCCGGATCCGATATTCTTCGTCATTTCAAAAGGTCCTCCGTCGTCATACTCGACTCGCTAAACCCACCCCGATCCATCCCATATCGATGATACTGGTGGGACCCTAGCACTAATTCCTATCGACCTACCCTAAAGATTATAGCACATATAATCCTTAATATAGGTGGCACTATCGGGGAGGAAGACGGACGGCTAGAGGAAGATGGACGGCCGGAGTCCAAGCAGACTCGAGAATGTTCGAACTAGAGGCGAAGGAGAAGATGAAGAATACATACTTACTTTTCGCGAGATATCCGCTTATTCAACAAGTTTGGAAAAAGTTGAGAAATTTCAAACTCAGATTCTCGAAACAAAGTGTGGAAGAAGAAAGTGAATTGCCTTATTTAGCCTATTTATAGAACAAATGGCGCTTAAAACCGCCGCTTCAACTTCACACGTGCTATCCACGATTTGATGTGGAGTCGACGCACAAGACACGATTTGAGCGCCTAACTACCGTCCGCGCGCGTATGACGACTCTAGGTAAGCATGCACCGCCACCGACCGTGCAATCATCACTCGGGCCTCGGTATCCTCCGTAAGGCGGCGCCACTCGTGTAACACCTCGGCATCCTCCGTAGGCGGCGCCACTCGGGTAAGACTCGGCATCTCCGTAAGGCGGCGGCAGCTCGGTCGGACCTCGGCATCCTTCAGACAGGCGTCGCCGACCTCCGAATGGCGGTGCCACTCGTGTCGGACCTCGGCGCCCTACCAACGGACATCGCCCGCCATCGAGAATTCAGTCCGACCCGGCATCCTTCCAAGCGGACATTCTCAGACAAAGAACGGATGGCTCCACCATGTGTTCCCGCCAGAAAGCGGTCGCCTCGCCCGCCTCGAGACTGGGAAAACAATCAAACGCCTCAAGTCGGACCTCAAGATCATCCGAAGGATATCTCTATCCAGATCGGACCTCGACATTACCTATGCGGTATCGCTATCCGTGTCGGACTTGACATCCTTACGCCGACATCTTTGTCCAACGACGGTGACTCAGCTCGGTCTTGCAACTGTGCATGCCCGTAAGCGGCACCGCCTAACTTCGATTCGACCGAGATCGCCAAGTCAAACCCCGACATCAAAGAGATCGAAAACCTTCGACTACAACCTCACCGAGCAACATCCCACCCGGCAAAGCACATTCTTCACTTCACCCCGGCATGGTTGATACTCGACTATTCGGGGGCTATGATGGGATATGGCCCAACCGCCAGCCCACCGACAGCCTGCACGAGTTGGGCCGACTTAATAACGCCCACGCGGTTGAGCCAAGGGCCCAGCCCCTAAACCCTAACCAGCCTCTAAACCCTAATCAGCCGCTACCCTACACATGAGGCGAAGAGTCCCTACATGCGAGAGGAAGGGTCCCTACATGCGAGAGGAAGATTCCCTACATGGGAGGGGATAAGATCCCGCCTTAGGGGTCCTGAGATAGGTATAAATAGGAGTTAGATCGAAGGTGGAAGGGTTAGCAACTTATTGAATACTAAGAGCTTTTAGCTACACTCACTGTAATCAAATCATAGTGAAAGTATTGAGGAATCACTCATCCGTGGACGTAGATCTTATTCTCGATCGAACCACGTAAAAGCCTTGGTGTTCTTTACTGCTTTATATAAATCTCGTGTATTAACATACACTAGATTTATCAGGGAGCTTCTTGCACCATGAGAGCTCGATATCCCTAGAGAAACATGGCGTCATCACATTTCATGGCAGCATGCTTGAATAACTTCATGCTTAGCCAATGAAAATACACAACAAACAAAAGGATTAGAGGTGTCAAGGGCACCAAGAAGCAATAATACATGCACAACCACATGATTGTTACCAATTCTATCGCAGCAAAATCCTAATCAATTTTAATTAGTAAGACAATGTACATGATAAATCTTGTGTGTGCGAGATTTATGAAAACAGTAAAGAACATGAGAGGCTTTTACGTGGTTCGATCAAAAGAAAGATCTACGTTCACGGAGGAGTGATTCCTCAATACTTTCACTATAAGCGATTACAATGAGTGTATCTAAAAGCTCGAGTATTCAAATAGTTGCTTCTCCCTTCTACCTTCAACCTAACCTCTATTTATAAGCCATCAAGTTGAGTTCCACTCTGATTCAAATTGAGTTTGACTCTAATACAAATAGAGTTTGACTCTAATACAAAGTCTTCTCTCATAAGGATTCTTTTAGATATGCATCCAAATCTTCTACGTCTCCACGTGCGATTAGAGTTGTAGTTGGTCGAGGAGTCTTCTTGGGTCGAATTCACATGGGCCGAGCTTAATGTCGGGGCCCATTTATATTGGGCCCGATGCTTGGGCCTAGTAGTTGGGCCGTATCCTATCATATCCCCTCCCCCAAAAAAAAAAGACGTAGAAGTGAGGTCATTTTGGGTTGGGGGGGAGTGATTCGACATCGCCGAAACCGTAGTCCGCGGTTGAATGTCGCTGTTTCGCCCGCCGAGGCGTTCGCCAAGTCGTATGTCGCTGGCTTCGCCCCGCTGAGGCGCTCGCCAAGTCGTATGTCGCTCGGCCGCCCCGCTGAGGCGCTCGCCGAGGTCGAGGCCGAGGCGGCGCTCGAGATCGGGCGGGCAGGAGGCCGGGCTCACGGCGCGGCCGGGCGGGGCCGAGGTCGGTCGGCGGAGGCCGAGGCGCAAAGGCCGGGCGACCGCGAAGGCCGAGGCGGCGGCGGCAAGGCCGAGGCGGCCGCGGAGGCGGCGGCAAAGGCGAGGTCGAGGTGTCGACCCGCGAAGGTCGAGGCGGAGGCGGGAGGGCGAGGTCGAGGCGGCGAAGGCCGAGGTCGGCTCGGGAAGGTCGAGGCGGTCGGACCGAGGTCGAGGCGCAAGGCCGAGGTAGAATAAGGCCGAGGCGGCGGGCGGCGTAGTGTCGACCTAGTGTAGCTTTAGCGAGTCTTGGAGGTCCGCTCGAAACCCATATAACTTTGTTTTAGTCATAAATGTATTTAGGCGTGTAGTCGTAAATGTATTTAGGCGTGTGTCAAGTGTATATCTTTCGCATATAACTTAGTTTTTAGTCGTAAATGTATTTAGACTGTAGTCGTAAATGTATTTAGGCGTGTAATCAAGTGTATATCTTACGATATATCTTGGTTTTAGTCGTAAATGTATTTAGGCGTGAAGTCGTAAATGTATTTAGGCGTGTAATCAAGTGTATATCTTACAGATATAACTTGGTTTTAGTCGTAAATGTATTTAGACCGTGAAGTCGTAAATGTATTTAGGCTGTAAAATCAAGTGTATATCTTCTCAGATATAACTTAGTTTTAGTCGTAAATGTATTTAGACGTGTAGTCGAAATGTATTCAGATATAACTTGGTTTTTATCTTCAGAATGTATTTAGGTTGTAGTCGTAAATGTATTTAGACTATGTACCAAGTGTATATCTTCTCAGATATAACTTGGTGTTTAGTCGTAAATGTATTTAGGCGTGTAGTAAATAAATGTATTTAGGCGTAATCAAGTGTATATCTTCCCAATGAAGAGGTATAAATTACACGAGATCCGATTTGGACGTCGTTTGCATGTAGATGTTCAAATTAATGAGTAATCTGTATGCCTTGCACGTATATGCTCAAGTTAATGAGTAATCTGTGTGCTTGCCTTGTTTGTCGAGAAATATCGAGAGGGGTGGTCCCCTGGCGCGCGCTTAGTTTGAGTACCCTACTTTGTAGGTTTGTTATCTTCGCAAGGGCGCCTCCTTTGAAGGTAAGTTGTGCTCATCCGAGGTGAGAACGGATTTTCACATAGATATAAGATGGGACGAAGAATCCATCTCCTCAGGTGAGGCCTGCGGAAGGCCGAGGCGGAGGCAGCCAGGGCCGAGGTGGCGGGCGAGGCGAGGCGGAGGCGGGCGGGCGGCCGTGGCGAGGGCGGCGAAGGCCGAGCGAGGGCTGGAAGGTCGAGGCGAGCCAAGGCCGAGGCGACGAATGGCGAAGTGGAGGCGATCAGGCCGAGGCGCGCGACGCCGAGGTCGGCCTACCAAGGCCGAGGTGGCGAAGGCGAGGCGAGGCTGCTGAAGGGCGAGGCGAGGCGGCAGGGCGAGGCGGCGAATGGCCGGTGGAGAGACAGGGCCGAGGCGACGAATGCCGAGGTTGGCCTACGGAAGGCCGAGGTGGCGAAGGTCGAGGCGAGGTCGGCCTGCGGAGGGCCGAGGCGAAGATGGCGGCGCCGTGAGGCTCGCGGAAGGCGAGGCGGACGCGCGAGGTGGCGAGGCGGCGGGTGATGAATGCTGAGGTCGGCTGCGAAGGCCGAGTGGGGCGGGGCCGAGGCGAGGTCGGCCTGCGGAGGGCCGAGGCGAAGACGGCGAAGGCCGAGGCGAGGCCTGCGGAAGCTATGATGGGTTCAGATGTGACAGGAACGTCATATCGTGGTTGGTCCCCATTGTCGGGAGCTCGGCGAAGAAGGATGCAAGGTCGGGGGCGAGGTCGTAGCCCTGGCAGGATGACGAGGTCAAGAGGCAGGAGTTCGACCTCGGCCCAAAGGGTATTCACCTCAAGTCAGAGCACCTCTGCGCCTGCTCAAAGAGCCTCGGGAGTAGGTCGTGACCATGCCGATCTCGTCGACTGGGTGGAAGGCACCGAGTTCATTCCGGGTATTCACCGTCGACCTGGAGATTTTGTTTCACCGGCGTTGAGGTCGGCTTCTTCCTCTTCGGTAGGGCGGCGCCCCGAGAGTGTATAGGTAGGTTCTCTATGTAACCTCAGCGTCGTGTTGTTATCGACAACGGCGATTTCTTTTCCCCCTGACTGCAACGTACGGTTGGGGTCCTCATCCGTCAGTCTGCGCTGCAACACCCGGTGACACTAGATTTGCACGAGTTCTTACCATTGATTTTGCGTGAAAGCGAAGCTTTTGTTCGGTTTCCACAGACGGCGCCAATGATAAATCTTGTGTGTGCGTAGATTTATGAAAGCAAGAAAGAACACGAGAGGCTTTACGTGGTTCGATCAAAAGAAAGATCTACGCCCACGGAGAGTGATTCCTCAATACTTTCACTATAAGTGATTACAATGAGTGTATCTAAAAGCTCGAGTATTCAAATAGTTGCTTCTCCCTTCTAACTTCAACCTAACCTCTATTTATAAGCCATCAAGTTGAGTTCCACTCTGATTCAAATTGAGTTTGACTCTAATACAAATAGAGTTTGACTCTAATACAAAGTCTTCTCTCATAAGGATTCTTTTAGATATGCATCCCAATTTTCTACGTCTCCAAGTGCGATTAGAGTTATAGTTGGTCGAGGAGTCTTCTTGGGCCGAACTCACATGGGCCGAGCTTAATGTCGGGGCCCATTTATATTGGGCCCGATGCTTGGGCCTAGTAGTTGGGCCGTATCCTATCAGTGCACCACTAGACCCATCCTCATACAAGAGAAATATTTCTAATGGAGTATAGATCCATAGACTAAGAAAGTGACCAATCCATCCATCCCTATGGGAGAGTGTCATGAGTCGTACCAAATTTAAACAACTCAAAGCCAAAATTTCATGTAACAGAAAAATACCAGTCATTTTGTACGGCACGGATTATAACATTATGAGATGGAGGCTGAAGCTTCGATAGGACAGTAGCATAGAGGTAACTCATGAAATTAAAAGCTCCAACGATAAGGTACAACCAACCCCTGATTAGGAGCTACAAACTTCTCCAGCGAGAACATTTTCTGCATAACTACATGAAAGAAGCATCTTTAAGAATTTAACTGTACAGCATATATTATATACCACCATCAAACAAAATTTAAGTGCTCCTACATACCGCTTTTCTAAGAGTCTCTCTGTCTTCTGCAGAAAAAATCCCAGCAAGTGAAATTAACATTTGAAGTATGTAAGAATCAAACACCCAAACCAAGAATTTGCATTGCTTAATATGGAGAATCAAACATATACCAAATTACTTATAATACAAAATTGCTAATGCAAACACCTCTTAGATGCAACAACAATTCTTGCATTTCCAGTTAAGATACATTTCTTTGTTTTTTATACATTCTTCAAGAAGTGCATGGTGGCTTGGGTGGTCCTGGTGGAAATGATCGTGGCAGGCGGAAATGGCAGCAGACATGTTCTTGAGTTTTCATTCATTCAATATCAATACCAGAGAGCTCTTCCTTAAAAATTATCACATGCATTTTATTGGTCTAAAATGTTAGATACGGTATACACATCAAGAAAATTGGACTAGTTCGAACCTATTCCAAATATCCAATTACATTTTTCTTGTCGGCCCAATATCAAAATTGGGCATTCTGTTCAGATTAATGAGGTGCTATAACTTGACATTTTTTTGCTAGATAATATGAGATAAGACGTGATATGTTTGACTAAGAAGTCTTTTACTATATATAGTAAATATCATGTTTGATAAGATGAATTATAATATCTACAATACATAATCCATTATTTGATAGGATGCATTAGAATATTATAAAATTACAATTCCTAAAATATTATAAAATTACACTTCCACAACAGATAAATTAATACATATTATAGTTGTATCTTGTATTACGTATTCCATCTAGGCGGTTATAGATAAAATACCACATATCTGTATTATAGATGGCAAGACTAGCAAACAAGAAAATAATATGCGATGGATACAATTTCATTTTCCCTGTAAATATCAATACTAGAATAAACTATGATTCTTTGGGCCAGAATAGCAACATTTTGGATCAGGAAACCAATGGACCTGGCCCATAAATATAGCTACCAAGCAAGGGCGATGTTATGCCAGTCTGTTGATACTTGGGTTGGAAGTGGTATGGCCCAAATAATGTTCATTAGTAACGTTGTGTATTCATGTGAAGTTAGCAATAATGGTGAACTGATTTATATTTTGTACCTAGGCCCGTTGATTCACACTATGGATGATGTCTTACTTCATCTTTTGGATAAGCTCACTGGAGTTGCGTCAAGTCGGCAAGTCATCCCCATCCAAGGCATAGGGGGAATTGGTAAGACTACATTTGCTAGAAATGCTTTTCAACAGCCATTAATTGTGGAACACTTTGATGTTTGTCTTTGGGCTACAATATCTCAAAGATATAGTGTCCAAAAAATTCTCAAAGAACTTCTGCGTGTTGATGAACCCACTAGATGTGGAACGGTTGATGAGATGCGAGAAGAGTTGTATAAAAGTTTATATGGGCGAAGGTATTTGATTATTCTAGACGATATATGGAGTGTCGAAGCTTGGGATGAAATCAAGTTTTTCTTTCCAGATACAGAGAATGGAAGTCGAATTGTTGTGACTACTAGGCGTACACCTGTGGCCTGTCATTTAAGCAATTCCAGGCTTGCAATGCGTTGTCTGAATGAGGATTGTAGTTGAGATCTATTTTGTCAAAATGCATTTTCAAAGAATGGTACTTGCCCTCCTGAGTTGGAGGAGATTGGAAAGAAGATAGTTGAACAGTGAAAAGGACTTTTCCTCGCAATTGTTGTGGTGGGAGGTCATCTTAGAAAATCCTCAATGGCTGTAGAATACTGGGAGAATGTAGCGCACCACATGAACCCAATTTTGGATTCAACAGAGAATGATGAGCAGTGCTCGAATGTATTATCTTTGAGTTATAGTTATTTTCCTGCTCATCTAAAGCCGTGTTTCCTACTTTTGGGAGCATTTCCAGAAGATCAAAAGATTTATGGGAATGACATTCATAAACTTTGGATTGCTGGAGGAATTATAAACATTCTATGAAATGGAGATTGGAAGTGGCTGTGGAGTATTATTTATGGGATCTTTGGTAGAGAAATCTCATTTTAGTTGATGAGCTAATGGACTACAATGAAAAAATTTATACATTTAAAGTACACGATCTTGTTAGAGAATTATGCCTAAAGATTGCCAAGAAAGATGAGTTTTTATCTGTGCTTGAAACTCCAAGATCCATAAATAGGGAGCGTCGAGTTGTAATAAATGGAAAAGTTCCAGAGGTGGATCATCAAACAAGGGACCGGCTATCGTATGACTTTAATTTGTTGAGAACATTGAATGAGGTTGTTACGGCATCAACAAGTGAGTCAAATTTTCAGGAAGTTAACTTACGCTATCTCAAAGTTGAACTTGATTGTATGAGTCCCCAAACTTTTTACCTTGCTTCATCTCTATCATTACTTTGGAATTTGCAAACTTTACAAGTGATTGCACCATATGAGATCTAGGAGATGCTGCAGCTCAGGCATCTTCAGGTCCACCCAATTTGTCTTGTTGATCCTCTTCCTGAGGACAGATTAGATCAACCAAATCACTTGGTTTTGAGAGATCTGTACACACTTTTCAAGGTAAGAGAATTTCAGGTTGAGTGAAGAGGTTTGTTAAAGAATCCCCAATATTTGAGAATTGCAGCTATCATATTGTGATGAAGCAAGTTCAGATTACTGTTCCCACAATCTTGCCTGCTTTCATAAACTGGAAGCTCTAACATTGCAGTTCAACGGCAGTTCCAAGTGGCGTGATTTTGCCTTGAGCCTCACTTTCCCAAGTGCGATCAAGTGGTTGCAATTAAGTGGGTGTGGTGTTGATTGGGACGAATTGACAATGATGGTTGGATCATTGCCCAATCTTGTAAGTCTTCGATTCAATCCGAATTCAGTTATTAGATCCGTGTGGAACCCTGTCGAGGGGAACTTCCTTCGCTTGAAATACTTGGAGATCATTGGCTGTGATGATTTAGTAGAATGGAATGCAGATAGCTCTCATTTTCCAGTCCTCCGAGGTCTTCGTCTCAATAATTTGTGTAAATTGAACGAGTTCCCGTCAGATATTGGAGAAATAACAACACTTGGACGGATTGTATTGGAACGTTGCAGCCAATGAGAACACTCGTGGAACAAGAGGAAGAGCAGGGAAACGAGAGCCTTCAGCTCCATGTTACTTTTTGCGGTGATGAGGAAACAATGGAGTTTCAACAAGAAGGTTCAAGAAGAAGGTCTCACGAGCAATAATATATTTCTTTCTCTCAAACTTTGAAGGCCTACAGATTCTGACAAATTGGAGCGTTTCATTTTGAGAATGGTTGTATGTTTTTGTTGAGAAATTGGGAGAAAATGAGAGGCAAATGTGTTTGGAGTTCATTATATATGATATTAGCTTTTGTGTCCGTCCTTAGTTAAAGCCGAAGACCTTTATTTGCATTATTTAGTTAGTTTACATAATTTGTTTTTTGTTTTTTGTTTTATTGTCATTGACTCATTGGCATGTAGACTCAGGATTACCCAAGCATACACTATTTTTAGACCAGATCCTGAAATCCTGTTTAATTTTTTATCTTTGTTTATTACAAATTGAAAGTATTGCTCACCTTAGAAAAAGAAATGTTGTGAACAATGCTCACGACACACTCATTGTGTTTGATGATGTGGGGGAAACAAAATTCTAGGTGTCGTATTTGATGGTATGCTTTTTGGAGAGCCTAAACGGCAGCCGGATCTACACCTCACTCCTCCACACATAGATTACCCTGTTACAGAAAGTTTTTGTAATGGTCTACCAAAACGGAACCATTTCACCCCAAACTAAAAGAATCTTGTCGTCTCTTCATTTTGGTACTTGTGCAACAAAGAATCAGGGAAGAACCGATTTTTTCACATTCTGAATAGCCGAAAAGATGGTCTGGTTGGAGGAGTGACGAAATAGTGTGCGTCCACAAAAATCAAAGATGTGCACGAATCATCTCATCTCTGTTGTTTTGGTGCCCATTATCAATATCAAATCCCTCTATACCTTACAATCAGTTTCTACGAGTTCCATGTGGAGGACCAGAGTTCGTTCTTTTATGATACTGTTGAGGATCCAACCTCACCGTCTTGTTTGCCTCGCTAAACGCAACAGCCACACAACTCGACCTCTCGTCTACACTGTTGGGAATCGATCTCATGTCGGGCTTGTCTTGCTGTAGCAACGCAACAGCGCAACAACAACAACAACTTAGCAGCACAATGCCTGCTCCGGCAGATGTCGTAGTCACTGAAGCAACAACAACTCTTTCATTTCGATCCCCGCTTCCAATACACACCATCACGAAGGCCCACTTAAGACCAGGGAGAGCTTCTCGTCGGAGCGACCAAAACCAAAGTTCAACCCCTTCCTTCCTCAAACTGGTAGCACCACATAGGTATTATGTTTTATAGAAACAAAATTGAATCACACAATTAGAACGTCTCCCTTTCTCTCACAACAGAAAAAAGACATCTGCAGGATTTAAATCTCCACTCTGAAGCTGCAGAAGGAAAGAACACAAGAGAAAAGAAAGAGGAGTGTGGTAGCTAGGTCACAAAGAGAAAGCAGACGGAAGATAAATTTGGGACTGTCAAAGGTTAGATGGGCTGGGAATAAGTGGGTTATGGCCAACAAAATCATAACAATCTCCACCTTTGGCACAATCGTGGTGTTGTGTGCATCGGAGAGGAAACAGATCGCACTTAACAATCATCATCTCCGATCCCCCCTATAACATCACAAAGATAAAACAGGAAACTATTTGCCCCTATGTAAAGTCACACAAACTAAACAAGGAATGAGTTGGTACAACCTAAAGTTGTACACGACCATAAAATTATCCCTTGTGCTTTATTTAAATAGAACTTTACCTACCCTTCTCGCCTCTGTCGCCTTATACCAAGAAGAAAACTATTCACTACTCATATGGCTCTCGTAGAACTACTACTGATACGAGTATACTATCAGGTAAGTCCCAAGGGAAACTTAACCGTATTCATACCTGCAAAACACACATGAGAAATACCCACAAAGCACAAAATAACTAAAACACAGATAAAAGCTCACAAAGCAACTCCACAAAGAGAGCTATCATTAAGCTAGCATAGATCACACAGATCATCATGAAGGAGAAAAACTATCACACAAATAGAAAACCACAAAGATTGCGCACAAACACAAAGCATATCACTAAGCCACCACGAAGCCACTAAGACACAAAGAAAAGAATCACAAAGACACAAAAGATTTACATAGAACAAAAACAAGAGCATAAAGAAAATGGAAGAAGCTCCACTTCAAATAGAGCAACAACATAGATACACAAGGAAACAAACTCCTAACATCATGCACCATAAACTTAAAGCTCAACCACAGACTCCACCTTAGAGTAAATCACTCGTGGTTTCTTCATGAGTAACCACATTAGCCTGATCAACCTATTGATTCTTCTTAGGATAATCTTTAATATAGTGACCCGTTTACCAATAAAAATAGCACTTCCTAGGTTTAAATCTAGGTTTTGCCTTGCCCTTATCATGAACCTCTTTTTACCCTTAACATGCATGACTTTATCCAATTCTTGAACACTGTTATCAAATTTTAAATCTAATTCATATTTTCAAAGAACTCACAACCGTATAAAGCGTCACATTAGCTCTACCATACTTAATAGCATCACTGCAAGAATCATGAATAACATTTAAAAGCGCAAACAAAGCATAATCATCAATATGTTTATCACTTATGTCTTGAACTAACTTAGTGAAGTCATCCACATTTTCATTATCTTTAGACATGTCAAGTTTAAAACGGAAGAATCTTTCAATCAAAAAAATTTTAGAAGGCAAAGAAGTTTCAATATACAACTCTTCTAGTTTTGATCACAAATCTTTAGCTGAAGTCATCCTTCCTACTTTTCCAAGAACACACTCAAATAAATTTAAGATAATAGCAAATAAAGCAAGATGATTCATTTGTAATTTCTTTTTCTCATCAACTTCTTTATCATAGGAATCATCAATTACTTGATAAACACCTTATTGAATTAAAATACATTCCATTTTCTGCTGCAAAAAATTAAAATCCGTTTTACCATCAAAAGGAGTCAAACCATAATTCACCAAAGTAGACTTAACCACACACAATAATTCAAGAAAAAATATATAAGCCTTAATGCAGCGGAAAAAATAAACTAGAGTAGCAAATATTCTCAAGGCAAATAATATTTTCAAATTTAATCACATAACTAACAAAGGAGAGGCACGTTGGTAAACAAAAACAAAACTCAACCCTATACTACACCAATCGGTAGTTTTCTAGAATTTAAAACTGAGAGGTTTCATCCGCTTTACCAGAGCGAGATCCTAAGATCAAGATCCCGACTTACCAACTACGACGAGGATAACCGTGGCTCTGATACCATTATTGAGGATCCAGTATCGCCGTCTCATTTGCCTCGCTGAACGCAACAACCACACAGCTTGACCTCTATCTAACTATTAGGAATTGATCTCTTGGGCATCTTCTTTGCATCGTAGCGATAGAATAAATGAGCAACTTTGTAGCACATTGCTTGCTTCGATAGCTATCATAGCCACTAGAGCAACACCAACTCCCTCCTTCCAACTCCTCGTTTCTTACGAACACCACCACGAAGGCCTACTTAGGACCAGAGAGAGCTTCTCGTCGGAGCGACCAAAAACCACGTTCAATCCCCTCATTCCTCAAACCCTGGTAGCACCACAAATATATAAGGTTTTACAGAAACAAGATTGAATCACACACTTAGAGCGTTTCTTTTTTCTCTCACAACAGGAAGAAGACATCTGCATGATTTAAATCCCCACTTTGAAGTTGTAGAAGGAAACTACACGTTAGAAATTACATAGGAGCGTGGTAGCTAGGGCACAAAGAGATAGCAGACAGAAGAGGAATTTGGGATTGCCAAAGGTTAGGTGGGCTGTGAATAAGTGGGTCGTGGGCCAACAAAATCACAACAATCTCCACCTTTGGCACAATCTTGGTGTCGTGTGCATCGAAGGGAAACAAATCATACTTAACAATCATCATCGCTGATCTCCCCTGTAACATCATAAAGATAAAATAGAGGGACTACTTACCCCTACGTAAAGTTACGCAAACTAAAGAAGGAACGAGTTGGTACAACCCAAAGTTGTACACGACCAAAAAGACCTAAGGAAAACTTAACCGTATTCATACCTACAAAACACGCACATGAGAAACACCCACAAAGCACAAAGATAACTAAAACACAGTTAAAAGATCACAAAGCAACTCCACAAAGAGAGCTAACACTAAGCTAGCATAGATCACACAAATCATCACAAAGGAGAAAATATATCACACAGATAAAAAACCACAAAGATTGGGCGCAAACCAAAGCATATCAGGAGGCCACTACGCAACAATGAAGCTACTGAGACACAAAGAAAACAATCATAAAGACATAAAAGGTTCACAAAGAAAAAAAGCAAGTGTATTAAGAAAATGGAATAAGCTCCACCTCAAATAGAGCAACAACAGAGACACACAAGAAAACAAACTCTTAAGATCATGTACCCTAAACTTAAAGCTCAACCACGGACTCCACCTTAGAACAAATCACCCGTGGTTTCTCACTAGTAACCACATTAGCCTGATAACATGTTGATTCTTCTTATGACAGTCCTTGATATAGTGACTCGCTTCACCACGAAAATAGCACTTCCTAGGTTTAAATCTAGGTTTTGACTTGCCCTTATCATGAAACCTTTTTTCACCCCTAGCATGCATGACTTTATCGAATTCTTGAGCACCGTTATCAAGTTTTAAATCCAATTCCTTATTTTTCAAAGCACTTACAACCGTATCAAGCGTCACATTATCTCTAACATACTTAATAGCATCACTGTAAAAATCAGGAATAACATTTAAAAGCGCAAACGGAGCATAATCATCAATATGTTTATCACCGATCAATTTTATGTCTCGAAATAACTTAGTGAACTTATCCACATTTTCATTAAGACTTTTAGAAATGTCAAGTTTAAAAAGGAAGAATCTTTCAATCAAAAATAATTTAGAAGAAAAAGAAGTTTCAACATACAACTCTTCTAGTTTTGATCAAAAATATTTAGTAGAAGTCATCCTTCCTACTTTTCTAATAGTACACTCTGATAAATTTAGGATAATAGGAACCAAAGCAAGACGATTCATTTGTAATTTCTTTTTCTCATAAACTTCTTTATCATAAAAATCATCAATTACTTGATAAACACCTTATTGAATCAAAATACATTCCATTTTCTGCTGCCGAAAACCAAAGTCTATTTTACATCAAAAGGAGCCAAACCATAATTCACCAAAGGACATAACGACACACAATAATTCAAGTAAAAATATATGAGCCCTAATGCAGCGGAAAAAATAAACTAGAGTAGCAAATATTCTCAAGGCAAATAATATTTTCAATTTAATCACACAACTAACAAACGAGAGGCACATTAGTAAACAAAAATAAAACCCAATCCTATATGCGCCAATCGGTAGTTTTCAAGAATTTAAAACTGAGAGGTTTCAGCCGCTTTACCAGAGCGAGATCCTAAGATCAGGATCCCGACTTACCAACTACGACGGGGATAACCGTGGCTCTAATACCACTATTGAGGATCCAACCTCGCCGTCTCGTTTGTCTCGATGAATGCAACAACCACGCAACTTGATCTCTCGTCTACACTATTGGGAATTGATCTCTTGTTGGGCTTATCTTGCTGCAGCAACAACAACAGTAGCTTTGCAACACAATGCTTGCTTGGACAGCGGCCGTAGCCACTGGAGCAACAATAACTCCCTACTTCCAAGCCTACTTAGACTAGAGAGAGCTTCTCGTCGGAGTGACCACAGCCCACGTTCAACCACCACCTTCCTCAAACCTAGTAGCACCATAGAAGTATAAGGTTTTACATAAACAAGAATGAATCACATACTTAGAGCGTCTCTCTTTTCTCTCACAACTGGAAAAGATATCTACTGGATTTAAATCCACATTCTAAAGCTGTAGAAGGAAAGAACACGAGAGAAAAGAAAGAGGAGCGTGGTAGCAAGGGCACAAAGAGATAGCAGATGAAAGAGGAATTTGTGGCTGCTAAAGGTTGGGTGGGTTGTGAATAAATGGGCCGTGGGCCAATAAAATCACGACATATAACTTGATCCCACTTACGACGAGACTCTTCCCTAGCTCCATAGGAGCCTTCAACTTTAATAATTTACGGCTATCCAATAGATTATGTTCATAATATTGGTAGCATAAATACTACGATTTAGAATCATTATCATCACTCCTTTACAAACCGATCCTTCACACATTTACGGGCCACGGCCCAACTTCATACAAACTGCTGATGATCTTATCTTGACAACGTCCATTCGGGAACATCTAATCATAATGGTGAAATCATTCTATGTTTAGAATTAAGAATAAAGTCCACAATCAAAGTTCAAACTCTACCGTTCTCCTTTCAAATCCTTCTATGTTAAGAATTAAGAAGAAATTCTACAGTTCAAACTCTACCGTTCTCATTTTCAACGTCAAAAAATCTTATCTTGACAATTGATTCGTCATTTATAACCTAGGACTGATAATTCGTGCGTGTCGGATCGTTACGACACGATAAGGCCAAACATGAACACGAACTGTTAAGGATCTGTCCGACACGAACACAACACAAAATGTACTGACACGGACACGACACGCGCATGACATGAACACGAATATGACATGATTTTTTTCATATTGACACAACACGATAACGACACGAAACGATAAATTCATATTAAAATTAGAAAATAAATTAATAAAATAAATAAAATATATAAAATATAATTAAATTAATATTAAATATATATATAAATATTATCAAACTATAGGAAAACGACACGATCTGACACGAACATGAATGCAACACAAAAATTATCGTATTACACGAACACGACACGGATCCAACACGAACACGATACGAAATTATCGTGTCGACACGACAAGGACACGAACACAATAAGGCTGAACATTAATCCGTTAATTTCGTGTGTATTCGTATCGTATTCTCATATCGTGTCAAAAATTGACAACCCCTGATATAACCTGCAAGATTAACCGAAATTTTTTTTGGCTTTCGAAAGAATTCACACGCACCTTCATAGATCAATGTGTATATACGTATAGACCGCATGCATATCTCAAAACATGTACATACACATCCATCAGACTTCTAACTACAATAAAAATGCGTACTTTACTATTTTTTTCCTATATCTACACTTACTAACTTAACATATACACACATATGGGAGGGAAATTAAATTACCCAAATTGATAAAGTGTATGTAGTATATATCCAATCTCATAAAAACATGCACAATATACACATTCACATTAAAATATTATAGATGTTATATTAATACACATTTCGAAAAAAAACAACCTAATTTCGAGAGAATCTCTGCAATTCTGAAAAGAAGTGATAACAAAAAGCCATTGAAAAAGAAGAGAAAGGCTGAGAAAAAGAGAAAGGAGTGGGAATCTCTTTGACCACTAATTAAATTTTGAATTTTACATGATTCTCTCCTTATTTATACTACAACGATCCACCATATATCACAAATCCAAGCAAAATTTCCTCTTGATTCTCAAAATTTCCCTGGTTTTAGCAAAATTATCCATTTCGGTTTTATATTCAAAATTTTCAAATTTCTTTCTTCAATCCATATCCAGAGCAGTTATGTCTTAACAAGTAAGTTATTCGAATTTTGATGTGTTTATGTTGATTAAGTTTTAATTTAGGTGAAAAACCGGTCGAAAATTATTTATAAATTGAAAGAACCGATCGGTATTAGCATAATGCATATCGAATTTTTCAATTTATAAATAATTTTCGACCTTTTTTGTTAATTTATTGTTGTTTTTGATATTTATTTTGTTTAGATTTATTATTGTTAATTTTGTTTAGATTTATTATTGTTTCGACAACTATTTATTATTATTGTTTTGTCTTCTATTTATTATTTTTTGTCTGCTATTTTGTTTAGATAATTCGACTGTTGTTTATTTATAATTATTGGATAATTCGATCGTATCATTTATTATTGTTTAGATTATATTAGATAAGTCCCCTTTTAATTATATTATTTCATCCGATTGTGAAACTATTTGAATTTGATTCATTTTTATTTGTATTTAATTATTGTAAGAGACTTTAATTATTTATAGTTGAGACTTTAATTATTTAATTAGACTTTGATTAGATTGCTATTTTTTTTTCTTAATTGTAGCGATAATTTTAGTGTAAATCAATATTTGTCCAATAAGTTATCTTAGTTTTAAGAAATTACGTCTTTTCAATTAGGATGAATATAGTAATTAATTATGATGTAAATGACTAATTAATTCATGCGTTTTATCTTAGTGCAAATGAATAATTTGAATATGAATAATTAAATCAATTCTTGTTTATTGTTTCATTTTATTACTATTTATTGATTATCCATGGATAATAATTAATATTTATAATTATGTGCCTTTATATTGTATTGTATTGTTTCATTTTCTTACTGTTTATTATTATCGATTAACTATTTACGGTTTAAATTACACGATTCTTATAATATCTGTTTATTGTTTATGGTTTAAATTACTTAACTATTCTCATGTATTGTTTATTGATTAATTATTCTTATATTATTTATTGTTTAAAACAGGATCATATATTTTTGAGACCCGACACAATTAATGTACATTCGGCAGTCACCACTTGTTATAGAGTTGAGTATTTAGATTATGTTAAGATGAGGTTGTTGGAAGTTGGTGGTAAACCATTACTTGATAGATTCTTAGGAGGATGTTTTGGTCACCTCATAGATTATAAGTTAGGGAATAAGTGCGCTATGGTTATACACCATGCTGTTTCCCGTCAGATAGAGAGCTCAAGCCAAGAGATGTGGTTTTATATTAATGAAATGATGTGTTATTTTTCTATTAGAGATTATGCACTTGTGACTGGCCTGCAATTTGGGTCGTCTTCATTTGATACATCAATAGAGTATGACTTGCGACACTGTGAAGTCTATAAGACTTTTTATGGTGGCCGATAGATGAAAGCTGCAGAACTATTAGATAGGTTCTGCAACGCTGACATTAATGACCAGGATGACCATTTATACCTTCGAGCTGCACATATTCTAGTGCTTTATGCCATGGTGTTTGCGTATAATGCTACGAGACCTTGGCTGACTGGGTTTGGGCTTTAGTTGATGATTTGGATGCTTTTGGACGATTTCTATGGGGTGCATACTCATATCAGATTTTGAGGTACTATTCGAAGCATTGCAGATCAACTACAAAGTACCATTTTACGGACCCACCCGAGTGCTATATGTTTGATTGCTTGAGGTCATATACCGAGTTAGGCGTTATAAGCGGGAAAGTATGTTAATGCCGACTTGCATCCGAGATTCGAAGGTGGACGCCCGTGGTAACTGAAGTTGCTAGATTACAGTCCCTATTTGAGCGAGAGGTATTAAATATATTAGTTTACTAGTATATTTATAAATTTTATATATATATATATATATATATATATATCATGTTGTTATATATTTATTATTCGACGATCGATATGTATTAATTTATTGCATTATTGTAGGAAAATTATTTTACTGAGATCACCGCCGACGAGACGGAGCTTGTCTCCTCTTACTTGCAATCCGTCTCATACCCTTATCCACTCGGTGTGCACTACGAGGAGCCGAGCAACCCATTGAGAAAAGGAGTGCAGTTCACTCGTCGACCCGCCCGCCCCGTGATGGAGAGTTATGAGCCAGATGTAGAGGCTCCACCTTCAAGACCCAGCCAGAGGACATCGTCGTCTGAGTTCGTTGAGATTGCGGTTACTGAGGAACCGCAACGACAATCCGTGGATAGTCGTCGATCTGTTGAGAGATGGGATACGATAAACGTGCGTGTCATAATGTAGAGCAACTTCTTCTTCTTCTTCTTCTTCTTCTTCTTCTTCTTCTTCTTCTTCTTCTTCTTCTTCTTCTTCTTCTTCTTCTTCTTCTTCTTCTTCGAGCAGTGGTGGTGAGCACCACGGGCGTTTTAGTTCCGTCGATCGTCGTTGGATCCAGGAAACTATTCGGGAGAGTGAAGGCGAGCAAAGTGCAACACATCGAGAAGTCTATCGAAGACAAGTGGATTCCAAAGATGAAGAAGTGGTTTGAAAGTTTCTTAGATAAGACTCGATGTGGTTACACACATAGTACTGATACTTATACACTCGTACCTCGTGCCATGCCTCATCCAACGACGACGATGACGATGATGAGAGATGAAGATTAGGAGCAGCAGCCTAGTCCAGATGTTTCTAGTTCAGATGTCCTTCGAGACAGTGGACATATTGAGCCGGCTGAGCCAGCACTACAGACGCCATATGTCGCATATCAGCCCAGTGACATCCCCCCGCTACTCTCTCCAGATCCATGGCACCAGTTCTGGAACTACATCTCATGAATATCCGACTCGTCATTCCATGCCGGAACTGGACTATTTAGTGAGTTGACGCCTCAGAACGTCAACAAACATACTTTCGAGTCTATACAGCAACAATTGGAGCAAGAGGTAATTATTAAGTCTCATATTTGGCAGTTTATAGTATTTCATTATATTTGTTATGTTTTTCATTTTACAGCGACTCATATGCTTAAATGTTTGTAGTTGGAAGTCCGGAGAGGTGAACGGGCACGGAGACCTTCGGCTGCACTGAGGTCACCATATGTTAATAGCCCGATGCCACGTCCAATTCCCGAATATGTATTCATGGAGTACGAGCGTTTCTTGACGAGATCGAATGCATCTGTGGTTATTCGGGGTACTGATAGGATACTCAATAATCAATGTTTTGTGAATATCGAAAGAGCAGATATGCATTTTGATGTAAAGGTAAGTACTTTTTATACAATATAATTATTTTTTGAAGTAGATCTACTTATATTGATATGTATCCCTAAAATAATTTTGCAGCCAATCGATCTATTCATGATGCATTTGAGGATGAGATTGAATGTCGGGGTCGACTTGTTGGATGGGCTGGATTCTAATAACACAATCATCCTTGATACCAATTTTTTCGTAAGTATTGCGTCTTTAATACAATCAATATATATTATATATGAGTAGTAAAAATCTCAATTAATTTTTAGTGTTATATATATATAATAATAAAAATCTCAATTAATTTTCAATGTTGAATAGTCGTATCTGGAAAATTCGTGGATTGATGTATACAGAAAGCTTCCGTCTATGGTTCAACACCCGAATGAGGAACGAATGATGATAACCGATGAAAAATTGCTATGCATGGGTGTCATCACCGCAATGGACTGCAGTTATCCTCGGCTATGCCGATGAAAGATCATGGTTAGGTGCCATGCTGGTAACCTATTTAATACAATAGGTTGCAAAAATTAAACTTTTTCTTGTTTATTTTCTCTAAATATTATTTTGTATAGATCATCATGTCATGCGATATTGATCGGTATTTCGTGATATGTCGCGTGGATATGCTATCGGGTCATTGCGTGCTTTTTGACTCGCAATGTTGGAAGATGGATAAGGATCAATGGGATATGAGGATGTTGGACTTCATGTGTGCGCATAAGTTATTGCGGCATTTTCTTTTTTACTCCAGATGGTTTGATATTAACTACCACCGCATACCAGAATGGAACAGTAATGCGATTATTACACCAACTGCATCTTCAAAGGTATTTGACCAGAACGAAGATGCCAGTGCTGGTCCATTTGTGTGCATGATTGTAGAACGCCTTATTTCTGGTTCACCGAGCATCGAATGAGGTATGATGAACGTTGTAACATATAGAAAGAAAATATGTGATAGTATATATGAGTTATGTGAGCCATATAAGAAGCCGAAAGGAGCGTCGATTAGCAAAGCGTCGACTAGAAGAAAGTAGCATATACTATGTAATGATTTTTTTATATTATCTCATATAATGGATTCTTAGTTATATTATCTTATCGACAATGGATTAATTTTAATCTTAATCATTTTAGAATATATTAATCTTCAATTTCAATTTCAATTTCAATCTTCAATTTAAATCTTCTATATTATCTTGGTCAGATATTATCGGTAATTGATTAATTTCAATTTCAATCTTCAATATTATCGGTAATGGATTAATTTCAATCTTAATTATTTAGATTTAATAATTTCAATCTTAATTATTTAGACTTAATCGGTTTTAGCATAATTTCAATGGATTATATTAGAATTATTTCAATGGATCTCAATTAATTATTTCAACTGGTTTTATCATAATACTGATTGGTTTTATCATTATTTCGATCGATTTTAGCATAAATTCGATCGATTTTAGCATAATTTCAATGGATTATATTAGAATTATTTCAATGGATTATATTAGCATTATTTCGACCGGTTTTATCATTATTTCGATCGGTTTTAGCATAAATTCGATTGGTTGTAGCATAATTTCAATGGATTATATTAGAATTATTTCAATAGATTACATATCTAAAATATAATGACAATTTATCATAGTAAATTACATTAATCACTTTCTTGTAGCTCAACACGTTGTGGACATCTTCTTTTCGTGTGTCCCAGCTCCCTACAGTGACTACATCTTTTTGGTGTTCGACGTCTGGTGCTCGAGGATTCACCTTCTTGGGTAGTATTGCGTCTTCGTCTGTCTCTCTCACCCCCATATGGAATTCGACTCGATCTTGGACGTCCAGCTTGTCGTTGCACAAGAGGTGGCATGACAATCATGTAAGCTATTTCTTCTAGTACAACCCAATCACATAGGTTTGGAAGAAGATTCACTGTGGCTGAGTACGTCTCCACTAAAGTTTCTTTCGTGTAATAGGTCTCCACATAATCTAAGATTGATTCTCCAGATTCACTGTCACAAGACATAATTAATATTATAAACGCAAAATTATTAGATATAAACAAAAATAAAAACATACTCAATTACAGTGATCGCATGTGAATATGGCAAGCCATCTAGATCAAATTCATTACAGGGGCATGTTTGTTGTTGAAGATCGACCACATTTGTTCTGTCGCCATCGACAATCTTGTACCTTCGATCTGCAATTCTCCTCCGAGTGTAACGATGACTTTTTGCCATTTCTGCACTAAGCTTTTGTACTGCCACTTCACTCAGGCTGTCTTTACTTCGTTGGGCCCCTGCTCGTCTATCAGTGAACCATCTCTTAATAATCAATCTGATTGCTTCGATCATCGAGCAAATTGGAAGACGTCTTGCCCACAACAACCGCTTGTTAAATGACTCACCGCGATTCGATGTAAGAAAGCGTAACGGCTACGTGACACTATGATTGAGCCCACCTATGTGGTCCAACATTAATCAACCGATAGGTGCGGGGCTCATGCTTTCGATAATGCATATAGCTCGCTCATATTCTCGCTGCTGGTATACATATGCAGCTTTGTGGTACATGCTCGCCATATCGCCACCATGATGCTTAATCTTACCAAGCAGATGATAGTAGCATAAGCCGTGGAAAGCATCTGGAAATACAATACTTACAACGTTTGCTATGGAGACATGTGCATCTGAGACAATCAATAGGGAATTGCTGGCCCCGAACGCTCTGTGAACCCGCGAGAGGAACCAAATCCACGATTCATCATTTTCAATAGGCCTAACACCATATGCCAATGGGAAAACTTGCTCATTGGCATCATTAAATCACAAAGAAAAATAAAATACCTTTATTAGGCCTTTTAGGTGAGTTCATCAACTACGATCACCGGTCTTAGACCAAAGTAGAAATACCTCGTAGCTGATCCAAGAGCAACAAATAAGTGTCTGAATCTACCATCAAACCCTACATCTATATCTGTGAATGTTCTTGGATTTGTTTGCTGCAACATATAGAGATATTTCGGCAACAACTGAAATGATTCATCATGGTTACCGTATACCATTTCAATAGCAGTGTTCCGTGCTCGTAGTGCAACATCGTAGCTTATACGGTTACCAAAATCACGTTGCAGCTCCGTCATAATGGACTTTGACTTCATTATTTCACCATCGTTTCATATTTTCCTAGCAAAAAATGCGGCCACCACTTTCGCATGTGCCTTAACTGGAGCAACTCGACTCCAATCACGGTGGTATGTATTCTCGGGAGTAAATTTATGGACTCACCAGGCGGTCCCATATCGCGTGATACGTAATTCAAAAATACAGATGTCTGAACGCTTGCATCGAAATGTAACGCGTTTTATGTCTGAACGCTCGACTATATATTATGTCCCTTGCTGCATATACCAAATTCCAACAGCAAGACATAGATCTTGTTTGCTGTAGTAATACGAATTTTGGCTCAATTCTCCCTCTCTTGTTGATTGTAGATCACGAGCCACAAGTGATGCAGAAGCGTCAGTGGAATAACTGGAACTAATCAATTGGTTAGTTAATTTGCATCGATCTGGATGTCATCATCTGGATTGTTGCTCGGATTTATAAACGACATCAGTCTCCCAAATCCGCCTTCTCGACGGATCCATCCTGTAAAATCAAGAAACGTAAATTTTATAAGCGTTTCTTCATCTTCGTCCCCCGTTGCATCTGAATCGGTCTCGATCTCCGGAATATAATCTGAACCACTTTCATCTGATTCTGTTTCAATAATAGGCGCTGGTTGGGGTGACACTACAGTGGTAGGTTCTCCTTGTGTGGCTCCTGAACCTAAAGCAAAATTTTGATCTCCTATATAAGAATCACCAAACGAATCAGACGACGCCAACCTCTGGATTTATTCGATCGACTCATCAATTTGAGTGACCGGTGCACTATTTCCATAGGATGAAGTGTGAGAAAAATTGAACGAAGGAACGCATGGTTCTTGTTGTGATCCAAACTCATTGTTCGTAATAGTGTGAACCACATATACTGCATGATATGATTCATTTTCGCACAATTGAGCTAATTGATTATCTGTACTCAATAGAGATTTTACTAATCGATCATATCGAGACATAGATATATAAAATAATTGGAAATTTGTACTTAGAAAATTTGACTGCATCAAGTGAGTGATATTGAATAAGAGGTTTAATATGGACTGATTAGGAATTTGAAAAACGTGCTCAACATCGTCATGGTAGATACACCTATCGAAGTATCCCCCGTATTTGACATTTATCAATTTTCAATTCTCCATCTATAACAAATAAAAAATGGAGTAAATATAGATTCTTCTAAATGAAAATCCAACTGGATATCAAACGTATTTCAAATTACTTAAAATAAAACCTATATATTACCTCAAATTGTGTTGATGCTGAAATGTCTTCACTTGCACTTGGTATCAAATTGTACGTGTGCTTGTGTGTCTTGGTATCAAATTGTATGTGTGCTGTGTGTTATGTTGATTTTGTTGCTCTTTTATAGATTGTAATTCATTCAATTATTGAACGATGAATTCAAATGTATGAATGATGGGAGAGTGCAATAAAAGTATTCAGTATCAATTCATATCATTTATCAGTGCATGTCAGATAGTAGTGGATAGTAGTGAGTGATGCAACGTAATTTCATTACCAAATAGTACCGATTCACATCAATTGTGGGTGAAACAGTCTAAAATAACATGATATCAGTTGACATTAATAGTGAACTAGTACCAATTTCTCATCAATCAATACTACTTCACGTGAATAAAGCCTGTAACAAAGCTATAAATTATAGAAGAAGAATCATATTTCAAATCATATATCAGTAAAATTTTACATAACACCCAATAATATAAATTTAATAATTAAATAAATTGAAATATGGTCATAACTTAAAAATCGTAAAAACTTTGTATAAAACCCATCAATAATTTCATAAATATCGATCGAAAATATCAAAAACCGATCGAAAATTGTATAAAACCGATCACCATTATTATATTGAGATTTAAATATAAAAACCGATCGAAAAACCGATCGAACATATATAATACCAATCGGTTTTTTCATAAAATCGGTCGGTATGATAATTGTAAAATAATTTAATTTTCCTAAAATTTAAAAATAAATTGGAAATTTTAAATTATATAACCGATCGGTTTTATGAAAAAACCGACAAAAACCGATCGATTTTTTCATAAAAATTCTTAAATTTATATTTTTTCATAAAACCGATTGGTTTTATGAATAACCGATCAGTTTTTCATAAAACCAATCGGTTTTTCCGATTTTCGGTTGCTATTGTTTTTAAATTAATTCCTTTTCGATTTTAAAATAACTTAATTTTCCTAAATTTAAAAATAAATCAAAAACCGATTGACATAAATAAAAACCGATCGAACGTAATTTTTAATTTGAATGAATATTTTTCCAATTTATATAATGTTGAATCAAATCACTGACATTTTGGTAACTCTAAAAAAATACAACTATCAATTCACACTGAAATCGAAAAAAACATACTGAAACACGCTGAAATCGAAAAAACAGACTGAAAATTAAGGATAAATTAGACCATTAACTAATAAATGGGTATCTGCCACATGTTTTTATGATTTTGGATATATCCTACATATGTGTTATCAATTTGATCATTTATTCCTATTTACACTACATATTATGTATTTTTACTTTAAGAATAGGTATTTACATTTTTTTTTTCGAGTTGTGATAAATTTCATCTACTATTTCCAGATATTATGTAAATTTATACATTGCACGCTCCGTCACGCGTATCATATATCATTGACAAAAACTTGGGTGAGCTCCGCCTCATTGTGAGCTCACCCATAGTTTTTGTTAAAATAATTATATATTAATTATGATGAGTAAGGATAATTAGATTTTATTAATTTATAATTAAATTTATTAATTTTTAATTATAGTTTTTAATTCAAAATTAGAATTTATTAATTCATAATTAAATTTTATTAATTTATAATTAGAGTTTATTAATTTACAATTAAGGTCTATTAATTCATAATTAGGATTTATTAATTAAAATTAGGGTTTATTCTTAAAAATTAGGGTTTATTATTTCCTAAGTAGGGTTTATTAATTCAAAATTATGATTTATTATTCAAAATTTGGGTTATTTAGAATATTCTAAATAGGTTTATTAATACAAAATTATGATTTATTAATTCACAATTAGGATTTATTACCGTAATTTATAATTTATAATTAGAGTTTATTAATTCAAAATTAAGATATATAAATTCAAAATTAAGATATATAATTTCAAAATTATTATTTATTAATTTACAATTAAAGTTTATTAAACTAATTAATTTTAATTAGAATTAATTAATTAGTGAATTAAGATTAATTAATTAGTTAATTAGGTGTGGTCTAATTAATTTTAATTAAAATTAATTAATTAGTGAATTCAAATTAATTAATTAGTTAATTAGGTGTGATCTCACTGTGCGCGCGCGCACAGGAGACCACCCTGTTAAACTTCATTTTCACATTTTCTTATTGTTTTATTTTGCAGTATTAAAATAAGTATGTATATTTGTGTCATCCAATCAATTCATGTAAGTAAACTAACAGTTTACAACTCAAATATTAGAGTTACAAGCGAAATTCAAATTATTAGAACAACTCTCGATAAAACTGAACTGCCCAACATTGCGGGCCAGGGCCCAAAGAAGTGGCCCGCTTCCCTCAAGACCAGATAGTATCTTCGGCCTTTTGGCCCGCCTTACGCACCGTCGGGCCCACATGGCCAGCAGTATCCCCCACGCGCCGCCTCGCTTGCTCGAACTGCTCCGGCCATCTCCCCCTCATCTTCCTGAAGTAGTTGATGATCCACATGATCGACGACAGCGCCGTGATACCGAAAACTCCGGAGGTCAAGAATCCGGCGACGGCGAGAGCGATGGTGATGACAGCGGGGAAGATGATGGGGCTGAAGATCAGGAAGAGCGGGGCGGAGATGGCGATCCCGAAGAGGGTGCCGGTAAGGATCAGGCCGGCGAGGCTGAGGAGGATGCTGCCGACGGGGAAGAGGGTGACGACGGCGAGTACTTGGGAGGTGGAGGGGCCGTTGGCAGGGAGGTAGCTCTTTATGGCGTCTGTGGGGTGCTGATGGTGGTGCTCCGCCATGGCGACGGTGATTGGGCGGTGGAGAGAAGAGTGTAATGGGGAGTTGGAATGGTGTGATTTAAATTTTAAATAGAGGGGAAGTGGGACACGTGTAGTTATGTGGTGACAGATGTTTCACTTAGGAGAGAAAATATCATGCGGATTTGCATGAGAATTGAGAAATGCTATCAAATTATTTTGAGAGAAACAAACATATCTTGGTGTCCCAGACTCCCAATTATCTGAATTAAATTTTAATAACATAATGTTAGGACTATATTATGACTTTTTTTTATTACCTTTCCTCTGCTATTTTAAGGTACGACATCCTCATCTCTTAGCGGGATGGACGTCGGAAAAAATATATTATTGGGAACTCTCGAGTCCACTATATATTAATATTGGGGGTGGTCTTCTGCGCGAGAACCACCCTAATTAATTTATTAATTAGTATGTTAATTAATTATTCAGTAATTATTATTTAATTAACTAATATTGAATTGATTTTAATTATAAATTTTAAATAAAATAATAAATCCTAATTTAGTATTAATAAATTCTAACTTTGAATTGTTAATTTTGAATTAATAAATCTTAATTATAAATTAATAAGTTCTAATTGTAAATTAAGAACCCTGATTTTGAATTAATAATCTCTAATTAAAATTAATAGATTTTAATTAGAATTAGTAAAATCTAATTGTGAATTAATAAATCCTAATCAGAATTAGTAAACTTTGATTTTGAATTAATAAAACCTAATTGAAAGTAATAAATTCTAATTAAAAATAATAAATTATAATTGATAATTAATATATCCTAATTAATAAATAAAAATTAATTATCCTTAATCTTCTAATTAATACCTAATCACTATTAAATTTAATGTTGCATTGATGAACGCGCATGGTGAGTGTGTGCTCATCAAAGTTTTCGTCATTAATATTTGGGTTCAGTAATTTACGAAGATGTATTTCAACTTTTTCATCGTCTCGTGGATTATATAGAAAAAGAAAAGAAAAGGATTTTGTGGGAGTTGAAGCTACCTTCATCCTTGATTCAAAAGGAGAAGCTCTCCCCCGAGAGCCCCCACATTCCAGCCCCATGAAAATGTGAGAGGATAAATCACGGTGACTCATCGATTAAGAAACTATGAGGACTTTACCTAGTGCCCACAAGGAACCACCCTGTGAAACTCTCACACTTCAGCTGCTAGGATTCGATCCTTCATCCTAACTCTATGCGTCCATGCATGCGTCTCTTAATTATAACTTTTTAATATTATTTTACACAATTATTATTATACTCATTATAAACACGAGTTCATTAATGTTCCTACTTTGATTGATCTTATGTGTACAAAAAAGTTGATTCCTCTATTGACCTTATTCGATTGTTTTGCGTATATCATTCCACAATTGTTTCTTTGACAAGGATAAATATCGACATATATAAATATTCATTTACACAAAATGAGTAAAAGCCTAAAAACAGTACCCACCTTTAAAGTATATACAGAATACAGATTCTTAGCAAAATACCATTCGTCGTTTATGTATTTGTGCATTCGTAGTCTAAACCAATTCACACAAATGTGCAAACGACGGCTAGAGCAGCGGGTTGGAGTTGAAGTGATTTATTCTTATTTTCTATTTTTGAAATACCAATCATGCATGAATTTCAAACTATATATATATATATATATATATATATATAGGGTTGGGTTCCCGTAGTACCCGGTCCCCAGATAGTATGTAGTACTCAATCTAGATCACACATTTTGAACACGTGGCTGCACCACAAGCTGACACATGGCAACTCCTTTTCTTTTCTTTTTCTTTTTAATTTTCGCAAGGGGCAAAATGGGAAGAAATCAAATCAACCTTCTTCTCCTCCTCCTTGGTGGCAACGGGCAGCGCCGGAGACGATGGCGGCGGCAACGGCAGCGGACGACGCCGGCGACGACGGCGGCAACACCGGCGAACATCAACAATATAAACAAACAACAACAAACAATAGATTTTGAAAGAAAGAAAAAGAAGAAAAAAATTGAAAACAAAATTGATGGATTTTGAGAAAAAATAGAAGATAAATTTGATAGATGATTGAAGAATCGAGAAATATGATGGCTATGGTGGTGGTTCACGGCGAATTCGCGTGTCGCCGAAAGAGGCGACGGAATTGACATAGAAGGATGAATGAGAGATTTTACGTCGAAACCATAAAATGCATTGAACAAAACATGAAGCGCATTGAACAAAACATGACAATGCATTGAATAAAACATAAAGCGCATGTTGCATCAAAACACAAACATGCGTTGAACAAAGCACGTTCATGCATTGAACAAAGCACGTCCATTATGCATTGATCAAAACATGTCAATACATTGAACAAAACGTAAAAATGCAGGCCAACGGGCGCGGAGCGACGGCCGAGGCGTGCGCGAGCACGAGCACGAGCACACGCCTGGGCGGCGGGTGGCACGCCGCTAACGCGCTGGCGGGACGCGAGCTTCAATCGCATGCATTATTGTGTTCAATCGCATGCATTTTTGTTCATTTGAATGCATTATTCAGTTCAACTAAATGCATAGTTTGTTTCGCAATCACATAACAAATCAAATTACTAATCTACCCTTAATGAAGCGAAAATCGTGAAATTAAGCTTAAAAAGTCGAAAAATCTCAACCATAGGATTTATGAGATGAATGGATGAGATTGAGTATTACATACTATCTGGGACTTGGATACTATATGATCTATCCTCTATATATATATATATATATATATATATATATATATATATATAATCTATGTGGGTACATGATTGAAGTGGGTTGTTCTTAATAAATGGGCTAAGGCTCATAATCAATGAAGAATGAAGTGTACCATATGATAGATTAGACTAAGAGGGTGTTTGACTGAGCTTATAAGCTCCCCCAAAACAGCTTATAAGCTGTTTTTTAAGCTTGACAAACAGCTTATAAGTTCAGCGAAACACTCTTTAATATGATAGATGAGACTAAATATAGTTCTATGAGGACAGACATGTCCTTAGAATAACCAAGACAGATGTGTAAGTTAGATATGTTCACCAGCCCTTTGAATCAAAGCTCTGGGGGGTTTTTAAGTTGTTCTCCAGCAATTCTACCTGTTATACGCCTATAACAATCCGATATGTGCAGATACAATTGCGGACCTTTCCACGTGTCCTCTCTATCTTACTTCAAGTACAAATATTTTAACAAACTTGTAGGGAATGTTGTGCACTTTACGACGCTCTAGCCTGTGCATGCATCTAGGAATATGTCCCATGTAAAAGACATTTAACCCTCTATTCAAGATAATAAGTCTAAAATATCATCTATGCATGGATCCTATAGAAACTCCACCCCTCCAGTTGAAAGAAGGTACATGCTATTTGCTATCAATATTTATACTTTAAAATCCATTCATTCGATCTAAATCTAGCTTGAGCGTCATTCTCTCTCTCAATAATCTCTCTAGCTCTATTTTGCAGTTCTTGCAACGATCGAGCTTGTTGTGTTCATATTGAAGGTGTTCCGAAAACTCATTAGCATCCATTAATCCAAGCGAACTCATCTTCATTCCTCTTAATTCAAGGTAAACCCTTTTATTTTCTTGTTATATCTTCAATCCATATCTAACAATATATATATATATATATATATATATAGAAAAGGTTGAGTTCCGTTAGTACATAGTCCTTAGATAGTATGTAATAATCATTCTAGATCACACATTTTGAACATATGAATGTACCATAATTTTATGTGTGACAGTCCTTTATATATATATATATATATTAATTTTCACAAGGAAAGCAAACCACCTTCTTCTTCTTCTCCTCTCTTCCAATATACCGTACCGAAAATTACAATATGCAAAAAATTCGATATTTTCGGTATTTTTTCGATTTGGTAAGTCCGTTATATCGATTTTTCGGTATTTTTTTCCCACCATTAAGTAAAACCTAACACCCGAGGCCAGTTAGCCACCCCTATTGGCCCTAAAAATGAACAGTTTTTATATGTTTTCGACAATGGTTGTGCTTTTCATATTTTACGACGAAAGTCAATAAAAATAACACAATATTCATTTATTCATAATAAAATGGGACAAACCGAAGGAAGGTAAATATAAAACAAGAACAAGTGGCCTTGATGAATTTGAGTTAAGCCTTGCACACGCATTTCCAGATGAAATCCCCGGGCGCCACTTCCTGAGAAACCCTAACGCACGGCGTACAGCCACCGCACTTCCCCACGCAGCTCGGCGGCACCGACCCTTGAAGCACCCTCTTCGCTGCCGCCATCTCATCCACCTGTTTCTTCACTCCATCCTCTGAAACTGCACCTGTTGTTTGGGTGAAAATGAGAAAAATGCAGAAAAGAGCGACGGACAGACAAATATTAGATTTCATATTTTATATAAGTCTAACAAATGTTGTTTTCTTGGGAGGTTTTGATGAGTAATTTGGATGGTTTGTTGTCTGAATAGATGATGGGTTTATATAAGCATGAAAAATAAGTGTGAGAAACGTTTATAATTTAAAGAGATCCCTCGATTTATGGAATTGGCATATATTATGCACTATATGATATTCAGTGGAATTGTTTCTAAAATTAAATTGGATACTTTTGGGAGATCTTCCGGATCTTCTACTTAATCTGTACAATATACTATGGTTGCATGTTTTAGAAACGAAATAAATGAGATTTTAATAATAATAATAATAATAATAATAATAATAATATATAATAGTAATAGTAATAATAATATATATATATATATATATATATATATATATATATATATGATAATATGTAGAAGTTCTTCCACTTACTACATAATAAGTAGATTAGTGTTGCTTAACGGCAACTCTTATAAATCTTTTTATTTGGTTCATGGTCACGAGTTACTTAACTTCTCCAAAAGTAATATCACACTTTAGCACAAAACTTGCATTTTTTCTATTTGATCCTCAAAAATATCCATTGCACAATTTTCTATGCTTCTGTAAATTATTTATGGTATTTGAGCGACTACGTAATTCGAGGCCCTGATGAACCTAATTTCAACTGTTACAAACTATAAATACCTTTAAACATTAAACCTATTAATACTATACATATAAAGAAAACTATAGTAAATTACAAAAAAATAGAAAATTATTAGAAAATTTACTATTTATCTACAAAAATTATACTATGAAATTTTGTATTAGAAATTGTTTGATGGTTCTTACATAAATTGCGAAGTTTTTTTATTTTCCATTTTCTTCTCTCTCTTTTTTTCGTGATCATGAGAATCCACGGTCTATACTTTTAAATTTTATTATCAAGTTGTTCTATATTTCTTTGATCTTTGGTCCCCACCTTTGAGTAGCCTGGTATCCAAAAATTTAATGGCTCTGCCTGGCCCTAAATCGACTTAGACCACTTTTGACAATTGCAAGTTTGTAAATTAAGAAGCTGGGCCAAGAGATGAACTATAAAATGGCCTCATCTTAAAATAGGCCCGACAACATTTTACTAGTCTACTACATCACCACAAACCTACATTACCTAATTCAGCTCCTAGGTTTCCAATTCATTCACATTCATTTGTCCTAAGTTCCTAACCACACCTTAATCGTTTAACACCCCAAAAGAAGCAAAAACAAATAATAATAATCATCGATTTAAAGAATGAAAGCTTCTAATAGAAAAAAGAAACTTCCATACTAATCAATTTCCATTTTTGCTAATACGTATATATATGACACTGTCATTTTTCATAATCTACAAGTGGTTGTATGTATAGATCTAATTTTCCACCAATTTTTGTAAGTTCAATCGTATCAAGTATCAAACATTTTGGGTAAATTATTTCCCAACGATACACAGAGCACTTATTCTTTTCTTTTTGTTATTATTATTTGGTGTATTGATCAGATGCACTCTGAAATTACATAGAAGAGGTAAATTGCAAAACTTAGTGCTATTTAGACAATGCGAACTTAAGACCTATGATTTACAAGTACCTCCATTCTACAAGTAGACCATATATGCATGATAAAAACTTGGATGAGCGTAGCCTCACCATACGCTCATCCAAATATATATAAATTATATATTGTATATTAATTTCAATGAGCAAGGATAATTAGATTTTTTATTTTTAATTATAATTTATTAATTCATAATTAAGGTTTATTAATTTATAATTAGTTTTTATTAATTCAAAATTAGAGTTTATTATTCAAAATTAGAATTTATTAATTCATAATTATGATTTATTAATTCATAATTATGGTTTATTATTCAAAATTAGGATTTAATAATTCAAAATTAGGATTTATTATTCGAAATTAGGGTTTATTAATTCATAATTATGGTTTATTAATTTCAATTAGACTTTATTAATTCAAAATTAATATTTATTAATTCACGATTAAGGTTTATTAATTCATGATTGGGGTTTATTAGTTCAAAATTATTATTCATTAATTCATAATTATGATTTATTAGTTTATAATTAAAGTTTATTAAATTAAATTAATAATAATTAAACAACTAATTAATTAAGGTGGTCTCACTATGCGTGCGGCCCGCACACAGGAGACCACCCATATGCATTTCTTTTATGTGTCATGTTGTAGTATTCATTATTCAGAAAAATGTGTAATTAAGTACTTTACTTTTTGTTTATGTGAAATATATATGGTCACACTTACGCTGGATTAGCACATAAACTTATATGATTACAATAATTCAACCCATATAATGAAGCTTTTGATTTACTATAGTGCAATGGTCAAGCCAGCTTACATTTTGGCATTATTAGTTTTGGTAATAAAGTATAATAAACAGAAGAAATTTATTTTTCTTTCTTTTGATTTAGTGAAGAGATAATTACAATTATAAGCACCATGATGGTAATCATGCAAGACAAACTCTTCCTGAAAATAACAGATTTAGCCATTGGTAATCATGCAAGAGAACCTCATTCTTAAAAAAAGATTTAGTCAACCTAGAATCAGAAAAAAGAAGATTTGTTATGAGTCTTATAGTATATTTCCCTTTTCTTGATCAATATGGTATCAACAATATTCAATTTTTAAATAAATTTTGGGGCTATATTATTGTTAGTTGTACATGTTACTTACAAGCATATATACACGCCTTTTCCAAAGTATTATAGCGAGCACATGATGTAGTTGAATATTGGTTACAATATCGTGCAAAATTACAATGAAATGATTAATAATAACTATTACAAATGAGATGTCAAGATAACAAGAACTTATCAATAAGTCGCCCAAGTTGAACTTCGCATGCAAGACGAGAAACGCCTCGGTAGTGCTCACGATTGGTGGCTCGTCCCCAAAGGTAACGACTTTCGTCTCGACTGTAGTAGCACCACAAACAAGTCGAGCCCCGGCGAACTGGACGGAAACGAGAACTGAACTCGAAGACTAAGAACTATGAGCTAAGAATGCAAGTAGAATGCTTTGCTTTTGCTAGAGAGAATAGAATGTTTTTGCTTATCTTCTAACTCTAGAATGATGCACTATATATAGCACTCCAAGAGGGATGTTCTAAGGTCACAATTGATGACAAACATCAATATTCCATTAACTATTTGGTAATGAAAGGCCAAAGGCCATGAACCTCATTACTAGCAATTCCCACTCACAACCCATTAACTTCCAACAATCCCCACATGAGTGGAAATGCCGTATAAATGCAAACAAAGTTCGGTCCTCGAGGCGATATTGCATTTGGAAAGGTAGCTTGTGGCCTTGAACCTTCCATAGTCGAAATTATCGAGCATACCGGCGGCATAGTGGTTATTTCACTGAACTAGTCCTCCATGGTGTATCTTGAGACAATAATATTGACACAATATCATCTCAATTTCCATCCGTTCTTACGTTTGTGTCCATTATGGCCTTGGAACACCCTTTGGATTCACAAGTGTACCACTTGAAGCGCCCCACTTCACACTTGCATAGGTGACTATTACAACCAAGTATTCTCGCTATACTTGACCTCCTCGAGGTATCCAAGAGTCGTTAAAAGTTAAAACTTAACCTCACCACTTGCAGACTTACAAACACTCACGTTCTCGGAGAATAGGCATGTTTGAGTGTTTATCACACGGATTTTTATAACCGTTGTCCTTTTGAACCATGTTCTCGGACAATCCAATCATCATGGTTGGGTTTCGCTATAATCATCCTTAAGATGTGGATTTAACACCCATTCCTCTAACGGTTTAAACATTTGATCTCGATTAATGCTTTTGTCGTGGATCCGCTAGATTATCTATTGATTTTACATAATCAATAGTGATAACCCCACTCGTAAGATCAAATGTCTCACGGTATTGTGTCGTCGTCGACTAATATGTCGAGACTTACCGTTGTAATATATATTTTGTGCCCTTCCTATTGCAGATTGACTATCACGGTGAATCAACACGGAAGGCACGGACTCGCCGACATGGAATATCCTCGAGGAAATTTCTAAGCCATTCGGCTTCTTCACCAACCTTATCTAAAGCTATGAATTGATTCCATGGTAGACCTTGCTATACAAGATCATTTCTTGGACTTCGAATCGACTCCACCTCCGATAGTGAACACGTATCCACTTGTGGAAAACGAGTCAGTTGAGGCAGATATCCAATTAGCATCACTATACCCTTCAAGTACAGCGGGCTCACTAGAATAATGAATCGCATAATTCTGGGTAAACTTTAAGTAACCCAATACGCGTTCAAGTGCTTTCCAATGTTCTCTACTTGGATTAGCTGTGAAACTACTCAATTTGTTCACAGAGCAAGCTAAATCAGGTCGGGTACAGTTTGTGAGATACATCAAACTCCCAATAATCTTAGCATATTCATCTTGACTTATAGGTTCACCCCTATTTGGAGTCAAATGAACACTCGAGTCCCAAGGAGTCTTGGAAATAGGCTTATCCATTGCATTGAATTTCTTCAACACTTTCTCAGGCATAGTGGGATTGTGTCAAAGCAATTCCATTTGGCGTTCTAAGAATTTTAATTCCAAGAATTACATCCGCCAAACCCATATCTTTCATGTGAAGTTCTTACTTAGCATTCTTTTTGTTTCTCCAATCACACGAGTTACTTCCATTATCAACATGTCATCTACATAAAGACAAACAATAACAAAATCGTTATTCAATTCTTTACATAGACACACTTGTCACTCTCGTTGATTTTGAAACCATTTGACAACATAACTTTGTCAAATTTCATATGCCATTGCTTGATGGCGCGCTTAAGTCCATACAAATTTTGAAGTTTGCATACCTTGTGCTCTTGCCGTGTACTACAAAACCTTAAATTTGTTTCATATAGATCTCATCTTCTAACTCTCCATACGTAAACGCTGCTTTTTACATCCATTTGATGAATCTCAAGATTTTGCAAAGCGTGATAGCGGCGTTCTAATAGAAGTATGTTTAGTCAAAAGTAGTAGGTATCGAAGAAGTCATACCACCTTTTGTCTAAACCCTTGAACTACAAGTCGGCCTTATATTTATCAATAGTGCCATCGACTTGTATTTCTTCTTAGGATCCACTTGCATCCTAAAGCTTTACAACCAGGTGGAAGATCTACTAACACCCAAGTATGATTCAACATAATAGACTCTATCTCAATGTCTATTGCTTCTCTCCACAGATCTGCATCTGGGCCTGATAAAGCTTCTTTTAAGGTAACCGGTTCATCATTTAACAATAAAACGACATAATCCGGTCCATAAATTTTAGCTTTTCTTACACGATTACCACGTCTAGGTTGCACATATTCAGGTGTAGACCTAGGTCGTTTTCTATTAGCAGGGCCATAAAAAACTTGCTTAGAACTTGAGGGTTCACCTTCTTCAACAGTATGAGAATTGATAGAATCTTCCTCAATTCTTTTACTTGAATCAGAACTATTCTTATCCTTATTAGGATAGATATTCTCAAAGAATATAGCGTTCCTTGATTCAATTGTTGTTCCCACATGAACATCAGGTATATCAGATTTGTGCACAACAAATCTATAAGCACTACTATTAAGTGCATAACCAATAAAGATACAATCTACCGTTTTAGGTCCAATTGTAACTTGTTTTGGCAACGGTACTTCAACCTTAGCTAAACACCCCACACTTTGAAGTATTTATATGAAGGTTTCCTTCCTTTCCAAAGTTCATAAGGAGTTACATCCTTCCTTTGATAGGAATCTTGTTCAAGATATAGTTGGTCAGAAGAACGACCCCACATATTCAGGGGTAATCCGAACTTATTAATAACGCATTCATCATCTCCTTAAGAGTTCGATTCTTGCGTTCACAACACCATTTGATTGAGGCGAATAAGGAGCGATCGTTTGATGGATTATACCACTTTCGTTGCATAATTCGAGCAAACGAGCAACATATTCTCCACCTCGATCACTTCTTACAACCTTAATTTTGCAATTAAGTTGATTTTCACTTCATTCTTGAAGTTTGAAATGCATCAATTGCTTCATCTTTACTTAATAAATAAAGATAACAATATCTTGTGCAATCGTCAATAAAAGTAATAAAATACTTTTTACCACCTCTAGTTTGTACAAACTTTAAATCACAAACATCGGTGTGAATTAATTTAGAGGTTTTGAGCTTCTTTCAACGGATTTGAAAGGCAACTTGGTCATTTTGCTTCAACACGATTTCACATTTATCTTGTGTTTTAGATACTTCTATTTTTAACAAGTTCATGTTAGCGAGTTTCTTTATAGCATTAACATTAACATGACCAAGTCTACAATGCCATAAATCAGAACACTCAATCAAGTAAGCAGAGGTAGAAGCATTCTCATTAATTTTTGCAACTGCTTTAGAAGGCTTACAAGCTCTAACACTGAGTTTGAAAAGATCTTCGGAGACATAACCCTTGCCGAGAGTCTTTCCAAACTTTCTAACTATTACATATTCTCCACGAAAATCTATATCAAATTTGGCTCTAGTCAACTTGACGCCAGAGATGAGATTCTTGCGGATCGAAGGAGCATGCAAAGACATCCTTCGAGTTATTTCCACACCGAGGTAAGTTGAAGTACAACGGTACCAACTCCAAGCACCTTGAAGTATGATCACTTGCCTCGGTCACACCCATCTTCAACCTCTTTGTAGGTGTAGAACAAGTCTCGATGGACACAAATGTGAGCAGAGCACCTGTGTCAAGAAACCAAGAAGTAGGGGTAGGATTTGTGACTTGGTTTACCTCGGTTATCATGGCAACAAAGTCATCTTTGTCCCAAGTGTCAAGTCCTTCTCAACATTGTTGACGTGGCCTTTGCCTTTGTCTTTCTCTTAGGCTTTCGGCGGTCTTTAGCCATGTGCCCGAGCTTATCACGGTTGTAGCACGTTCGGAAAATCTGGTTTTGCAGCCTACTTCTTTCCCTCGCTTTGTTCATCTGGACGAGGCGCTTCCTGAAGGTCCTCCCGGTCACCGTTGCCTTAGCCTCCATCGGACTTTTAGCCTTCAACTCGCCTCCTTAACTTGAGCTTCAACTTGAGTCGAGCAACCATGCTTTCAAGGTCATCTCCTTTCGCTTGTGCTTAAGGTAAGATCCAACCCTTTCCATCCTTCCGGCAATTTGTCAATTAAAATTGCAATGAAATATTGTTCAGCAGAGGCATACCTTGGCGTGAACATCGTGTAATGAGCTTGAAACTCGTGTACTTGAGGCATGATCGGTTTGAATCCACAATCTTGAACTCGGTGAGCACGGTAACCACGAACTTCTTCGTGCTAGCCTCCTCAACGGATACTTTTGGTTAAGTGCCTTCCATAACTCTTTGGCGGTATCCTCGACCGCAAATACATTAAATAGGCTATTACCAAGCCCATTTAACACCATATTCCGACACGGATAGTCGGAATGATACCAAGTGTCGTATTTCATACGCACTTCACGTCCTTCTTCCTCGGAAGGAATAGCGCCCGTCTTCACGCCAGAAGCTAGCAAGCCCCATTGTGGTGATGTAAAACATCATCTTATCGCCCAGCGTTTGAAGTCGACGCGGTGAAAATTGGCGGTTGTTGAGCCACGGGGAATGCGGGGTTCAAACCTTGCGGAGCCATGGTGGAAGCGCTCATGGCTCCAACGGATTGAGTGGTGGCGGGCGCTCATCGGATTGGTCGACATCTTCAATTTGCACGATCGGTAACTCAAGCAGAGAGTTGGGAAAAACTTTCTCGTCTTGCGATTGTAGTTGAATATTGGTTACAATATCGTGCAAAATTACAATGAAATGATTAATAATAACTATTACAAATGAGATGTCGAAGATAACAAGAACTTATCAATAAGTCGCCAAGTTGAACTTACGCCGCAAGACGAGAAACGCCTCGGTAGTGCTCACGATTGGCGGCTCGTCCCCAAAGGTAAACGACTTTCGTCTCATTGTAGTAGCACCACAAACAAGTCGAGCCCCGTGAATCGGACGGAAACGAAGGCCGAACTCAAGACTAAGAACTATGAGCTAAGAATGCAAGTAGAATGCTTTGCTTTTGCTAGAGAGAATAGAATGTTTTGCTTATCTTCTAACTCTAGAATGATGCACTATATATAGCACTCAAGAGGGATGTTCTAAGGTCACAATTGATGACAAACATCAATATTCCATTAACTATTTGGTAATGAAGGCCAAAGGCCATGAACCTCATTACTAGCAATTCCCACTCACAACCCATTAACTTCCAACACATGATTGAATAATTACTATAAGGTATAGTAGCAGTAGCCTAGCTACTTTCGAACAGACGAACATTTTTTATGATTAATGATCATGCTTATATTACTTGAGATTGTTCTAATTTTACTAAATTCACAAGTAGATTCGTGGTTTCTTCTAGGGGAAATCATACCAAGCTTATCATTTTCAGTCAAGTTCAATCATAAGAAATTCAAATCACTATAATAGTTTTGGTTCCAATTTTTTCGAAATTCGGCTCGAATTAGAAACCAAACTCAAATGAAATTCTCTTCAAAAAGGACCAGTTCAATTTGTTTCGTTTTGTCACACTTAAAAAGCTTACTTAAATTCGGTTAAAACCTGAATTCTGAATAATTAAGTTCAACACGCTTCACCAATTTTTGCTTTTTAGGGTTATTGGCGCATAAATAACTAATTTTGGGCTTATTTTGGTTTTCTCCACGACCTTTAAAAGTTGTCACAACATAAAAAAACTTCATGATCACTTTAATGATTTTATCATGATTTCAAATTCAAGCCAACTTATATCTGATTTGACATCTCAAACATTTGTCGCGGACAAAACGATCGATGATATAAACGATGTCATAGAGGATAGGATATAAAATATCGTCTTTTCATCAAAATAAATCAGATTTCTTGATTTATAGGGTTCATCGCGTCAACCTTCATTAAAAGCTCATGTCTTCTCGTTTGTTTCATTGTTTAGTTCACGTCGATGTCCTATCTCTACAATGTCATTTATATCACTTACCGTTTTATCTACGGTAAATTTTCGAGATGTCATGTCAAATTTAATTTAGCTTGAATTTGAAATCATGATAAAATCATTAAAGTGGTTAAGTTTATGCATTTTTGTGATAATTTTTAAAGTTCGTGGGAAAATCCAAAATAGGCCCAAAGTTTGTGTATTTTTATGCCAATAATTTTTTTTTTTTTGTAAAATTAAAAATTAATATATGAACTATATATTGACCTCTTAACGAAAATATTTCTAATTATACATAATTACAATAAAATATCTTAACTATTGACCTTTTAACAATAATGTCTCAAAATATACCTAATTATAATTAAATATATGAACTATGACAAAACTAACTAGACTATTCTAAAATGCAATTTACAGTCACCAAAAGATTACGCTGTTCTATCAGATACTGACATAAATTTTAACACAAATATATTAAAAATGAGCGAACATTAAAGTAACATATCATTTCACAACCTAAATTGAAAACTAATAACAAATTCCTTGTAGCCACTTAAACTTTCAGTGATCAAAATTGAATTTTTAGACTATGTTATTAGTTTTGTGATGGTTTGGATTTTAACTGCAATCTTTTACATATGAAAACGGAATAGTTGGTAAATAAAATCAAAAGGTTAAAATTATCATTTCAGAATACAATTGAATATTATATATATAAAAGGATGACTATGTTCCCAAGTATTTCGCCTGATTTCCACTATTTCTCTCTACATAGGCACGTTGACTGTCTCTCAAATCTTCTTCTTCTTCTTTTAATTATTTTTTGAATGTTGCGTTCTCTTTCTTTAAGTAAATTTTTTCTTATTTTTGTATAATTCTATCCTAAATAAAATACGCAAAGCATCTCAAATAAAAGATCAGAGAAAAGATTTAATTTGATACATAATATGTATAAAATAAATTTATAATAAACAAGTTATGATAGTTAGAAGTTTCAGCATATTTATTGAAATATATATATATATATAGAGTTTGGAAGTTCAAATAAGAACCAATTTTAACGTGAGAACTAAGAACCACAAAAATTTTTCTGAACAAAATGAATTTGTTATTGGAAGTTAATGAATCATCATTTTTGGTTTCACGTTCTTGAATCCGTTAAAAATTATATATAGTTTTACCAATTTTAATGTGAGGTTCTGAACAAAATGAATTTGTTATGGAGGCTGCTTTAAAATTTCATTTTTGGATTCGAATAACTTTCCCAACGGATTCATCAAGTTTCATCTTGAATTCATCATTTTTGGTTCTCATGATAAAATGGTTCTCATGTTAACCTTATATATATATATAGAGGATGGGTCAAATAGTACCGAGCCCCAGATAGTATGTAGTACTCAATCTCATCCATCCATCCTATTAATTGTGTGGCTGAGATTCGCGCCTGATTTTTAAAAGTTTTACACGTAAATTTATGTTAGTAAGGGTAGATTAGTAATTTGATTTGTTATATGATTTCGAAAATAAACCATGCATATACTTGAACTGAACTATGCATTCAAATGAACACAAAAATGCATCCACTTGAACACAAACATGCATATGAGTTTCAATTTTAATGCATGCTGTAAACGCACTCCCAGCACTCGCTCGCTCGCGCCCATCCAGCGCCCGCTTGCACGCACCCAGCGCCCGCTCGCATGCACCCAACGCCGGTTGGGTGCGATGCAGTATTATGTTGTTTTAAATATAGTATTTAGTTGTTTTAAATGCAGTGGTATATTTGTTGGATTTGTATACTGGAAGCAGTTTTGGTTGAGCATGTATACAATGTTTCTTATTACCACTATTATATTCTCATATCGAATTGTTTACTTGATTGCATATGTATGTCCATTTATCTCATATATAAGCTAGATCATACGATTGTGTTGTAGATCACGAAGTGCGTATGATCGGTCGAGCTAATGAGATATAAAAGAATCACGATTGAGACAACTTGAGGACGAGTTGTCGGTATAGGCTACGGTATAGATAAGAAGTGACTTGACTTGATTGTTTGTCTATCTTTGGTACGTTTCGGCGTATTGATGGATCACGGTGAGATGAGTTCTTCTATCGACCGTCGTGAAGAACCTAGATCTCGGAGACTATCGTTGATCTAAACCTCGATAAGGTATTAGGTGAGTATGAGTTCTTGACCATCACTTTGACTTGTTATGAGTGAGGGTTACATGAGATAACCCAAGATTCTCGCATCTTGGGTGGTGGCGATCTTGTATGTCATGCTAGTTACGTGTCGAGTCACCGTATCCGTTTAGGATGATGAAGTCCCTTAAGGAGCTCAAAGGTTTATTTTACTAAACCCCGCAGTTGAGTTATCTCAAGTACAATAATAAGGTTGAGTGGTAATACTTAGGAATTAAAGATATTAATTATTTTAAGCGATCGAGCAGCGTAAATAATTGATGGACGTCTCGATATCTTAAATCTGAGGGATTCGTTAAGTCTAAGTGCGAGCCCGACTCAACTTCGAAAATAAAGGGGTAAGTCAGCATTTATTCTCTAGTGGCATGAATAAATGTTTATGAATTAATTTATGTTCTGGGCTGAACATAAGATAATTAATTTATTTGAGGCCCATCTTTATTCCTTGCATTTGATCTTTGCTGACCCATCAAGGCCTGTAGCTATGAGAATTTCGAAACCTTCCTTAGAGTCCCACTGGGACTCTATTTTGATCATCTCTATCTGAAGAGATATTATTATATTTATTAGATATGTAGAAATCCTATCTATATAGGATTTAAGGTTGCATTATAAATATAAGGTGAGAGAAAATCAAACCCTAATTTCTAAAAGTGAAATTTTCGAAAATCATACTTCTCAAAGTTAGGATTTTCGAAAACTTCAAGAAAAGGAAGAAGGCGAATTTCTGTAGCACTCTCCATAGATTGTCCTCACTCGACATTGGAGTTTAGGCAATCGGGACATAGTCCAGAAGATCAAAGCACAAGTCTTGATCCAATTCTTGCCCGACAAATTCGCAGGTAAACACGAGAAAACACCAACATGTTGCAATTAATTATATAGGTGCATGCTAGGAACATAATCAATGTATGGTGAATTAAACATTCAAGATAGATCATCGGGAGATGATTAAAATCAGATTTCCCTACAATTGGTATCAGAGCCTGGGATAAGTATCTTGGCTCTGTTGGATTAATTCACGTTTGATTATTACGTGCGCAATTAATTAATTGTGGATCTATCGTTCATCGTGGCTCGCTTTATTTTTGTCGGATTTCGTTTTTCACCACTAGAAAATATGTGGTTAGATTAGGATTTTTCTTGTAAATCTAATCTGTAAAAGAGGAACGGAGACGAAGAGCATGAAGAACGAGACGATGAAAGACACACGGAAACCACCGCACGGCGCGAGGGCGTACGGGCGATGGCATGCTGACCGTGCTCGGCGCTCGTAGCACACCTCTCGGTAGATACTTGCGGGTCCCGGCATACAGATCGACAGATCCGACAGTGGGCGGACGCACAGGGGCATGGGTCCTCGGCAGCGCTCGACGACATCGGGTGGAAACTCTCGGCAGACGGTGCGCGGACGACCTCGACAGGCTGCGCGGGGTGTGCGTTTATCGCGAAAGCCTCGGACGCCTCGGTAGGTCACACGCTCGATAGCGCCCAGGTGCTCTCGGCAACACTCGGGCGGACAGCGCGTGCGTGAGCTTGATAGCCGGGCGTGCGAGGCGTGTGTTTTCCGTGCGGATGCCTCAGCTCGCCTCGGTGGGTCGCTCGGGAGCATCGATAGGGCTCGGGCGACAGCGCACGGCATCAGCGTGTGGGCAGGCCCAGTGCGCGAGTCGCGTGCAGGTTTCTCGGCATCCTCGGTAGCTTGCTGGCCGATAGCGTACGAGTCGCGTGCAGGGTTTCTCGGCAGACGCCGGTACCTACGCGCGACTCGACAGCAGCTCCCGACGTGGCGAGGTGATTCTCGGCAGGGGCGGCGGGAAGTTATTCTCGGCATCCCTCGATAGCTCCTGGGGCACGGTTGGGCGACGGTTGCGGACGAGGCGTTAGGTAGGACGGCGAGTGTCTTTGGCGTCTTACGGGCTATGCCTAACGCTGCCCAGCCCATCTTGGGCCGACCCGGCCCGTTTCTACCCCAAACGATTTTCGACCGGTTCGGTTTTTGACCGGCCCGATCCACTGTTTCGGCCCGTTTTTAATTTTTCTGCCCAAATTCAGTTTTGACGAATCCGGGCTGTGCCTGTGCACGCGAGGGCCGTTTTCGAGATTTTTGAAGATCTATACTTTGCAAATTTATGTAATAAATTAGGCAGGGAAGTACAGGATCCACGAGTGGGCCGCGATGAACGATTTTATTTTATTTTTATCGTTCAAAGTATGTTGTGGATGTTTAAATTATGCAGAAGCATGCTATGTATGTTTAATTACGTAGATAAACATGTTGTATGTTTTTGTGATTGGATGTGCATAGTAAGCATGCTAGGTTTATCACGTTTTTAAAGCATATTTTAGAATTCTGCGAGCATGTTTTACATGTTGAGTTCTATAAAAAGCATGCTAGGATTACGTGATCTGCATGGACAAACCTTTTGAAACAAAAGACTAAGCAAGAAAACCGACATGTTAATTTTAACATGTCAAGACCTCCACTTTTTAATCTCTAAACAAAGTGATACGCATTGTGAGTGGCGTCCACGCGCTTGGCTTGCTTACCTTGTTTATCATAAGTTTGTTAGATGAGATTTCTAAATAAAACATTTTAATCTATTGAGAAGTGAGAGTTTCATGTGTAAACTTCCACAGCGTGGCTTGCATGTGCGATTTTCATAAGTTCTCTAGAGATAGTTTTAAAATGAGAAGATAAAAGAATTTGGATTGGAGCGGCATGGTCCGAGTGAGTATGTCGACTCTAAGAAATTCATTTCTGTTGTTAAAATTGTGATCATTGCTTAGACATCACCTCAGTACAACTTCTCATGAAGTCCTTCTTGCGATAGTGATGTGGTCTAGTAAGGTCAATCATTAATTTCATTTGTCATAAGGATAAGTTGACATGGATTGAAACATAAGCGACTAAAGGTATATTTTAGTGCGGTGGGGGTTCATGTAAAGCGTCCACGCGTGGCTTGCATGTGGGTTTCCTTGGCGATTGGAGGTTTCAATTAATATTGTTTTATCAAAAGGTTACAATATTATTGTTACAATTATGTGCGATCGTATGCTTATGTGTTTACTTTACTTTTCGGATATATCTCTTACACCGATTATCAATATGCTCGCACAAAATCCTCTATCACGCCCAAATTTTATCGAGTGGAAGCGAAACATTGAGATTGTTCTTCTTGCCGAAGAAAATTTATTTGTACTCACTACACCCGTCCCAAACCTCTAGAGCGATTTATCTCTGCGATGGGGGCGCAAGGAGCACGAGAAATGGGACAAATCAAATAGAATGGCAAAGTGCCTTCTTTTGGTCACCATGTGCGAGTCCCTACAACTCCAGCATCAAGAGATGGATGATGCAGCCACAATATGGCTAAATCTCATGAAATCGTATGAAGAGTCGGACATAATCGCTTGTCATAATTTGACAAAATTAATAATGTCGAGTTCAATGAAGGAAAGCGATTGATGCATGACCATGTAGAGCAAATGATCAATATCTTGGAGGCTCGAATTGGTTGGAGGATATATTGATGGCGTGGTCGAATTGATATGATCCTCAACACTTTGCCCAAGTCTTTTGATGACTTCCGTTATGGAGTAGTCCTTTATGATAAGAGTTATACTCTAGATTCATTCTGAGGATCTAGTGCGGAAGAACGCAAATAAGCAAGGTGCAGCAGTCTTTAATCGCACCTCAAGGAAAACCATTGTTTTATCGAAGATGAAAAGTTAAAGTGGAATTCAAGAGATGCTAAGGCTAAAGAAAGAGTGGGAGTAATCTGAAGGGCTCTATGGTTTGAAAAAGCCAAAGGACAAGGCAAATGCTTCAAGTGCGGTGAGACCGGGCATTGGAAGGCTAAGTGTTCTATGCTCGAGGCTCAGTCGCCATTTGCTTTAATGTGAAACATGTTTAGCGACTTGTTCTACTCATTCATGGGTAGTAGATACGGTCGATCGATCATGTTTGTTACACCTTGCGAGGTCTGTGGACAAGGGGCGCATGATGGCGGATAACGATCTCCATGGGCAGGCCGAAAGTCGAGGCTGTTGCAGTCGGAGATGTTTCTTTATGTTTTGATAGAACAGTTTTAGTATTAAAAGACGTTTTATATGTGCCGGAGTTTCGACGGAACCTTATTTCGATTTCGAAACTATTTATTCAGGGATATTCAGTTGTTTTTTATAGTGGTGTTTCTATCATAAGAAATAACGAAGTTATCTGTGGTGGCTCATTATATAATTCGCTTTATACTATTTCTGTCAAACATAATACTTTTAATTATGTTGCATCTTCATCAAAACTTAAGAAGAGGAAGTTTTCTTCGCAAGATGATACCACATTTCTTTAGCATCTTAGATTAGGTCACATCAATCTAAATAGGATCCAAAGACTGGCTAAGAATGGAGCATTGGGTGATATTACAGTTACTCCGTTCCCAGTCTGCGAATCATGTATAGAAGGGAAGATGTCGACCAGGCCCTTCAAAGTGAAGGGTTATAGAGCCAAAGAAGTTTGGAGCTAGTCCATTCGACTGTGTTGGCCTATGTCCACAAGCTCGTGGATGGTGCGGTAATTTGTCACTTTCATCGACGATTACTCGAGTGCGGATACATATACCTTCGCATGAAGTCTGAATGCTTTGAGAAATTCAAAGAATTTAAGGCGGAAGTGGAGACAAAGCAAAGTAAAGTATCAAGTCAGCTTTGCGGTGCGATCGCGGTGGTGAATACCTCGAGAATGAGTTCATGGACTATTTGGTGCGGTGTGGGATTACCTCCCGACTCACTACACCGTGCACACCACAACAAAATGGTGTGTCGGAGCGAAGAAATAGGACTCTCTTAGAAATGGTTAGATCAATGATGAGTTATGCTGCGTTGCCTATTTCGTTCTAAGGGGAATGCTTAGAAAGCAGTGACATACTTGCTAAATCTAGTACCATCAAGTCGGTCGAAAGACCCATTTCGAGTTGTGGTTTGGGCAAGCCTGGTTTAAACCACATAAGGATATGGGCCCATCCGACTGCGTCTTTGAACAAGAAGACTAACAAGTTGGAGGCTAGATCGAAGCAGAAATTTGTTTATTGGCTATCCTAGAGGAGCGAATGGTGGTTATTCTATAGTCTAAGGATCGGAAGGTCATTATTAACACTAATGCCCGATTCTTAGAAGATGATTATATGAAAACCATAAATCAAAGTTGAAATCATTCTTGAGATTTAGAAGATGATTGTATTCCACCGATTAAACCAAAGTGCGAGATGTGGTGTCTAGTGGGAGGATCGGCACCAAATACTTGATAAATTGAAGTGGGTGAGTTCCACTGGAGATATCAATCATACAAGTGGCACCTATCCGACCAAGTTGTGCAAGATAGAGAACCACAATTCTGCACCCACCGTTGCCATTGTGCGATGGCGCCCGTCGTAGTGGGATGGTTGTTCGTCGACCCGAGCGATTTATGTTCGTGGGTGAATCTCGGTTTAGTCTAGGAAGCGGCGGTATAATCGACCCATGGACATACGGTGAGGCGATCTGAACAACGATCAAGATCATGGCACACCACTATGGACTTAGAAATTGAGTCCATAACTGCTATGGATGTATACGAAAAAACACCTCTACCAGATGGCAAGGATGCCATAGGTAGTAAGTGGGTATTGATAAACGTGCTTTTTACTCGTTTATTAATGTTATATTAAGATGATTAAGATTGTTTTAAGTGAGTTTATATATTCAATATTAATGTTTTAGCTTTTTGGAAGATACTGCTCTTGGGGTTCCTCTTTGGTGTTTTGTAGGCTTTCCAGGAGATGATCGATGCACAAGGTAAATATGTAACCAAAGATGATGAAATGGATATGATAATTATGGATGTAAAAATTTTACAATGTTAAATAGTATCTCGATAGGAGTCCATAGGCGCAAACGGATCGTAATTTAGAGTTCGGACGTGAGAGAGCGGGCAAGCAGTGGTCGCGCGTACGTGCGAAGCTCGCGACCGAGCTCACGGCCGCGAGAAAGTGCTCAGAACATAAAGCTCGAGGCCGTGAGCCCGGCCGCGAGGCGTCACCGCTGGACGCAAAATTAGGGTTTCGCTTGCACCTATATATATCCATAGGCTTGCCTATGCGCCTCCAACACACAACACACTTATTTTGGACGATTTCCTTCAGTTTTTTACTAGTTTTTCACTTTCTTTCATTCTAGCTTTGAGTTATATTCATCTAGGCTTTAGATTTTCATTGTTCTACACATTATCATCGCTTTGGAGAAGTTTCATCCGAAGGAATTCATTATTTTCCCGTTTTCTTCTTGGATTTGGATACGAACCAACCCATTGTTCTTCCAACGCTACATTACGGGTTTTATCTATTTAATTCTTATTTCTATGTTTAATTCATATTTTATTTCGATTATTATGTCTAGCTAATTTTCCATTCTAATCCTAGGGTTTGTATGATTTTATCCTAAGTATTGTAATTCCTGTTGTTGCTATTTATCCTTCCAGGCACTGATTTGTGATTCTTGATGCTAAATATTATGTGTTAATTTCTAATCAATCTTGATACATACATAGTTGCCAGTTAAATACTTAACAGTTTTAATTATCAATCGATCTTGAATGCACAACACGGATCAACCTTTAGTCGTAACTGAGATAAGAACATTCGTATGAAGCATATTCTTTGTGATCTTTTTGGAGTTGTTAATTTTCACCTTAAGACGTAACAGTAATAGGAAAATTAGTAATCTACTGCCACAATTGTCGTAACTGAAAATGTTGGTTACATATGTGATCTTCTATTTTGTCTGGATTAAAATTGGTTAATAGGAAGCAGGATAAACATACGCTGTGGGTAGGATTAATACATTCCTAGGTTAGTCTTTCAGTCTTATTATCTTTTTGAGTATTTGTTTATTTATCTTTATTTGCTTTAGTTGATCTTTACTTTGAATTTAATATTCGAAGTCCCAATAACCTTTTCCAAAACCAAATTTGTTACTTGGATAATGATGAAGGATTACTGAGTTAGCTTCTATATTTTCGCGTTACAATCTCTGTGGATATGATACTCGACTACCCTATCTACTTACACGTTTTCGTATTAGAAAAATGTCGATCAAATTTTGGCGCCGTTGCCGAGGGATTGTTTAGATTATGTAGGAATAATTTGACGATTTGGAATTATTAATTCAAGTTGTAATTTTATTTTATTTGTTTACTTGTCAGAGCTAATTTCTCTCTTTCTCTCCAGGTAGTTTATGATCACAAGGTCCCAGGGATCTCCTAAGCAACCTCTAGATCCAGAAATCGAGAATACCCAAAGGAGAAGGAGAAGAGAAAGAAGAAGGCAAGATATGGCAGCGAATCCGAACAAAGAGGGTGTACCTCCCAGCGAGGTGTACCTCTGAGCGTGCGCACGTCTTGGCGGAATTTAATGAGATGCGGCGCGGATAGCGAACATGGGACTCGCGTCCTGCGGTAGAGACGAGACCGTTGAACTATATGTACCGACCACCAACTGAGCAGTTCCAAGGTGGTGGATGATGGATTTTATACTTGGAGCGTTTTGGTTGAGCTTGTATACAATGTTTCTCGTTACCACTATTACAATCTCCTATCGAATTGATTTCTTGATTGCATATATCATGTCCCCTTATCTCATATATAAGTTCGATCATACGATGTGTAGAAGATCACGAGAAGTCGTATGATTGGTCAAGCTTAATGAGATATAAAAGTATCACACCGAGACAACTTGAGGACGAGTTGTCGGTATAAGGCTCTTGATATAGATAAGAAGTGACTTGACTTGGTTGCTTATCTATCTTTGATGCGTCTCGACGTATTGATGGATCACGATGAGATGAGTTCTTCTATCTCGACCGTCGTGAAGAACCTAGATCTCGGTGACTTACGATGATCTAAACCTCGATAAGGTATTAGGTGAGTATGAGTTCTTGACCATCACTTTGACTTGTTATGGGTGAGGTTATATGTTCCAACCCAATATTCTCCGCGTCTTGGGTGGTGGCGGTGCTTGTATGTCATGCTAGTTATCATGTCGAGTCACCGTATCCGTTTAGGATGATGGCGTCCCTTAAGGAGCTCAAAAGGTTTATTGTACTAAACCCTGCGGGTTGAGTTAGCTCAGTACAATAATAAGGTTGAGTGGTACTACTTAAGGAATTAAAGATATTAATTATTTTAAGCGATTGAATGCTCTAAATAATTAATGGACGTGCGATATCTTAAATACGGGATTTGTAATGTCTAAGTGCAAGCCCGACTCAACCCGGTAATAAAGGGGTAAGTCGGCATTTATTCTCTAGTGGCATGAATGAAATTTTATAAATTAATTTATGTTGCAGGTGAACATAAGATAATTAATTTATTTGAGGCCCATCTTTATTCCTTGCATTTGATCCCTGGGCTGGCCCATCTAGGCCCGAAGCTAGGAGGAAAATCGGCGCCCCCTCTCTCTCTATGGATATGATTTGATTCTCTTTATCCATAAGGATATTATTATATTTATGGGATATGCATGGATCCTTTCCTTATAGGATTATGGTAATGCATTATAAATATAAGGTAAGAGATAAGATCAAAGCTAATCCTCAATTATCCCATCATTATTTTCGAGAATCCTAGTGTAAGCTTGGGAGAGAATTTTCGAAAATTCTAGAGAGAAGGAGGGTGATTTTCTGTAGCATTCTCCATAGATTATCCTCACTCGATATTGGAGATTGGGCAACCGGATACGATCCGGAAGATCAAAGCACGAGTCTCGATCCGTTCATCCCCGGCAGTTCAAAGGTAAACACGAAAACCCTACGTGTTGCGATTAATTATATAGGTGCATGCTAGGAATATAATCAATGTATGGTGAATTAAACATCCAAGATAGATCCTCGGGAGAGGGCTAAACCTAGTTTTCCCTACAGTGGATGGGGACCGAAAGTGAATCAAACAATTTTGAGTTGAAGCCAGCCCTGATCAGTATGGTACAAGGAGAGCAGTTCGGAGGAGGAGTGACTGAAGGTCTGAATGCTCATCTTGAGACATACCTAGATATATGTGACACCATCAAGCAAAATGGGGTGCCACAAGATACGATCCGGATGCGCATGTTCGGATTTTCTTTACGCAACCAGGCGAAAGATTGGTTCAAGAGCCTGGCCCATACTGGAATCAACAATTGGGGAAAACTTTGCGAGAGGTTTCTTTCGAAATATTTTCCACCGGCTAAGCCTTGAAGATAATAGCCGAGATCTCCATTTACGCCAACAGGAGATGAATCATTATTCGAGGCATGGGAGAGATTCGAGGCCTATTGAGAAAATGCACGCAACATGGATTCTCCAAAGAGCAGCAGATCACGCAATTCTACGGTGGGCGATACTTCACACACGAGGAGCATTGTGGATGCATCGGCGGGAGGATGCTATTGAATCGGCAGTGGATGAGGCCAGCGTAATCATAGAAGAGATGGTGTCGGCGGCTATCAATGGCGATGGAGAGAATGCACGTAGTTAAGCAACTCTTGTGAGAGTGACTCGAGATCTGACGATCTCATGGAGAAGTTTACTCTTTTGAAAAGCCGGTTCGAGGCGGAGGGCGTTAATTTTATAAATCGGAGGAACCGTCACGGGAAAATCCGGCGTATTATCCTAATAATAGGAATCATCCTAACTTGTCGTATGCCAATCCCAACAACTTCCAACAACCTCCGGCGAGCTTTGCGATGCGAGAATGGGATGATTCATGAGCCGAAAAAGCGAGCTTAGAGGAGATGATGCAACAGTTGGTTGTAAGCAACCAACAATTGGTGACTTCGGTGACGCCTTCATCGATGCGGTGGAGGATAACTCATCACGAGTCCTTTGTGGCGGCTATGGGAAACACATGAAGATGATGGAAAACCAAATCGGTCAATAGCCGCGGTGAATCGCGGACAAAAGTCGGACCAATTTCCTAGCTTCTGAAGGTAAACCGAAGAATCGGTGTTTTGCCATCCGGTTGAGGTGGAAAAGAGTGCGAACCATCCGGCGAGAAGAAGAAAATCGTTGAGCGAGGAGGAGCTCGCGACCGTGAGCCCGGCCGAGAGAAAAGAGGCAGAACGTATTCCAGAGAAGCTCGCGACTGACCTAGTGACCGCTCGGCCGACCGCAAAGAAATGTCCAGAGAGCTCCGACGAAGAACTAGCGACCGAGCTAGCGATCGCTAGCCCGACCGCGAAAGAAAGCGACGCGACCGCTTTGCTAGCAACCATCCTCGCGATCGTGAGGATGGCCGCGGCGATCGTAAGAAGATTCTGCCAACGTACACTCCTCCGATACCTTTCCCAAGTCGGCTAGTTAAGTCAAAATATGACGAGGAGTTTGACCGATTCAAAGAGATATTTCAAAAAGTAAACATCAACAGAACTCTCTTTGATGCGCTCAGAAACATACCTGGATACGTGAAATTTCTCAAAGATGCTTTGGCAAACAAGAAGAAGTTAGGGAAATCTGAAAAAATTAACCTTTCTGAAGAATGTAGCGCGATATTACAGCGAAAATTGTCACTGAAACAGAAGGATCCGGGAAGTTTCACATTGGAGTGTGAGATTGTTGAGCATATATTCCCCAACATGCTGTGTGATTTGGGTGCGAGCATCAATCTGATGCCCTTATCTGTGCTCAACCGCTTGGAGCTGGGGAAAATGAAGTCAACTAAAATTTCATTGATGATGGCTGACAGGTCAGTCACATATCCTAAGGGGATAGTTGAAGATGTGTTGCAACTGGTCATGACATTTCGTGTCAACGATGAGGAGCTGAAAATTTCAATATATGATGTCATCAAGGAACATGATAGCCAAAAGTATGAGGATTGCTATTCTATCACCACTGCCACATCTAGACAAGTCTCACACTTGGATGTAAACCGACCAGTCGATGAGGATGCTACAAAGAAGAAATGGACTCGGTATGGAACCCCGAGTGATTCATTCAAGTTTGGAGGGGAGGGGGACACTTCCACACTCAGTGGTGGTCTGCTGTGAATGCAAAGTATAAAAGCAAGCAGAAGTTTGGCAAGAAGGCAGTTGCCAAAACACCGGATTGATCAAGGTATGTGATGGTCTAGCTAAAGATGTTAAACTAAACACATGTTGGGAGGTAACCCAATCTTTTTGTTTTTGTTTTGCTTTCGCTTTTGTTTTGTTTTTGTTTTTTGTTTTTCTTGTTTTTTTTTGTGTCTGTTTGGGGTTGAGTTGAATGACGAGCAGCCGATGATGAGAATTGTTTTTATTAGAAAATTGATTACAACTGATTTCATGAGACGAAGCATGTTATGATTATTTTGAGTATTGAGCCTTTGAGAACTTGATCACATTTTTGAAACCTATGAGACTTGAGCTTTTGACTGTCATATCTTTTCAGTCTTGTTTCTTTCTGTGTGAATAGTTTGAAATAGCATGTGTTTCTCTAGAACTTGCTCTGGATCTTTTTCGAGGTTGCATTGAAGTGCTTAAGAATTGGGAGATTATATTAGGCATTCTTTTCTTAGCCTATATACTATCCAAACACTAACTTGTTATTCATATTATCATTTGATGAGCCTGTTTGAGCCTACCTTATTCTTTCATGAAGCCATGGGTTGGGTTATGTTGTTAGTATGATGTTTGGTTGCGAGAATTGAGGGTTGAGTAAAAGAAAGAAAAGAAAAAGAAAATAGATGATGAAAAGTGATAATAAAAAATAATTGCTTACCCATATAAGTTCGAAAAGAAAAGAAAAGAAAAATAAAAAGTTGACGCTAGTGTGTGAAAAGAACATAAATGGTTAAGTAGCTAGTGTACGGAAAACTAGGTTTAGCCCTCGCCCCGAGGATCTATCTTGGGTGTTTAATTCACCATACATTGATTATATTCCTAGCATGCGTCTATATAATTAATTGCAACACGTAGAGGTTTTCTCGTGTTTACCTTTGGATCTGTCGAGGTGGATGAACGGGATGAACGGATCGAACTCGTGCTTTGACCTTCTAGACTGTATCCCGGTTGCCCAATCTCCAACGCCGAGTGAGGACGATCTATGGAGAATGCACCGAAAAATCACCCAATACTCTCTATACTAAAAAAATCGAGAATCCTCTCAAGCTCTATGAGATGCACGAAATTTTAGGATAAATTAATGAGCATTAACCTAGACTTCATCTCATACCTTATATTTATAATGCACTACCTTAATCCCATATGGAAATTACCATAATCATATATGGAAATTACCATAATCGCATATAAATTACCATAATTCTTTATGGAAATTACCATACTCGAGATTATTACCATACTCGGGATTATTACCATAATCTTATATGGAAAGGATCTATGCATATACCATAAATATAATAATATCCTTGTGGGATAAAGAGAATAAAATCTTGCCATAGAGAGCTACATAGGGGCGATTTTCCTCGGTGCTACGGGCACGGATGGGCGGCCAGGATCAAATGCGAGGAATAAAGATGGGCCTCAAATAAATTAATTATCTTATGTTCGACCAAAAACATAAATTAATTTATAAACATTCGATCATGCCACTAGAGAAAGAATGTTGACTTACCCCTTTATTACCGATGGTGAGTAGGGCTTGCACTTAGACATTCTGAATCCCGTATTTAAGATATCGAGCGTCCATTAATTATTTATAGCATTACATTGCTAAAAATAATTAATAACTTCATTCATAAGTAGTACCACTCAACCTTATTATTGTACTTGAGCTAACTCAACTGCGGGGTTTAGTACAATAAACCTTTTGAGCTCTTAAGGGGCGTCATCGTCCTAAGCGGATACGGTGACTCGATCTGATAACTAGCGTGACATCAAACCGCCACCACCCAAAATGCGGAGAATCTTGGGTCGAACATATAGCCCTCACCCATAACAAGTCAAAGTGATGGTCGACAACTCATACTCACCTAATACCTTATCGAGGTTTAGATCATCGTAAGTCACCGAGATCTTGGTTCTTCACGACGGTCGGATAGAAGAACACATCTCATCGTGATCCTTCAATACGTCGAGGCGTAACGGCATAGACAAGCAACTAAGTCGAGTCACTTCTTATCTATCTTGCTGACTAAGCCGACAACTTGTCCTTAAGTTGTCTCGGTTATGTGAAACTTTTATATCTCATTAAGCTTGACCAATCATACGGACTTACGTGATCTTCTACACCTCGTATGATCTAACTTATATATGAGATAAGGGACATGATATATGCAATCAAGTATTCAATTCGGATAGGAGATTGTAATAGTGGTAACAGAAATATTGTATACAAGCTCAACCAAAGCGCTTTCGGTATACAAATCAACAATCTCCCACTTATACTAAAACAAACTTTTAGTATACAATGTGTCTCTGTACTAGCTATTACAAACAACCATCCTTTGCTTCTCCCACTTATACAAAGTTTCCTTTCTAAGTGGGTGCCATCATCCATAAACCAAGTCCTCTAACGTGTCCATCGTAGACTTTTGCGGCGGGCTCTTCGTGAATGGATCCGCTAGATTTTCCGTCGTATCAATCTTTTCAATCGACACGTCGCCTCGTCTAACGATTTCTCGTATGACATGGTACTTTCTCTCTATGTGTTTGGTCGCCTTGTGGGTCCGTGGTTCCTTGAGTTTGCCACATTGCACACGAGTTATCACGATGGAAACTATGATACTCTTGGGCAAACCAGTGCCACGCCTAGATCCATGAGGTAGTTCTTGAACATCTCTGACCTCCTTAGAAGCCTCAAGGCGGCTACATATTCGGCTTCCATGGTAGAGTCCGCAATGCATCGCCATTGCTTTGCCTCCGCTTGAGATACGGCTCCACCTCCCAAGGTAAACACATAGCCGAGGTTGACATTTTCTCATCACGGTCGGCTTGGAAATCCAGTGCATATAACCCAAGGCATTAGACTATCTCGCATGGTAAACTAGCTTTATAATCTCGAGTCCTTTTCGGTGCTTGAGTATATGCTTTATCGCAGATCAATGAGCTTGTCGGTTAGGCGATATCTAGCTACTATGCCTACCCACAGCGAGATATCGGGCCTCGTGCATAGCATTGCGTACATGAGACTTCCTACGGTGAGCGTATGGAACTTGTCTCATTTCTCTATCTCCTTCGCGGTCATAGGTGGCTATTTGCCTAGATAAAGGAATGCCGTATGCGAAGGTAGCAATCCTTTCTTGGCGGTCTGCATACTAAAGCGGTAATCACGGTATCAATGTAAGGCGCTTTGAGATAAGCTCAACATTTTCTTCTTGCGATCTCGGTAAACCTTGATCCCAAGAATGTATCTTGCATCTCCTAAGTCTTTCATTTGAAACGATCGGATAGCCAACTCTTTACGATGCGATAATGACTTCGCGTTGTTGCCAACTAGAAGGATGTCGTCTACATAAAGTGCAAGAAATACCACATCACCGTTGACATCTAACCGATACACACAACTCTCGCTGAGCAACCGGGTAAATCCATAGGACTTTACTACCTCGTCAAAGCGTAAGTTCCATGATCGGGGCTGCTTAAGTCCATAAATGGACTTCTTAAGCTTCCATACTAGATGCTCTTCACCCTTTACCACATAACCTTGAGGTTCTTTGCATATAGATGTCTCTACCTTCCTCAAGGTAACCGTTTGAAAAGCGGTTTTAACGTCCATTTGCCAAACCTCTGGGTTGAGTGGGCTGCTATGGCGGAAGAATTCTTATGGACTTGAGCATTGCTACGGTGAAAAGGTCTCATCGAAATCGATGCCCTCAATCACAGTGTACCCTTTCGTCCTGGCACTGGATTTAAAAGCGAAACCTCTCCCGCGAATCTCTCTTCCTCTTGTATATCCACTTACTACCTATGGCTTCCCTGCCATCGGTAGAGGTGTCTTTCATATACATCCATAGCCGTTATGGACTCCATTTCTAAGTCCATAGCGGTGTGCCATAATCTTGCATCAATATCTTGTATCGCCTCCTTGTATGTCCATGGGTCGATTATTGCTTATTCGTTTCACGGGACTAAATCCGAAGATTCACCCACGAACATAAATCGCTCGGGTTGACGAACAACCCTCCCACTCTGACGAGGTTCTCTGAGGCATAATAGCGGTGGGTGCGTAAACTTGTGGTTCTCTATTTTGCACAACTTGGGTAGGAACCCTCAGACGGGTCAGTATCTCTAGTGGAACTCGACCCACTTAAATTTCTTGAAGTATCGGTGTCGATCCTCCCACTAGACTCGACATCTCGTACCTTTGGTCTAATCGGTGGTGGAATACAATCATCTTCTAATTCTTGAAGAATGATTTCAACTTTGGACTTATGATTTTCATATAATCCTCTTCTAAGAATCGGGCATTAGTCTTAATAATGACCTTCGATCCTTAGGACTATAGAATAAACCACCTTCGTTCCTCTAGGATAGCGATAAACAGCCTTGCGTGGGATCTAGCCTCAACTTGTCGACCTTCTTGTTCGGCATGTGTTGGGCCGCTTATATCCTTATGTGGCTTAAAGCGGGCTGCGCCAAACCACAACTTCGAAAGGGTCTTTTCGTGACTTGGGCGGTGCTAGATTTAGCAAGTATGCCGCGTTTCTAAGGCATACCCCGAACGAAATAGGCAATGTTGCATAACTCATCATCGATCTAACCATTTCCAAAGAGTTCTATTCTTCGCTCGACACACCATTTGTTGTGGTGTGCCTGGGTGAAATCTTCTTTGGGAGGTAATCCCACACTTCACTAGATAGTCCATGAACTTCGTTCTTTGAGGTATTCACCACCAGCGATCGAGCAGCGGTGACTTGATACTCTTACCAAGCTTCGTCTCCACTTCGCCTTGAACTCTTTGAATTTCTCAAAACATTGAGACTTGCGGTGAAGCGGTATATGTATCCTTACCTGAGTAATCGTCGATGAAAGTGACAAAATACTGCGTACCCTCCACGAGCTTGTGTGGACATTGGTCCACACAGTCGAAATGGACTAGCTCTAACATTTCTTTGACTCTATAATCCTTAAGCTTTGAAGAGTGCGGTGGACATCTTACCTTCTATCACGAGGATTCGCGATTGGGAGCAGAGTAACAGTGAGATTACCCAAGCTCCATTCTTAGCAGGTCTTTGGATCCTATTTAGATTGATGTGACCTAATCTAAGATGCAGAGAAAAGTAGTATCATGTTGCGAAGAAAACTTTATCTTTTAGGGTTTGATGAAGATCTGACATAGTTATAGGTATTATGTTTTGCGAAATAGTATAAAGCGAATTATATAACGTGCCACACGAGATAACCGTCATTTCTTATGATAGAAACACCACTATCAAAATAACGAGAATATCCATGAGTAAATAATTTGAAAGCAGAAACAAGGTTCAGCGAAAATCCGGCACATATAAGCGTCTTTCAAAACTAAAGCATTGTCCCAAAACATAAAAACATCTCCAACATGCAATGACCTCGACTTTCGCGGCGTTGCCCATGGAATCGTTATCTCGCCATTAACCCGGCTAAACGTCGCGGGAACCCACGCAGGTGTAACAAACATGATGATCGCACCCGTGTCTACTACCCAAGAATGGGTAGAACAAGTTGCTAAACATGTTTCCGTTACTAAAGCAAGCAGCGTACTTGAGCTTGAGCATAGGGCACTTAGCCTTCCAATGCCCGATCTTCTTGCACTTGAAGCACTTGCCCCTCCTTTGGCTTCTTCAAGCCTCGGTGGCAACCATGTTCTTGCTCCCATTACTCCCACTATTTCCTTGCCTCTACCACCTTTGGTGCCCTTTTCTTTTCCCGTTTGCAATGGAAAATTTGGGCCCTTAGATGTGCTAGCAAAGAGCATGCTCATTTTCCCATAACTCCTTCCATGACCACGAGATCATTAAGCAACCGACTAAGTGTAAACTCGGTCTTGCTCATGATCGCATTCTGTAGTTCTCAAAAGACTTGGGCGGTGTATTGAGGATGATATCGACCTTGGCCGCCATCAATACCTCCTCCCAACCCGATCAAGACTATCCATGAGATGAGTCATGTGGGAGACATGTTCATGGACGAACTTCCTTCTTCCATCTTGCAGCGAGATTTCTCTCATGTGTGGAAGCGGATCGTCGATCCATTGCCCAAACTTACTCTCGAGACTTGACCAAATATCGGTCGCGTCTACCATCGTGATCTTTGCGGTACAAGCCTTTGGACATAGTAGTCATCATATAGCATTTAGCCATATTGTTTGACTTATTCCAAAGTGCCTTGACTCTCATTGCTCGTTAGTCGATCGTCGATAAGGCATCGGGTTTAGGAGTAGTGAGAACAAACATGTGTTCTTCACGATAAGAACATATTCCATGTTTCGTTTCCACTCGATAAAATTTGGACGGATAGCAGTTTTGTGCGAGCATATTGATTATCGTAAGAGACATATACGAAGCGATAAAGTAAACACATAAGCATACGATCGCATATAATTACGTAACAATAATATTATAATCTTTTGATAAAACAATATTAATTGAAACCTCCAATCGCCCAAGGAATCCCATGCAAGCCACGTGTGTGGGCGTTTACACATGAACCCTCGACGGACTAAAATATACCTTTTAGTCGTTTAATTTCAATCCGTGTCAACTTATCCTTATGACAAATGAAATTAACGATTGGACCTTACTAGACCACATCACTATCGCAAGAAGGACTTGGCGGAAGTTGTACTTGAGGTGATGTCTAAGAAATGACCACAATTTTAACGTGAAAATGAATTCTTAGAATTAGCATACTCACTCGGACCATACCGCTTCAATTCAAATTCTTTTGTTATCTCATTTTATATCTATCTCTAGAGAACTTATGAAAATCGCACATACAAACCCGCGTGTGGGCGTTTACATGAAACTCCCACTACCAATAGATTTAAAAGTTTATTTAGAAATCTCATCTAACAAACTTATGATAAGCGGTGCAAGCAAGCCACGGTGGGCGTTTACTCATGATCGTCTCACTTTGTTTAGAGATCAAAAGTGGAGGTCTTGACATTTAATTTAAAAATTAATATGTCGGGTTACTTATAATCTTTTTATTCAAAGGTTTGTCCATGCAGATCACGTAATCTAGCATGCTTTCTATAGAACTCGACATGTAAAACATGCTCATGAGAATTCTAAAATATGCTTGATAAGCGCGATAAACCTAGCATGCTTACTGTGCGCAAACAATTACGTAAAACACTTAAGGTTTGTCAGCGTAATATAAACATACATAGCATACTACCGCATAATTTAAACATCCACGACATGCATATGAGCGATAAAATAAAATAAAGCGTTCATCAGCGGCCCGATCGTGAAACCGCACATTCATCTAATCTATTACTTAGATTTGCAAAGTAAAAATTAAACTTGACAGACCTCGCGTGCGAGGCACGGACGGATTAAATCAAGCGGGACTTCGCGTGCATGGGCGCGAACCGGGAAAAAGCGGTTGGGCTAGAAAAGCGAGTGCAGGCGGGTCGGCCCGATCACATCTGGAGCGTGCGCTAGGCGAAAGCCGATCGTGCGCCCGCGCCTCGCGCCGTCGCGCTTTCGCGTGCTCGCGGGCTTCCTCACGGTCGCTAAGGCGACCGCGACCCAACGAAACGCGTGCGTGGCCTCTCCTCGGCGTCGAGCGCCCCGCCGAGGCGTCATCGCCCGGTCGAAACTTCGCGACGCGAATGCGCTTCGGCGCCGGGTATCTCGCAGCGAACGCGTGCCGTCGCCCGCTAGCTCGCTTTGCACGCGTTGCCTGCGGTCGTCCTCGCGACCATGACTTTTACAGCAGGCGCCGAGGATCTCGCACTTTCGAGCAGCGTGCCCGTCGCCCGCGCCCGCCAGCGATCGCCCTCGCGACGCGAGGCTCGCTCGTGGCCGTCGAGGGACCCGCGAGACACATTTTCCCCATCGTCTCGTCTTTCGTGCTTTCGTCTTCGTTCTTCTTTTGAGATAAGATTTCTGGAAAATAAATCTAATCTAACCACGGATTTTCTCGTGGTGAAAAACAAACCCAACAAAAACAAAAGCGAGCCACGATGAGCAGCGGATCCACAATTAATTAAGCGCGCGTAATAATCAAGCGTGAATTAATTCAGCGAGCCAGATTACGATCGGGCTCGATACCAATTGTCACGGAAAACTAGGTTTAGCCCTCGCCAGAGGATCTATCTTGGGTATTTAATTCACCATACATTGATTATATTCCTAGCATGCGTCTATATAATTAATTGCAACACGTGAAACTTTCTCGTGTTTACCTTTGGATCTGTCGAGGTGGATGAGCAGGATGAGCGGATCGAAAAGGATCGAACTCGTGCTTTGACCTTACGGTACATATCGGTTGCCCAATCTCAGCGCCGAGTGAGGGCGATCTATGGAGAATGCACGGAAAATCACCCAATACTCTCTATACTAAAAATCGAGAATCCTCTCAAGCTCTATGAGATGCGAAATTTTAGGATAAATTAATGAGCATTAACTGAGACTTTATCTCATACCTTATATTTATAATGCACTACCTTAATCCCATATGGAAATTACCATAATCATATATGGAAATTACCATAATCCCATATAAATTACCATAATTCTTTATGGAAATTACCATACTCGAGATTATTACCATACTCTCGGGATTATTACCATAATCTTATATGGAAAGGATCTATGCATATACCATAAATATAATAATATCCTTGTGGGATAAAGAGAATAAAATCTTGCCATAGAGAGCTACATAGGGGCGCCGATT